>JACGTP010000008.1:1682715-2054669 GCA_023678845.1 Mischocyttarus mexicanus
CTCTCTCTCTCTCTCTCTCTCTCTCTCTCTCTCTCTCTCTCTTAACGTTTTTTTTCAGTAGGTACTCAATTAACTCGGACAATTAATTAAAAATCTTCCAGACGTTGGCTAAGTTCCAGCAGACGTTCTGTCGTCTCGTTACGCTACCAATGAAACAATGGAAACGAAACTGCGCCCCTCGCTTCTAGTGAATGGGACGTTTGAATATAATGAAGTGGAGCGAGCTACATCTTCCTGATTAAAAATTCAATTCTTGTGGCTTTTACGAAAATTTCTAACCAAAAGGAAAAATAGAAAAAATAGAAAGAAAAAGAGGGAAGAAGAGAGAGAGAGAGAGAGAGAGAGAGACAAAAACTAGGTTGAATCGAAATTCGTAACAGAGGCAATAATTGGGGAAACCTCAATTCAACGTGTCCGAATAGAAAAAAAAATACAACTTTCACGATCTTTTCGTTCAATATCCACGTGTTTTATTTTTTTTTTCTAATTCTTTTATTTCTCGAGTTAACCAGCAAAATTTGTTGGAAACTTTTAATTTCTCGGTTAGGTGTACCGACCAATCCTAACGGAATGGATCGCCAAAAAAAAAAGGATGAAAGAGAGAGAGAAAAAAAGGAACATATACACTCACATACACTCACATACACACATACACACGAGAAAAGAATAATTTATAGCCGACAGGATAAAATAGACGGGATAGAACTTTCGTAAGGATTGTAAAGCCGCTTAAGAGCGGCGAGTCAATTTAGCGGACTGGAAAGAGGAAAGGAGAAGAGAGGAAAGGAGAGTGCGCCAGCTGTAATTTACGTCGCGGGAGGATCTAAAAGCTTTCGCGTCTTCTTCGGCGTAGAAGCGACTATCCTTTAACCGAACAACTTTCGCCTTGGCTTTGTTAAAAAGTATAACCAACTTAAAGAAAAGGTACGGTGTCTTCTCCCTTTCCTCTTCTCCTCCTCCTTTCTTCTCCATTTTCTTCTTTTTTTCCCCCCTTTTTGTTCATACCATCGACCCGAATTAACTCATCGAAGAAGGAATAAGAAAACAAACGTAAACGAATAAATCGCCATAAGCAGAATTGTTACTTATTAGGTTGTCAAGTATAAAATGGAGCAAATTTCAATTCAATTATGTGCATTATTTGTTCCATTTCATACTTGACAATTTAATATATTACAATTAACTCGAATCACCTTGACGAAAGAGAGAAAATATGAAATGACAACTTTGATGTAACGAATTGTTAATAATTCGAAGCACTGGATATAATTTTGCTATCACACTCTAAGAGTATGTGTAATAACATTTAAAAACGATGAAATTTATTTTACTCGGATTCGATTATATCAAGAACGATTATTATCGAATAGCTAAAACCTCCAACACGCGAATAAAAAGTGCATATAGTAACCTGGGGGGTATAAATAAAAGATACGCGAATCGCTGACTAACTCGCCAAAGAAATCGTCGAGAGAATTGTACAATCGATATTATGATCGTGCACGGCTTTAAGGAGGAGATGAAATAATCTTGACGATATCATCGATTTTGCCATATGTAGGTTGCGATGCAATTTTAATGGTTACGTACACACACACATACATATTCTACATTGAAAGACAAAGTGAAGGTTGTTCTTCGATAAAAAATTATTTCTCTCTGTCTCTTATTTATCAACGATTCGATTTTCACTTTAAAAGATTTTCTTGTTTCTCTTATGACGATTTTCTTTATATCAAAAAAAAAGAATAAATAAATAAATAAAAGAAATGAAATAAAATAAATATAACACGATTGAGCCGTTCACTGCTTTAATCGATTAACTCCATTTTATGAAAAATCTTAAATAAAAGTACCAAAGCATTTGGTAGAGTCATAACTTTTTATATTTATAATAACTTTCCCTATAATAATTAAAATATTAATACCATTAAAAGACAATAATATGTTAGACACTGTACAATAAATAATTTATTTCAGAGGGGTATTACTTTGAGATTAATTCCGTACTCTAAAATAAATCGTTGCAATAATGCAACTCAAATGCAATAGTAGCAAGCTATAAATGATAACCAAATTATAAAATTGAAAATTTAAATAAAAAAGGGAATTTAAAAAATACAATATACTCTCATTGAATTTCTACACTTTTTGTTTTATGGAGTTAATCAATTTGTGCAGCGAACGAATCAATTCAGAAGAATTTGCGATAATAAAAATGTCTTTTCTCGTATCTTGGGTAGAAAAATTGCAGCCGAAATGAAACACGCTAGTCGACATCTTACTCCTCTCGAGAAATAACAGAAATGAACGACATTATTGCATGCTGTCGAACCCCCTCTTTCCTCCCTCGACGTGTCGGTCTTCGATAGTACACCACGCATCGATGTACTTTCTTATGCACCTTATCGAATCTCGTCTGTAAAATCCCTTTTTCTTTCTCTTCCCGATAGACTATGATTCTATTCGCGACATGACACTTCTCTTCCCCCTTTCCTCCATTTCCACCATTTCGAAAAATTATATTTCATAAAATACGTAAAATACTCATTTAATGTAGACCACACGAATATATTCATATTTTTTTATAATTAATTAAATAAATTATTATATATCCACGTATTTAACGATAGAGATAATTTTTTGTTTCTAATTTTATTTGTAATAAAAATATTTCAGGTAATCTAAACGTGTGATATACAACGTACGTACGTTTAAATAAATAGCCTTATCTCGAAGTCTCTGAAAAAGTTTTTTTCTTTTTACCGATTATTGGTGCTGAGATGCAACATTATCGAGTAAAGCAGAAAACGTTGCATGTTCTCAGACGTGATGTTAAACATAGATAAATTACTCGATAACATAAATTACTACATAATTTCTTTTTCGTTAGAGCTCTTCCTTTTCTTTTAAAAAAAAGAACAGTTCTAAAAAAATATGACAAAAAGTTGAAATGTTAAATGCTATTAAATAAGAAAGGTAAAATCCAACCTCACAATATTAACGATACTTCATAAACTGTTCTCTCTTATTTCTTTTTTTTTTTGATTTTTCTATTTTCCTCTCTGAAAAGAAATAAATGGAAAGAAAAGAAAAAAAAACACATAGCAAACTAATTTCCTTACACATACAAAACGTAATCGGGTAAACGACTTGGTCGTTGTTCGTTATAGGCCTGCACGCGACTAGCATTACTTACCCAATGACGATGCAAAAGTGCAGACGATAATCTTGAATGCAGTTAGCGTGCAACGTCAGTGGAAACGGACAGGCGGCGGCCTTTAAAAGCGAACTCGCCGTACATATCCGGCATCGAATTTCGTTAGGTGAAATATGAAACGTTACGTGAAGGATGCCTTACGAGTTAGAGGTTCTCAAGCTTTGATAGTTCGTGCATTGTATCGCCAGTCAGTGTCAAAAACCTTAAAAGATTCACAATTATCGTACTATTAGGTTGTCAAGTATGAAATGGAGCAAATTTCAATTCAATTATGTACATTCTTTCGAATAATAGAATAATTTAATTCTACAATAGAGAACCATCAACAATAATGATTATTTAACATATTTGTTCTAATTTAAACAATGAAATTATATTTAAAATATATTGCAAATATCCTGTATATTATTAGAATAAAGTATCATTTAATAATATAGAAGAATTTAATTATACGATTAAATTGATAATCATAATTAACATGTTTGTTCAATTTCATAAAATTAAATTATTTTCAATACAGCAAATATCGATTTTAATCGTGCTATCGCGAATATCGAAAGTTATCCAAAAATCTACCTCTTGTATTTGACTACCCTTGTTATATAATCTCTAGGGAATGTTAAATCGATATTCGTTTATTATTCGAGATGTAATAGCTGTTGTTAAGGACATAGAAAGACGATCGTAATAAGCGAAGTTAAATAATTTACGATTGGACGATCGTATTTATTTATTATTTCTGTCAATTAAAATTATATGATAAAAAAGAAAGAGAGAGATAGAAACATCAGAAGTGGATCTTAATTGGACAAATAATCGATAATTCTTTCAAAGAATGCATAATAATTAATAATGAATATCTAATTACAATTTCCTATATACTCGAAATAAAAAAAAAAACACAAAAAATATACGTGAAGAATATTACATCGAAGAAGCTTCCCTTCCTTTAATAATTTATAACCTAAACGACAAACCCTAATGTAAATTATGGAAGACTGATAAACGCGAAGCCTTATTGAGTTTAAATATCTTCCTAACCGATCGTAGTTTGAACAAGGTCGATCGATGCCTTGGTTAGTTTAAAAACGTGAATACACTAGCTCGTTTATTAACATGTTATGCACTTATACTCACGTATACAACCAACAATAACAACAACAACGACAAAAAGAATAAAAGAAAAAAACCATACACAATATTGATGAAAGCAATAAAATGTTTTTAGTGCAGGCCGACTTATCGCATGGGGTGGTTAATAAAAATGCTACGTGAAAAAAAGAAAACGTCTACTACTTGATATTTCTTCAAGTAAAACATTGAAAAAGATAAAGATAAGAGCTTGAAATAAATTGTATCCTTCGCGTGTCAAAAGATAAGAAATTCTCGCAGTTATTTCTTTTCCGACTATTTCAAGTTTTTTCTTCAAATTCGTTTCTATGATATATTATGAATAAAAAAGAGAGAAAACATAGAAAATTCATTCGGTTGTATTGATTTTTTTTTTCTAGATACTAGAAACGAAAACGGAGTAGTAGATGTATTTAAAAACCACTTACTCTCGGTACTTAAGAATAAAATCAAAAACAAAAATAGAAAAGAGATTTGGCATGTTCTTCGGCAGGAACGAAGAGGGTGGAGAGTGAGAATTGGGGTGGTGGTTGGAAACTACCGAACATACATATATCTACAAGTAGTATTCAAAAGTTAGAAATATTCTAGCAATTTTGAAAAAGTTCTGTCGCAGTTCGCATTCTCTTTGCCTTCTTTGCGCCAGTCACAGACAGCTATGGGACGACAAAAGGCAACTCGAGAATATAAAGCAAAAGAAAAATTCGCGAGGGAGATGGATAAGAGGGAGGGAAGTCGAGGATAGGGTTGGTAAGGGTTGGGGTAGTTGGTTGTAGGCGAGATATAGGAAAAGATGAGACAGACAGCTTTCCAATTTCGCAAATTCATGACCCGTGGAAACATCGACGTGTCTCGGGAACGCTGACTGGTGTCAATAAAATGGCAGGGAAATTCGTTTCTAAAAGGTGCTATGAGAAGGGTAGACAAAAATCAGAAAGAACGAAATCGAAAGAAAGAAAGGAAGAAAGGGAAAAGAGAGAGAGAGAGAGAGAAAGTGTGAATGGATATCGCAAATCGAACGAATTCACAAGGACCGAAATACCGCGAACTTTAAATCGCTCGAAAATGCATTTGAATTCTCTCTTCGATGTTATTTGTCAAAAATTAACCCCCGTTCATGGGCCGAATTTTAATGGTTGTCAAGAAACTAAAATTAAAATTATTTGGTAAAATGTTGACATAGTATTATGTGACCTGAAAGTTACACAAACCCAAAAAAACGTTACAATAAAAATAAGAAAGAGTGAGGTAAGTCTGGACGAATTTGTTCTTCTACCAAGTGATAGTGAAATTTAATAAGATAGAAGATTTGACAGGTAAGAGAAAGAAATTACATCCAACATTTTCTTCTTTCTTTTTTCTTTAAATAAGACAATATTATCTTGAACTTTTCTTCTTTCCAGATAAAATTAACGAATATTTCAGGTTTAAATGGAACTCGGTAACTGTAAGTATGGGCACTTACTTAATCGAACCACGAGCTTCAAATGAAAAGAGTTATTAATTAAAGTAAATGTTGTTTAATTTCCAAGAGAACAATTCTAAACGTTTCTTGTCTATCAGTTAGTTAAAATAAAATTCGTAAATAAAAAAGAAAAAACTTAAATGACATTTAACTTCGCATCACCTCTCTTTTTCCATTCGACGACGACAAAATATCGGCTTTGTAACCGTGGAATCTCTTGAAATAAAAAAAAAAGGAGTGGTGTGTGGGGGTTTATAAAACGAAGTTGAAAATCTGACAGTGTCGTGTCACGTAAAGGGAGGAAAAAAAATATTTTCATATTTCAAGAGGTTCCATTAAAAAAGAAGGTAGCAAAGTTACAACCCGTGTAAAATGAGACTGTAATACGATCGATAGATAGTGCATAAATGTTCTAACGGGGTGATTAACTTCCAACGTAGTAATTAAGATCGTACTGATCGATAGTCTCGCCGTGTTTAACACAGGGTATCTTCCTACTAGGTGTCGAGGCTGATGTTTAAGAAGAGAAAAATGGAAAAAGAAAGGAGACCGAATAGATATAGGGGATAAAAAAGAATAATGCGGAGGGTTGGAGGGGAGGGGGGGATGGTTAGGGAAAGGTTGAAGAAGAAGAAAAGGAAAAAGAAAAAAAGAAAAAATAAAAGAAGAAGAAGAAGATGATGAAGAAGAAGAAGGACGGAAAGGAACGAGAAGAACTGACTGCCGGTATTCGATGAGAAGAAAATAGAAGAAAGAAGATTGAACTTAACTGGGGTCAAATTGACTCTAGTAGGGAGTCCCTGCATTCAATATGGCGACTTCCTAATAGAGTCAGGCTGACTCCTTTTAAGACGTTCGCCCGACCAGCCGTGAAAGTACTTAAGAAGCCGCTCGCGTTCAACGAAGTTAGGACCACTTATATTACAAAGTGTCGCTTAATTTAATACTTAATGAGATGTCAAAGTCATGCCTAAATCAATAATACCTTTCGATACTTATTCGACTTATAATTAATACCTAACTTAATGTTAATATTATATCTAAGATTATTTTTCATTATAATAAAGAATTAATTCAAAGATCTCGTGATTGTTGACAGTAATTTGAACATTTACGTATAATTATTTTTTAAGTATTAACGAAATATTATTAAAGTACACGGTGTAGTTGTGAAAATACTTTTCGACCTAGATCTTTAGTATTTTTCATCTATCCACCATTCTTCTTTTTCCCTAACACTCTTGGAACCTTGAATGAATCGTGGCACGTAATTGTACACGCGTCAGAACAAAAAAGCAATTACTCAAGTTGTTTGTTTATTCTCTTGGTATCCCATGTGATACGGAGAGAATAGTGAAATTATTTGCTGGATAGTTACAAAAGAGACTTGTTCTCGACACGTTATACTCGATGTAAATTATTTAAAAAGGACTACTCGATCAAGTTTCCAAAGGATCTCGAGTTATAATCAAACTAACTTCTAATTTAAATGATATTTTTTTAATGGCGTATATATTTTCCACATTGATATTTTTATCCGACGAATATTATGTATTATTTTTTATTCTTTTTCAAGGAAAAATATTAAAACCGATACTTGTAGATTTATTTATCATTTTCATTGGAATTGTTTGAATTGGAGAATATGTGAAAATGGGATCATCGATGATCGGGTATTTCTCACGATAGGAAATCCAAATAAAAATTCCGATCATATCCGATCCGATCTGATCTTGTATTAATGTAATACTGATTATTTTACTTCGCTTGTCATCGAAAAACGACCACACTGATATCGATTAGAGAGTGCATCATGCCAAAAATCATATTCGCCAGTAGCGAGTAATGATATCGATATCGTTTATTAATCGCATCATAACATTTTGTTACGGTTGTGAAATGATCGGATAGAACTTCGTGCCCATGTAACGTAATTAATTTGCATATTCAATTGAAACGATAGAGTATAATTGATACGGGATGTCGTCCGATCGTTTTCATTCGCTTTGCGACCATCATTCTACGTGAGCTTACTTCCAATTTAGACGAAAATTGAGTAGATTCGTGCCGGGCTCATCGGAAATCGTTAAATCCGATGCATAAATCAGAACATTTATTTGAATTTAATTATTTAAGTAGGATAACAATAGCTTAACCTGCTTTTTTATCCAGATTAAAAATAAAAAAGGATACACCTGGAGAGAGTTGGGTTCTTTGGTTTGAAATATTATAATACTACGATATAATAATAATCATTATTCCTATCTTATAATAAACAACATTATTTTCTCAAATACTGCATGCAGTAAAAATTAGAAAAGAAAAAAAAAGATATATTAATTAACGATTAACGACAAATGAACGATCAAGAAAATACTTTTCAATTATCTTCTGTAGTAATAAAATTTCAAACGATATTACTGTCCACACAAATATACGGATAAAGGTAGACGAGCGAACGGCCACACACAGATATACGAATACTAATATTTTCACAGGGCGAGAACATTTAAGCGTTACATTTAAATCCCCGTTTAATTTCCGGCTTCCTCCACTTCTCTCGGCAACCGAGCGGAGAGCGTCCATTTAACGAAATTAGCAGGGCGAGCCGAAAAAAGAGAGAGAGATAGAAAGAGAGAAAGAGAAGGAGAAAGAGATAAAGAGATAAAACAGCCAACGGATGATTTTTTTTTCCCATTTCTCTCATCCTGCCTATCAACAATCGAAATACAAATTTAAACGAAATCCTTTTACCGTTAACGAACAATTTACAAATAACTGTAGTATTCGGTCGCGTGGTCGAAACATTTTCCGGAACTCACGTGACAATCAGGTTGATTGCAAGGAATATAAAGAAAAAAAGAGAACGAGAGAGTAAAAGAGAGAAAGGGATAGCCATGTGAATACTAATAAAGTACCACTACACTTAACGTATACAACTATAGCTCAGCTGTTTACGAGGAAACGATTTAAATGCGTTTTCACATAGCACGACCATCGAGTATTTTTAAGAACAAAAATTTCATCAACGTTATCTATACATGCGTTTATATTATTAACGAATATTATTTTTTACATGCATACATAGGTATAGAGAAAGTATTGTATAATTGGCCAAAACCGATTTCGGGTCTGACATAATAAACTATATGCAATACTGTTTTGTTTCGTTTATATCTTATCGTACGCGAACTACTACTACTACTATTACTATTACTACTACAATTAGCCGTTCGCATACATAGATACCCCAAAAGGATCGACCTCGTTTCGTTGAACGACTCTCGGACAGATTTTTAATTAAAGTACACGTCGATATTTTACATCGGCAACATCGATATTCCGTGAATTCTATCAGAAGGTAAACTTTACTAACGATTACCCAACGTGCATAAAAGAAAATTCCTCGCGAATAATTATTACATAAATTAAGAAATTTTGTATAAAAAAGAAACATTTTCTATAATATAAATCGTGTTGTAAATTGAGGAATAATATCATTCGAACGTTAATTCTATTTCTCAAAGAAAAGAAGATTTAAGGGAAAGGGTAGGTTAAAGGTGCAAAGTCAATGTTCTCCATTCCACAGTTGCAATATGTACACCTATTCCCATATATCGCAGAATGTGACACGACATTGGTACTGCACATAGTACCCACCATGTAAGCGCACAGCGTTTGGTACTTGTACTACCAATGACGTGTCCAGCTTGTACCGCAATCGAGCTCATTGTCTACCACAAGAGTACCCTAGAATACAAAGCATCATCGGATGGATGCTAGTACGTGTTCTCGCGTAATATGTATTAACGCTCCTGCTATTCTCTCCCTTCCCCCTACCTCCCACCCTAATTTCCACCCTACCTCTCTCTATCTGTCTTTCTTTCTCTTCATACATTTCCGTATATATAGCATACTTATATATATATATCTGTATATACGTATATTTATATACATAGATAATATGTATGTATATATAACCAAATCTCATACTCGTCAGTACAGCAGCTGTTGGCAAATAACGTACGAGGAGATACTCTAAAAGTGACCGTTAGTGTCAGAAACATGACACTGTCATTCCCGTATCATAATTTGAGATGAAAATATAGATAAGAAAAAATATTGTCTAACCCAATCGAAGAACGTAATAATATTTCAAAAATTGTCCAATCGATTCTATTGCAATAGATAAGATAAATGCATCTAAAAGAATATCTCACATTTTTCTCACCGGCCCACCTATTTTCACGACACTTTAGAAATATCTTTTAGATATCTATGGGCTAGGTTAACGTAGACGTGACGAAATTAGATTGATACGAGACTCTATCTTTCTTTCAAATATTCTTCAGGTGTAAGCGAAAGATATTGCGTCGTATTTCAAGCAAATATTATCATATTTTCGATATAGAGAATAAAAATGGAAAAATATATGTATTTCCTGGACAGGTAAAAAGAAAAAGAGTTTATTCAATTTGTATGTCTGATATGATCTAGAGGTTGATAATTTTTAAATGATTTTTTTTTTTCGGCTTCCAGTAATTCGTATATAATTATTTTTCGACTTGTTTCCTATTTCAGTTATTTATTATTTATAAATAAAAATCTAGATGAAAATTTGGTATCCAGATTTAATGATAAAATATCTAAATGGATCTTCACGATAAAATGGATCGATTTAACGAGCAGAGAGTTAGTAGTAATAACAAAAGTGACGGTTTGTTGATGAAAATAAATCTAATCTACAGATAATATTCTATTGGAGGATCCGGGAACGTTGTTCGTTTATCCCGACAAAATACACTGAATTATCGTGCTTTAATAAATGTGACAATAAACAGGTGAAAAGCCAAAGAGATAGAAAGAGGAAGAGAAATAAAAGGGAAAGGGTGATATAAATAGATAGATAAATAAATAAATAAATAGATAGATAGATAGATAGATAGATAAATAGAGATGGAGACAGTTGAGGTGGACATAATGCATTAGCTCTAACGCAACGATCCGTTTAATTATTGATATTAAGCCGGCCAATCAATGGAACAGCCGATGGATGAAAATCGGATAAATTAACGGACTTAACGTCTATGATCTATGTTTAATATCAAACAGCTCGTATTTTCCGAGATATATTTGTAGATACGTGATTATAGATATCAATGATGAGCCATAGGGAAACAAAATTTTCAAATATCTATTTCATCTTTACATATACAGCGAAACATGCGAGTACTGTCAAATTAAAACTATCAAAAATAGTGTTTTTGGTAATATACAATATTTCTAAATTCTTACACACACAAAAACCTATTTTAGGATTTATTCAAAACTTTTAATTATATATCAATTTGATCGGGAAAAAACAGCATTTTATAAGAGAAGTAAAATTTGATATAATTGATAAGAAAATTGGATATTTCTTAATAGAGTTTCTACAAATAAAACTTGAAAAGTTTTGTATTTTAGAAGCAAATATGATATTTCAAATTGACAGTAAAAGTGAATTAGAACAATCCTGAGACTCACTGTATACGCACGATATATTGTTCATAGCTTGACCATTCAACAACTGTCGGCATCAATTTGACACGATAGTTTTGGAAAAGAGTATTTGTTTTGTTTCAAAGGTAATTGATGAAGTTAACTTCTCTCTTGACAATTATTGGCTCACTCTGTTTTACGCATATACATATATACTATTTGTGAAAATATGTGTATCTCTGTGTGTGTGTGTGTGTGTGTGTAGATTTTAATTAACTGAACAATACGAAACAATAACACAAACACACAAATTTTATAGCTATAGTTAATAGGAAGAGAATACATTCTATTTTTTACAGGTTCTTAATTGCGATTTGCGACTAACTGCTACTGCACGTTCGATCATTTTACTTATTTATTTATTAATTTTTTTTTTATTCCTTCACGCGAAAATCGATCGAAAGATATCAATACGCGTTCGATTAATTTTTAACCTATGGCAAATTTTCTTGACAATTTAATAATATCGAAAAAATAAATCATTTTTAATTGTATTTCGCGTAAACGAATAAATCGAATTTAAACTTTTTCTATTTTGGTTAGAGACATAGATTTTCTTGATATTTAAAATAAATAATTATTTTAATGATTCGAATGTAAACGTAACCGAGGTAAAATAAATTTATCGAAATTATTATTTAAATAATCAAGAGAATTCTTTTCAGAAATTTTAAAATAAATAAACTGTACGTATAACATACAGTAACGTATAAAACATATAAAATGTATAGAATTAGACTATCTCATAAATACGGTGAGATTTCAATCAGTCTTTGTTTAATTCATTTGTATTAATCTCCGATAATATATTTGGCTTTTGCAGTATAACATAAAGAAGCGAGAAGAAATTCAGGAAATGCCGCAAGAAGAGCCGAATCCTTTGATGCGAAAGAAGAAAACGCCAGAGGAATTGGCAGCCGAGGCTGAAGCTGAAGACGAAGATGAATTAACGAGTACGTACTTTATATTTTTGTAAATTTAAAATATCAAAAGGTATTTCAGAATGAAAACATAAAATTTCCATCATCGTTCCTCCATCCTGCTCTTCTTATTCTTCTTCTTTATCTTCGAGATAGAATCTTTATGAACTCGACAAAAAGATGTTGAATTTTCCATATAAAAGTAACGAAGAACGAATCTAGAGAAGTTGAAATTCTAATGAAATATTTATTTCGAGGAAAGTCGAAATGTCGTTGTAAATAATGGATCGAGAAGGTCGTGTTGGGTTGTTAAAGGATGGTGTGAAAGGGGTACGCAAATTCATAGCAGGTATCGAGCGGAATTGTACGGCAAGGAATTAATGTGTGGCACTGAGTTTCCGGGATGGGGAACGGAAGATGGAAACAGGGTTGACTGGCTTGATCGATGAGAGGTTAACGAGCCGTGGCTAGAAATCAAACAGAACCCGCCTCGAGGATTCGAACAAGCAATGTCACGAACGAAATCTAACGAGAGTCGATGTCGTGTGCCTAACATTGTTCTTCGGACCGTGAAGAGAGATTGTAGTACCAAAGAATAGAATCTAATCATTAAAGAGAGAACACATATTTATTAAAATCGATCATTGTTCATAAGGATACAATGAATTAACTCTACATTAGACAAATTTTTATTTTAAATGTAAACAAATTGATGGTTTGTTATCAATATTGTTATTGATTATCTCAGAGACGTTATATAATTAATATATATATTAAAATGTGACCTAAAAGTTACACAGGCCCATAAAGGGTTAATTATATTTTTGTCAAATTATTCAATCTAATTCAAAGTACAAAAAAGTACACATAAGAAGGTTCTTCATAGAAAGAAAAAAAAACGAGAAGAGATAATAAAAATAACAATAATAATTAAAATCATATTATTACAGATATACGCGTACCATCCTGGATTACGTATTAATTAACAATAATAATCATTATCACCATTTTAATGATGAAATTAATCCAATTATAAAGAATAAAAATGAATAATCGGTATTATCGAGTAACGGAAATTCTATTGGATATATTTAAACGACTAATAAATGGGAGATATTTAAATGACAAACAATATAATAGTGACCTAGATATATAATCGCTTGCTTCCATTCCAATCTGTTTCAGAACTGAAGAACGTGTTAGAGACTCACGTGATGGACTTCAAAACGCAAATCGAAAGTAAATGCAGCCTCCAATGAGCCTACGGGAGCATAAAACGGACGGCGAGCGCAACATCGTGTGTCATCGTGAAAGAGGACGATGGAGGAGTGGGTGGAAAATGGGAAAGAGAAGCTACTACAACTACTACTACTACTACCACAACTGTTGGTGAACTGAGTAAAGGAGAAGGAGGAGGAGGTGGAAAAGGTGGAGGGGGAAAAAGGAATGAGGAAATAAGAGGAAGGGAATAAGGGGGGTATGAGGAGGATGAGGATGAGGAGGAGGAGGAGGATTGAGGAGAGGGTGGAAAAGGAAAGTTGCATCTTCGTCGCGTTTGCCGCGCCGTACGTAAATCGATTCAAGCATGTCGTCCAACCATCGTTACTCGACCTTCGAAGAGAGAAAACGTCGGAAAGAGAGCAAAACACACACACGGAGAAAGAGAGAGAGAAAAAGAGAGTAAGAGAGAGAGAGAGAGAAAGTTCAAGGTCAATCGCGTTAACCTTTTGGAGAGAAAAGGAAAAACAAGTGCTTCGAGTTATTATCCGCGATCGATCCGCGTCTCTTTCTTCTCATCGAGAAATAAAAAAGGAGGGATTAAAAGTTATACAAAATATAAGGGAAGGGGGATGATATACAAATAATACGAACGAGAGTAGAGAAAATATATGAAAATGTATTTTTCTCGTGTGTGTGTATTTTTTTTTTATATTTCTCGTTTCTTTCTCTTTTTTTTCTTGATTTTATATTTTTCTCTCTATCTGTCTGTCTCTCTCTCACTCTCTCTCTCTCTCTCTCTCTCTCTCAGCATATTTTTATTTATTTATTTATTTATACTTTTTCTTTTGGTATATTTGATTTTACGAAATAAGAGATAAATTTAACACGTATATATTGAAACGATGAAAGGACGAAATGATTGAAAATGATCGTCGATAAAACTCAATGAGAAAAACGGAGTAACGGAAACAAGAGCCGGATACGTTCACGTACAGGGTTAAAGGAAGACCGGAAGAGGAAAAAAAGGGATAAAAGGAGGAGAGTTAGAAGAAAAGTATCTCTCTCTCCCTCTTTCTGTCTCTCTTCCTCTCCCTCTTTCTCTTTCTTGCTATCTCTCTCTTTTTCTCAATCATTCTCTGTGTGGAAGAAAAAAGGATAAGACCGTGAAGAAGACGAATTCGACGACGATTCGTTTACGTTTCACGTCTTGGAAAAAATTCAAACAAAAGGAGATGGGGAAAAAAAATGAAAGGAAAAGAGGAGAAAGAGAAATAGAGGAACCCGTAGTCGTTTTATAAACGAGATCGATTACTATAAAAAAAAAAAAAAAAGAAATTTTTCTTTCTTTCTTGAATTTTCTTCTTTAGTTTTTCTTATCTTTTTTTTTTTTGCTTTATTTTTAAAAAAGTTTATCGAGATCGAATGTGAAAGGTATTCTATTACGAATATCGGTTCGATATTTTTCTAACAATGATTAGAATCGGATAACGAAAGAAGGTATAAAAAGAAAAAAGGGATTCGTAAAAGAATGATCATTGTTCTATATTTTTTCTTCCTCTCTCTCTCTTTCTCTTTCTTTTTATCTCAATCAGAATCGTCTTAGGCAAACCGACGATGCGACGACAAGGTAAAAGCAAAGATGAGATTTTTAGAAGACACAGAAACGAACGAACGAACGAACGAACGAATAGGAAAGACAGTAAAAGAAGAAGATGATGATGAAGATGAAGAAGAAGAAGAAGAAGAAGAGGAATAGAAAAGCGGAAGTAATATTTATTAACACGAGACACATATGTTAGTAATTAAGTTTCTAGCGAATTTTTTGAAAAATGGTGGTTTTAATCTGCCAGTAGAGAGAACAATGAAATAGATATAAACCAATATGAAATAATAATAATAAAAAAAAAAAATAAATAAAATGATAAAAAAAAAAAAGAGTAAAAAAAAAAAATAGAAGACACTCTAAAAACAAAACACAAAACCACTCGCAAAACGTACACGCAAGAGAGACATTCATACGCAGAAACACACACACACACACACACACACAGACAGACAAACAGACAGACAGATACACGTACTCACACAAGAGTTATGTAGTTGCTAGATTTCGTGCGACACGGCTGTTTCAATAAATAATGAGAATTAGAAATGAAGAGGCGTGGAGGAAGGTAGGTAGGGAGGGAGGGGGGAGAAATTAATAATAATTAAATCGTATTCGTAGTTAGCAACGAGTTAAGCCACGAGAGGATCGAGGGCCACGAAATGGGAACGAAGAAAGCCGATTGAGCTAAACGAAATGAAAAATAATAATTAGGGAATAAAGAGAGAAAAGATATACACCAAATGCGTGTGACCAAAAATGGAAACGATAAAGAAAAAACAATTAAAATGTTAAAGAAGAATAAATAACTGACGTAGTGTAAAAAAAGAAATAAAACAACAACAAAAACTGGGTAAAGAATCTAAAACCGGCGGAACTTTGCTTTTCCCCCATCCGTCCAAATTATGTCATTGTTTATTTTTTTCTGTTAACAAAATTCAAATATTTTCTTTAATTTTGTACCAAACGAGACAAGGTTTAAATGTTTGATACAAAGAAAAATATTTTTATCGGAAGGAGGAATCGAGTGAGAGAGAAACGATTTAGATTTTTCTTTGAAACTATTTTTTCCCTATTTTTCTGGTTTTTTTATTGTCAAATTTACGTCAATAATTATAAACATTATTTTGTATCTTGATCAAAACTTTCTCTTTCTCGTAGTTATGATTTCATGAATCCGAAGGAGAGAAGATGAATGAAAAGTGTAAAAAATAGATGAGATGGTCAAAGCATTGACCGCCGGTTTGGAAGAAGAAGAAGAAGAAAAAAGGAAAAATAAGCATACGTGGTACTCTCGAACATTTACATATGTTTGTTGTTATTTCATCGGCTAACTAAAACGCATAAGATTATTGTAAAACGAAGAATAAACGGCTAGTGGTGGTGGTGTTTAGGGAGGGGAGGGCGGAGGACCCAAAAGAAAAACAGGAAGAAAAATTAGAGAACGGCGGGGGAATTTGCAAGAAAGAGAGAAAAGAATAATATTTAAAAAAGAAAAAAAACAAAAAAAAAAAGGAAAAAAATAATAATAATAATAATAAATGCAAAAAAAAAATGACAAACACACAGGTAATACCAGTTTTTCTACGAATGATGGAAGACGAAAAAGTATTTTTTTATTTTCGATGTCGTTCCTCTCGATGTTACCGGAAGAATATTAAAACGAAAAAGAAAAAAATTGCAAAAAAAAAAAAGGAAAAAAAGAATACAAAAGAAAAAAAAAAATTAAAGCAGAGAGAGAATATGGTAAAAAAAGTAGCCGGAGAGAATGTTCTTTGAAAAGGGGAAAGAAATAAAAAAAAAATTAAGAAATAAAAAGTAAAAAATAAAAATACGGATTCTCCCGATCTGTCCCTAAGAGCACAGTCTCTTTCTTTTATTCTTCTTCTTCTTCTTCTTCTTCTTTTCTATTCTTTTCTTTCCTATCTCTCTCTTTCTCTCTCTCTCTCTCTCTTTAGGCACCTGTCCTAAGCTGTCAAACTTCATCGCTGACCCTAAAACCGCGTGATTCGAAGTAACGACCATCGTTTGTGAAAAGCCTTACCCGTTTTACTGCTTATCGAAAAACGAAACATAATCCTGAAACAGATTCCCGACACGCGAGCCGTAAATACGTACGATACGTGTACTCACGATATAAAAAACGAGATCGAAAGAAAAAATAGAAGAAAACCAAAAGAAGAATAACTAAAAAGGAACAACAAAACAGAAAATAAAAAATGAGAGAAGTAAAGATACAGCTTTTTCTCGATAAGAGATTAACAACGCTGTGTGGTGTGAACGTTAATTGTTTTAATTATAATTGTTACCTGTGTACGATCTACAAAAAAAAAAATAAAAAACCTAATAGGCAAGGTCGAAAAATACAAAGTTCGTCAAAATAAAAATGTGTACGCGTTTGTTCGTAAAAAAAAACAAAGAAAGGAGGACATCAAACGAATGACATTTAAGACACCAACAAAATACCGTAAAATCGTTTCGAAGTTTTTAATCAAATGTGAAAATAGTAGTGGTGAGGGAGAGGAAGGTGAAAGAAGTTTCAAACGGGTATAAATTTTCTTTCTTTTTGGCGAACTTTGTAATATAAAAATGACATGTCAAAAAAGGCCTTCTTTCCAACCGACCAACAACAACAACAACAAAATTATATAAAAATCAAAAAGAAAAAAAAAAAAGAAAAGTAAATCTTTCGATGTTCGGAACCCGCGCATGTTGGCTTTACGTGGACGTAGTTGCGCTTGAAGAAAAATCGCGTTAAACGATTTATAAAAGAAAAAAAAAAAAAAGAAAAAAAAAATCTAGATACAAGTGATATCTTACATACGTGTTTTTCTCTCGATGTAAATTGTAAACTCCAACCAGTGTATGCGAATATCGTCAAAGATGTTTGCCTCTTCTTGCATGCACGCGTGCACTATTCTGCTCTTGTTAGTCGAACGAATTGATGTTATTAAAACGGAGGAAATAAATAAATAAAAAAAAAATATAACAACGATAATAATCTGATCGCAGAGCCTACAAATTTGGATAAACAATCATTTGTTCTCAAATAATTTCTAAAATTAATTCCCTTTCCAACTCTTTTCATTATCCGAGCCGATCGAAATCTATTCTCGTGAAACTCCTGTACGTTATGCTAAATAGAAAAAAAAAATATACAAATAAATTAAGATGACCGTATAAATGTTCGAGGAAATAGTAAGAGTCACAAGTTTTCCGAGTTTAAAAACCGAGAGGCTAAGTTCTTCCTTTCAACGACAGGTTGAAGTTAGGGAAAAATTCCAAAGTAGTACTGATCTTTGTGTTCTATATATATGTGTATAGATCTCTCTCTCTCTCTCTTTATCCTTCTCTCTTTGCTACTTCGTTAGAGTGAGAGAAGGAAAACGACAAAGAGGTTCTAAGCCAGCTGCATTTTTCCATCGTCAGTAGTGACTTGGCAGCTGTTTGTTCGTGAAAAACAAACCCAAAAACTTTTCTACCATCCCCAGACTTTACACTCGCGCTAGTCGAGTTTTCTACGCGATAGAAAGAAAAAGATAGGAAAAGAGAAGAAGAAGAAAAAAAAAAGAAAAAAAAAGGAAGAACTTTCGACGTAAGCTTAAAGCTCATCCCCGAACGTGCCAACGGTGCTTGCCCCTCTGCTGCTCGTGAAAATTCGATTTTACACTTCTACAGATTTTCCGAATAAATTCACGTCGATAATCATTTAACTTGCATACGAATACGTTTTATTTTTTTTTTATATTTATATAAGTATATTTGTGTTTTATAAAAGAAGAAAATAAATATATCCAACCAAAAAAGAAAATAAACAAAACACGAAAATTTGGAATACGATTTTTGGATATTAACGATTTTCTTTATAATCGTAAAAAAATATTTATAATCGCAAATTATTAATGGGCACTGCGATCAATGAAATAACAAATTTCCTCCTGTATTACTCACTCTCTCTTTCTCTCTACTTGCATGTTTATATCTACCTCTACTTGTCAATGTAAACTCAATGTCTATTCACTCCATTGGCCGATTATTTTTGTGTTTCGTAAAAAAGAAAAAAAAAGAAAAGAAAAAAGAAAAAAAAAGGAAGCTAAATCGTTCATTTACATCATTAAATTATTATTATTATTATATTAATTAATTAATAACACGAAAAGTAACCAACAACAACAACTAATTACCGCAAAGACTTGAAAGTATTTAAAAAACAGTCAGACTTGGATATTTACTACGCTCTCCTTCTTCTTATGCTATCGCATTCCACGAAAATGGGATATCACGGAATGGAATTTCACCTTTAAAAGGCAACCAGGAAAAGGGAAAAGAAGAATAAAAAAAAAAAGAAATTGTAAAAGGAGTAAAGGTCTATTCGAAGAAGCAAAAGGAATTTCCACTTTCCACGTCCACCGAACTTCTCAGGAAGGTCCAGATGATAATCTTCAAGATAGCTTTTTCTCTTTCTCTTTCTCTCTCTCTCTCTCTCATTCTTTCTCTTTCACAGATTTAATGGAATCAGATTCTCAAGAAAAATTATATATATAAATATATACATATACACACACATATATATCTATACTTCAAGTCAATTATCAAATCCAAAAGATGTATGTTGTACATTGAAATAGATAAAAAAGATAACGCATACATTTTCTCTTATGAATTTTTCAATATATCTATATATGTATGTATTTATTATTATTATTATTATTATTATTGTTATTATTATTGTTATTAACTTATTATTCTTATTATCATCGTCATTATATGTATGTACATTAATTCGGCGTCATTTGTAATAGGACGTACGAACTATGCCCGATCATTTAGAAACGATCGAAAATTTATTCTAATCTAATGTTATTTCGAGCATACGCTCTCGATTTCAACACTTTCACGTTAGATGATTTTTCTTATTCGAATCGTTTATGTGGGACCAAACAAATTCCCTGACTTTTCTCTTTTAATCGTATTAGAAACTAAAAATTAATGAAAAATAAATTATTTCAATTGATTTGGAAAAATTAATGAATTCATTTCTATGCGTTATAATGTACTTTTTGTTTATAAAAATGCAATTATCAAAAATTATCAACCTAACGTAATAGGTATTATTTATTTAAAATGCAAAATAAGTTTATGTAGATCTGAAATATGTATTTTCATGTGATTCGATGGTCCCTCATATGAAACACGCATCACGCATATATAAATAATCTGACGTGAAAGTGTTAAATTAATGAATTTTGTTTTAATGGAATTTCGATCGTTTCGGATAAGAGTACTCTATTGTGAATATCTATAGCTCTTAGATGCTTTCACTTAAAACTTTTAATCGTATTCTCTCACTTTCTCTCTATATTCGTCTCTCTCTCTCTCTATATCTGTGTATGTATCTCCTCTCTCGTTCTCTCTCTCTCTCTCTAACTGTAACTCTAACTCTAACTCTCTCTCTTTTATTTTCCACAAATACACACGTTTCTCGCTTATCCGTAATGTTCTTCGTCTACTTTTAATATACACGAATATATGCACCCACGTACACCAACAAATATTCTTCAACTTCTTTTTACTCTCTTTCTCTCTCTCTCTTTTTTATTCTTTCTTTTATGTATTTCGATGTATCTTTAAAATGCGCATGCGCTCTGCAGGCTATTATCATCGTGTCTATTGTCGTGAAAAAACGTATCAAAAATCCAAGGAAAGCTTCGACGAGTGTATGAAAAAAATTTAAAAAAAAAAAACGTGAAAAATTGTCGATCTGTGTAATTGAAATTGATCTAAAAATTCTTTGACATTCCCCATAAAGTATATTTTTTTTCGGGATAACTTACTCGCGTGTATCAGGTAAAAAAATGTCAATAACGTTTTCATTCGAATACGTTGAAGCAATAACGCTATCAGCTTTATCGAGAGTGTACAGATCAAATATAAAGAATCTCTTTTAACGAGCACAGAAATCCACGTTGCTTAGAATTCCGAAATCTCGTATTATTGAGGAAAAATTCTCAATGGGGGGAATTTCAATAAGAAAATATTTCCACTTTGGCTATGAGACGAGAAGAAAAGTGTAGGATCGATCAATCAGTGATAATCAATGAGAGATTTCATTAAAAAGAATAATAATCTACAAGAATTATTATTATTATAATTATTATTATTATTATAGTTGTTATTATCGTATCGATGAGAAAGAATTGTTGAATAAAAAAAAGAAAAGAGGAAAAAAAAAAGGTAAAACTCGTCGAAGCTTTCTCGAATGAAAAAGTAATTCTTCTCCGATCTTTCGCGTTTCTCGTTCGGTGAAATTGTGTCAACTGTGTTCTTAAAGGATCGGTAACAAAATGTATCAGTAATAACTACAATAAAAAAAAATAAAATAAAAAAAAAGCAAACTATATTATTTCGATCAACGTGTTCTTGTTCGTTAGCTTCACGTTCTTCGGCGCGTGTTTTAATGTCGATGTTTCTAGCTCGTATCTACTTTTATCTAAAATAAAAAAAAAGAAAAGAAATAAAAAAGGAACAAGATAAAAAAATAGATCGAATACATCGAAAGGAATGAAAAAAAAATAAATAAATAAAAAATAACAGAGATCGATTTTACATGTACCGTTATCTAAAACATTACTGTTTATTAATGTCGTGTGTCGTTGTGTTGTGTATCTCGACAGAAAATAATCAATGATTATTATCTGTCTATTATTCGTAAAAAAGAAGGTTTCTTTTTTGCTTCGAGCTCGTTAAAAGGAGAAACTTTTCATCAACGATATCCATCACGGTGACGAATTACGATTGACAATAAGAAAGAATAATTTTCTTCCATAGAAAATAAATAAGAAATTATTATAGAAAATAATGAAAGAAAATAATTGTCAAAATAATATCAACGATTAAAAAGAATTTGTCAAGTTTCAATGGGGAATATTCTAAACAAATCACCGTGACAATCGGCTTTAATACACACACACACCTACGCTTTCGATCTACACACTTCATCGTACGTGAAAAAAAAATAACAAACAAACCTAAAATACAAGATAATCAATTATTGTAAAAGAAGAAAAAATAAATTGACAAATGTAGTACGTTCCTCTTCCCGTGAAATGATAAAAAACAAAAAACAACAGTCATTCGTATCGATAAACTAATAACTTTTCGTCGAGTGTGTTCGTTGAAATAAATTGTGAAAAATGTCGTCTACGATAAACGAAAAAAAAAGAAAGCCAATAACAAAATAACAGATCTAACCGTGATACAAAACCAAATGAAGTAATACAAAAAAAGAGGAAAGAAATTAATTATCTTAAAGTAGAATACACAAAAAGTAACGCGGTCCAGGTCAGGGATCGAAAATTTGATTTTCTCCAAAACGTTATTCGGAGTAGTAAAGCTCAATAATTTCGCTTGAGAAAACGAAGGGGGAAAAAAAGTAGGAAAGCTTTTCTCGAACGGGTTTGAAGATCGTATAATTTTGTGTTTAAAAAATATTTACAGAAGCGTTTTCCTCTCTCGCTTAAAAGCGCCAGTTTTTACTTAACGATAATCGTGATTTCAAAGGTGTTAAAATAAAGAAGTTAAATGAAATGAAATTAAAAAGAAAAAAGAGGGAAAAGAAGAAAATCAAAAGTTATTGCCTCGTTCGTCGGGGGAAAAAAAAAACTTATGTGTATACACACACATATACGTTTCCATGATTTACACACCTATGTATACGTATTTGTGTATGCGTATGTATATATATATGTGTATGTGTATGTATAAGTGTGCGTATATTAAATCGAAAATTGGTTTGAATTGCACGTGCTTGTGTATTAGTTCGATGTGCGAAACCTACAGGAAACCACTGTGGTTTCGTTCGCGAAATCGATAATAAATAACGCGTACTCGGGGCTTTTTTAATTTGGAATTTTACAAATACTTGCCGTACCGTCCGGAAACGAACGCACTCGTCGGTCCGAGGGTATGAAGGCTTTTATATTTTCGAGTTGAGAGTAATTCGTTCGGAGTATTAATTATTACCTTGACCGATAGGTTCTTTTCCCCCTAAACTCCCTCCCCAACCCTACGAATTTTCCTTTTTCCCCATTGTTTCCCTAGATTTTTCTCTCTCTTTATTTTTTATTTTTTATTTTACATCGTCCCGTAGCAATTAAAAATCGAAATGCATTTTCGCATACGTGAGGCATGATAACACCGAGATAAATATAAATAAATAAATAAATGGAAAATCAAAATCAAAATGAACGATTTCCTCGATCTTCTCGACCGCATATTGCAATCCTCTCTCGATTTCGATCATTTGCATCTTATTCTTCTATTTATTTATTTCTCTCTTCCTCTCTCTTCCTCTCTCTCTCTTTCTCTCTCTTTTAAATGACAACGACGATGATCTCGTTATCCACTATGAATCCCTATAAACATTTACTATACTTTCCTCTCTCTGTGTCTCTATCCTTTATACTTCTTCTTACTTCAGCCACCCTAAGCCTTCGCGTGGCACGTGGCACGTGATATTGAAACAAAAAAATATAAAAAAATAAAACGACAAAACAACAAAAAAAAAAAAGAGCTAAGAAGAAAAGTAATAAGAAACCAATAATAAATGAAAAAAAAAAAACATACAAATTAAAGCCAGCTCGATTCGCAATTTGTAATTTGGGCGATCGAGTGGAGAGAGGCTAATTTTTAGAAGAAAAGAAAAAAAGAAAAAAATGATAAATAAATAAACGAGAGTAAGAAAATAAAATATGAGAGAGGGTAGGGGAGGAAGAAGGGGAGGGGGTTGACGATACTTGAAACGTTTCACCCTCGGCGAATTTCGCTTATTGGAAATGTTACTCGTGCCAAGGTTCGATACTCATCGAAAAGATCGATTGAAGAATTTATTTATTAGAGAAAATTAAAAAGAAATAAAGGAGACAAAACAAATATAAAAAAAAGAAATAATAATAATATTAATATTAATATTAATAATAATAATTGTAAAAAGGAACGTGACGAATTAATCGTCGAAGCAAAACTTGCGTTTAAGTAATTAAATGTCGCCTTAAAGGGATTATTATTATTATTATTATTATTATTATTTAATAGTGCGACTTGTGACAAGGTATGAAACAAAAAAGTGGTAATAAAAAGAAAAGAATGAAGTGTTTTTCGCGTATTACTCGGCACTCTGAATTTCATCTTCGTTTTGATTAAAATTTAGTCTCAAAGTGTGTACGAGAATTGATAAAATAATTTAATAAAAAAAATGTAAAAGAACAAACAACTTGTCGTATATTATTTTAAACGAAGAACACATTCCGAGTGTCGATTGAAATAAATAATATTCTTCAAAAAGGCGCGGGAAAAAATGATTAATTAATTCTTACCGGTGTGTATGTAAACCTTTACGATAAATACCGATTTGACTAATTCAGAGACAACGACACAACGCATTATAAAGTAATAATCGATAAACTTAATTAGCAATCGACGTAACGTTATTAAAATGATTATTCTCGTGCAAGGAGATTACGACGATGATGTTTGATGACGGTGATGACAATGACAATGACGATGATGATGATAATGATGATAATGATTATGATTATTAATATATATATATAAATAAATAATTAAGAAGAAAATGTGGACAAGAAACGTTAGCTGTCGAGGAACTGTAAAAGATTCGTGCGTAAAATAAAAATAAAAAACAAACAAAATGATATTAAAAAATAATAAAAATAATAACGAGGGGTTGATAAAAATGATTAGAAAACAAAAAAAAAAAGAAGAAATAATAGATGCAAATGTAGCAGGCCTAGCTTAGCGAGAGAGACAAAAAAAAAGGGATTTTGCTGATCGATGCGACCCCAGTTGTTTTTGCGATTTTTAAAGAGTCGGAAAAAAATACAAAGGGGTAATAAAGTATGGAAAATAAAGATCGTACCGAGAAGATGTTAATGATGATGATGATGATGATAATGATGATTGGATAATAACAAATAAATAACATTGTTTTTCGACTGCCACTTTCGATAGGAACATTCTGTAGCTTGCTTAACACCTACGAGCTGACTTGTGCGATTTTTTGAGCGATTAAGATCTAAATGAACATTTTTTATACGAACTGTTAGTTCTGGATAGGCCACAATTTTATGTGTTTTGAATTCGAAAGAAAAACGGGATGGGGGGGAGGAATTTTAAAGAGGATGGTTTAGAATGAAAGTAAATCAAAGGCAATCGCTCGCTCTTTAAAACAATCGTAAATAAAACACCTTACAAAACATACACCGTACACACACGCTTTTACACATGTATTTACTCACACATATTGTAATAGTTAAACATAAAAAAAAGAAAAAAATACGAATTATGTATTTGTTGTTATCTTGTATATTATTAAAACGTATCGAATCGATGTTTCTTCCCCTAACAAAAGACTATCCCTTTTAAAAAGTAAAAAAAAAAATGAATCGAGCGATCGAAAGAACGAACGAACGAACGAACGAACGAACGCATTTTGAAATTAATTAAAACCAAGAAGCAATATTACGGATGCCTGTAATAATAATAAACGTTATTATATGGAACCTTTTAAACCCAAAAAAAAAAACAAGCGATTAACCAACAAATTAACATCGAGCGAAACACGACAGACATACATCGCGTTAATAAATTCTATAAGCAGTGTAAAAGTTTAAGATCCGATATATACGCGTATATTGCGAATAAAAAATGATTACACACGTACACACACTAATAGAAAAAGAAAAATAAGAAAATTGGTAAAAAAAAAATTCAGGAGACATGTGTAACAACGATACACGTGTATTTACTACTCTGCATACGCATATACACACACACATACACATATACGATTATATAAAATATTTTCGGTGTTCCCCACGCATCTAATCTCTAACCAGAAAAGAAAAAAAAATGATATTAATATATTAATATTAATAATAATAATAAATATTTATAATAATAATAATAATGATATAATAATAATAATAATAATAATAATAACGAGAAAACCAAAAAGACGAGAAAAGAAAAATACACTCTAAACACGAAACACCACTACGAAAAGAAAATACGAGTATTATTTACATATAAAAACGCGACAAAAGACCAAAGAACACGTAAAAATCAGTGACGCGCGTGGCTCGTGCTGATTATGAGAATAATAATGAACAATGGCGACAAGGAAAAGGAAAAAAATAATAAAGAAAAAAAAAACACGATGAAAGTCCCTTTTATTCGTACGTGTATGAACTGTGCTTAGAAAAAAAAAATAAAAAAAAAAAATAATAATAATAATAATAATAAATGCGAGATTAGGAAAAGAAGAATGGTTTCAGTAGAAAGGAACACAAATCTAGATGCACTCTGGGTGCATCTCGATGTTCCTTATTGTTTTTGTTTTCTCTTTCAATCCTAGTTTCCATCGCATTTATTTTTTGTTTTGTTTTCCTTTTGTTTCAAAACTTCTTCGTTCCATTAATCGACTGCTCATGAATTCGTCGGTAATTTCAAAAGACGACGATAGATACGAAAAAAAAAAAATAAAGTTCCACGTTGTTTCATAATTTTCGACAAAAGTTTTTCACGAAGAAGGGAGGGATGATGGGGGATTGAAGTTTCCGATTGAGATCATTTTGTCGTGTTTTAAAAAATCGCACGAATTCTTGCTCCAGTTAAGAGATGTGAAGTAAGCAAAACACAAAATAATAGGAAACGTAAAGAGGATGAATAGAAGATGTGAAATAAACGAAACAGAAAAAAAAAGTAAAATTTTCCCTTTGTATAAATAAAGTAGCAAGCGTAGTGGCTAAACGAATAAAATAAAGCAAAGAAGATTTGAAGGAAGAAAAAACACACACACACAAATACACAAAACAAAAATATATAATAAAATAAATAAAAGTAGGGAAAAAGGAAATGATCGAATGATCGGTACGAGGAAAATATCGCCCTGATGCGAGCTTTTTTTTTTGTTGAACATACAAGAATTATATAACACATTGTATTAACATTTAAGGGATAACGCGTACATGTATACACGAAGAAGAATAAGAAAATAAATAATATGCGAAATAAAAAAGAAATACAGAAAGAAATGGTTTGCAAAGAAGAACCAACCGGTTGGTGAGAAAAATAAAATCATGACGATGATGATGATATTATATATATTGTTGTTAGATATATATATATATATAAATATATTGGTATATAAAAATTGAAATAAAGTAATTTAGGCGTTAAGCAAGCAAGCAAGCAAACGTGACTCATTTACACGTATGCATAATTACACTTATATGCACTAAACAAGAAAACACATTACTCGACTCGAGACATTGTACTTGCATGTATATTTCCATATATACATGTATGTTACAAGTTCTTACGAAAAAAAAAAAAAGAAACAATAACAACCCCTCTATATTTAAAAAAAAAATCCGATATACAACGTTACGTGTACGTATGTATGTATGTATGTATGTATACACGTATGTACGTACACAGATGCACTCATGCATATGTGCATACGCTCGACGATATAATAATAACAAATCCTGTATATATATGTATATGTATACGTACGTGTAAATACGTACATGAAACTAAATAAAAAAATAAAATTTAAAAAAAACAGACAGGCAAACGACCCAACAAAAAAAAGTAGAAACAAAGTGACGTTGTTACACTGCACGAAACTCAAAACGAAACGCACGGATTTTTTGTAACTGTGTGTTAATGGATACGTAAAAGAGAGAGAAAAAGGTACCGGGTACTCGTAAACGTTAAAAAAGAAAAGAAATAAAGATGAAAGATTAGATAAACACATATTCGCCGAACGTGTAATAACGCAGGTAATTTTCGAAACGTGAAAAATGTAAAAGGAGACCTACTTTTCTGCCATTCGTTACTCTCTTTGACCCTTAAAACGACGTACACGCGAATACGAAAAGATAAAAGAAGGGTGGTAGAAAACGTAAAGGGTGAGAGAAAAGAAAAAGGAAAAAAGCAATTCGATGTACGAATTTTAACTAAAACGACGAATCTAAAGAATTATTTTTCTCTTTTCTTTTTTCTTCTATTCCTACTCGATGTCGAATTTCTATACTTCAGTTCTACTTAAAAGAATGGAGAAGAAGAGAGGAAAAGAAACAAAAAGAAATAGAGTGGGTTGGTGGGACTTTAGGTAGGGGGAGAAAGAGGAAGGGGGAGGGTATAGTAAAAAGGTTTCAACTCTCGCGTAGAATCGCGTTTTAAGAGTCGAAAAGGAGCACCCGTTACGACTTTCCGTAGTTTCAAGAAGTCGGATCGGAATTTAAAGAACCGTAAACGAAGGACGTAAACGTTAGAAGGGTGGAAAGAACAAAAGCGAAAAAACGGTGCGATATTGCGAAAACGTGAGAAATAGAAAGAGAGAGAGAGAGAGAGATAAGAATACGAGAGAAATAGGAAAGTAACTAGAACAAAATGAATAAGAAAAAAAAACCAAAAGGGAAAAAACAAAGCCAAGCTTTCCCCCTTTCTTACATTGTAAAACGAAAAAGATTCGAATGCTGTTATTGTTTTTGGTGCATGTTTCTTTTTTTTTTCTTTCTTCACATACCGAGAGGGATGATGATGCGAAGATAAGAATGAACGGATAAAAGATTGAACGTATGAAAAAGCACCAGCAAGAGAGAGGGGGAAGAGTAGGAAGGGAAAGGGGGGGTGAGAGAGTGAGAAGAAAAAAAAAAACCAATACGATGAACACAAGTTTCGGGGTGCGCCTCGCCGTTATTAGTTCTTAATAAAATAATTAAGAGAGGAAAAAAAAAAGAAAAATAAAAAAGAAAAAATGATAAGATAGCGATATTATGACTAATAATTAAAGGAAAAAGTGAAACTATAAAGGGGAAAAAAAAAAATACATAAATAATAAAAAAAAGGAAAAAAAAAGTAAAAAAAAAGAAAAAAAAAAATATATGAAGTAAATCATTAAGCAAGAATTATGCGTTTATGTTATTTAGTTCTAACCACTGAGATGAGAACAAAAAAAAAATGTAATAAAAATCAATCATGTTACCAAATGAATAGTCTCGCTTGTTTATTCTCCTATCCCTGTAATATTAATTAATTTATTTTTATGATATTTTCAATAAAATTATATTTCACTTTTAAAGAGTATTTTTGTTTTGTCAAAGAAATATATTTTATGAACTTTGTTTAATAAATACAAATAATAAAAAAAAGAAAATTGTAAAAATGAGATTTGTCGCACATTTTTCGTCATCGATATTTCTCAATTTTTCAACAAATTTCAATTTCAAAGAAAAATAAATAAATGTTGTATGTGAAAAATAAAAAACTAAACAAAGAAATTTCCAAATAATTTCGTTTGAACGAAAAGCAGCAAACGAATACGAGGAGTACAAAGTCGGAATGAATTTATATTTCAAAAGGTAATGTGTATCTGACGAAAGAGAGAGGCCTTCGTACATTTTTGCCGAGTATGCACAAATATATATCGCGTTTTATCGATTAATCATATTCAAAGTCGATCGAAATTTCAATTTCGTTGAGTAATTATTCGAACGGAGTAAACGCGCCCCTTTGCGAAATTACGCGTTGGTTCTGACTAAGCACAATTTCTCGAACGTTAAACAAACAAAAAAATCTTAAAAATAAAACAAACCAAAATAATAATAATAATAATAATATTCCTTTTCATTCGTCGATGACTCTCAGTTTTAGCCTCATTAAACGAAAAAATCGTGAAGAGTTTTGAACGAAGTTAACCAAGCGTAAACTGTTAGTATCGAAATATTTGTTGAATAAATACATATTCTCAGTTATGTAACTCATCTTAATAGTAATAGTAACAGTAGTAATAGTAGTAGTAGTAATTAAAGAAAACTAACGAGGAAAATGAGAAAACTCGAATTAAGTTTTTTAACGTGCCTGGCACTCTTAGTGACAGGAGAACCCTCGTTCGAGAAATTAACGTTGCAGGTTAACACGAAAAAATTAGTCTCTGTGAGCAGTGATAAATTTCTCAGCCTTGATATCGATCCTCTCGTTATACCAACGTCCAACGATGTTTCATCGTGAGTATAAATTTTAATATAGCATTTATAATTAATCGTCAATTAAATAAAACACACATCTTATTTCTTTTATCTTCGAGATATTCTCTATTCGTAAATATAATTCAATTAATTCACGATATAATCCTCCCTAAGCTTTACAAAAAATATTTTATTTACGGTTTTATTTTTTTAACTTTCTATGGACCCTTGTAACATTCAGGTCACGTGCTAATACATTCACATTTAACCAAATTATTTTAGTTTTATTTCACAAGATGACGTATAAGTCTTAATTTTATACCACTGAGATAATCAATGAAACAATATTGATGACATAAATAATACAAAAAAACAAATTGTTTAAAATCTTTGGTTAACCATTTTATATTTAAGAAAAAATTTAGTCCATAGAGGATTAAATGAAACGGTAAAGACGGACAAGTAATAAATAACTTAAAGTGAAAAAAACTGGGCGACGATAATATTGCCAACGATGGAAATTGACAAATTCGAAAAAATTCAATGGGGGGAAAAAGGGAGAATGGTTCGAACTTACGTCAACGATAAAATGCAATAACAACGTATAAACGTTGGGATGCTGGTTCGAGCAGAGGAACGAGAGAATCTCTACGAAATTGGAATGAAACGCGAGCATCTCGTCGTGTGCAGGTTTAAACGAGAACGCGAATTCAATTTGACCGGGGATTCGAAAATGAAATCGAACGTGTGTACGTTTTCGATTGAAATTTCGTGGCTCGATTCGGGAAGAGGCGGAATGGAGAGGGGAGGTGGCAGATAACGAACGTAGATTTTATATTTGTTCGAGGCAGGAGAGATACCATAGGAATTGTTTAGTATATAAATAGCGTCCTTCGTACACACACACACACGATATCATTTTTTTTTTAGGAATTATGAGAGAAGTATACAAATGGTTAGGGCCTTAAGTCCTGCCTATCTCCGACTTGGTGGACCTCAAAGTAACTCGTATCTACTCGATGATCAAAACAACACGGAGTACGTGTTTTCAGGTAAGTATTTAAAATAATATAATAAAATTAAATGCACAACTATTGTAACATAGCAAATAGAAATAGTCATTTCTAACTTTAACATATAACGTAAAGCATTGGATATTAATACCCATATTCTCTTTCTCTCTCTCTCTCTCTTCTCTCTCTCTCTTCCTGTTTTCCTCTTACTGTGTGTATTCGGAAAGATAAACGCTAGTCGGTAAACGGTTGCAATTATCACATTCAACTTGCTCCCGATATTAATCCACGATCGTTTATGTATCTTCCTCGGGCAATTTCGCGTGCGATGTGCCGTTACAGGTGGATTCACCGGCTAAACAATACACAATGCTTCCATACGTCGACTCAGAAAAGCGATAAACACGAACATGAATGTGCATTATACGACGAAGGAAACTACAAGCTTTCTGTACTTTTCATCCCGAAAATCGAATACGTTACTCAAAAGATAGATAGAGAAAGAGAAATGTAAAGGAGGGAAAGAGAATTAAAGGTGAATTTTCCTTTGATTTCAATACACTGCTTTTCTATTATAATTATATTCACAAGTGAAGAAACTCACTCGACGTATACTCGATGATACCGTACTTATTATACTTTATCTTATATTTTACAATTCTTTCGTTAACGATATAAATTCGTTAATATTATTTTTCAATTATTCATCAAGAACCTCTTAAAACGGTCTTGAGATGTAATACACGGTGCACAGTATTGAAATATTCTACCCTCGTAAGATAATCTTAATCAACGAAATTGTGAAATTCGATAAAATTAATTTATTGATAATTCTGTAATATTATTTTTATAAATGTAAAATATACTTTAAAATATTTATCATTTCATATTTCGTTCTTAATATGCAAAGTAACGATTGTTATCGTTAATACTATCACAAATATTTTCAAATATAATAATTTCAAATATAATAATAACTCTATCTATGTATGTAGGAAATCGAGACATATTTGCATATTAAAAAAAGAGAACGGTCTGTTGAGATGTAGTTGATTATGAATCATTATGAAATAAATCTGACACGAGATTATATTTTTAACATTAAATCTACCAAGCGTGGTTAAATGTTAAAAATATTTAAAATTATTGTTAACTCACTTAAGATGTACTTTGTCCTTATATCCAATACTGCATAATCCATATCCATAAGTGCAGGTATCCATATATGTATATATCACTTTTCACCACTACACACACTCGTTCACATATGCATATCACTTGCATAGGAAGAAAACACGTACACGTACACTTATCTAATATCGTTGTTACACCTTCTGATGCTCGAAAAAGACTAACGATTATTATGAAAAGTAGTTACGAATACATTCGAAAAGTACCAAACATACACGAAGGTCAATAAAAAATCTAACGAAGAAATTCATAATAGAATAAAAATAACAACATTCGGTTATCTACACCGGCCGAGAAGTGACGGAGAGAACCGAACGTAAATAAAACATTGAACGCTCACCTAAAAAGAAATGAATGTTTTTCTATGCCAAATTTCGAAGAATACATCTCGTTTGTATCGGTGACCTACTTTTCTTACCAGTGACCTACTTCTAAACAGATGTTCTCTATTTCCAATGATAGATTTTTATTTCTTTCTTCATGTATAAATAATTAATAAATTAATTAATTAATAGAAAATTCGAGAGGTATTGCAACGTCATATCGGGCAATTGCTAGTACTTTGTAAAATATATAAAACATTTTTGTTAATCCCTAAAAGTAGGTAACACACTTTTACGTATGAAGGGGTTGCCTATAACATAGGCTTAATAAAACAAATTTGGAACATTTCACTTACAACGATTAGAATCAAAGTGAATAGATATATTTCTTCGTCATTCAATCTTCCATTATTGCGGATGTGAATCTGCAGAACGATTTGGGATTTAAGATAGAACAGAAAGCTACCTAGACTCGACTATATCTCTGCTCGTAACCGTTTCTAACCAACCCGACTTAACTCTCGCTCTAATCTCACGATCGCTGGGGGATAACTCTTAATTGTCAAGACTCCGTTGCAAACGGTGCTGAATCATTGCACTTCCGGGTATACTTTCTTATCAAAACAAAAAACAAAGAAAAAAGAAACAAAAGAAGGAAGAAAAACGAGCTTTCCTGAGTTTAAAATTAGAAACAGGATCACGGTGCGGAATAAAATCGACGTATTAAACGCAACCAGTGTTCAAGTTTAAACAGTAGACCTAGTTACACTAATCAGACCCTAAAATTTGCCTCACCAACTCTAACTGATAACTATTTAACTTTCGGATAAGCAAACAAGAGTTCGGGGAACCTAAACGTGGGTAGAATTATGGTCGAAAATTTCATTCGTGCCGTAGGGGATGGAAATAAGATACAAAACATTAGACTTCCTTTTTCGCGCATTCGTTTAATGGGAATATAATTCATTTGAAAGAAATCTTCTATTAATCCTCGAAATATTTATTCTAGCTTGGTTAAAAGAAAAAGAAAGCTCGATAGAATTTTCCGAGACAATAAATTGAAGGTCTATTGGCAGGTCCAAAGTTGGGAGTCTTAATTAGGAGTAACGAATAAATAGCTAATTCAGCATCGCGAGCGTGAGCATCTATTTTTCCATTTTTCTAAAGACCGAAAAGAAACAGGGAAGGATGGTAAGGTAAAAAAAAGCTAGTATCTTTCCGTGCAGGAAGATAAATGAAATATTCGTATCTGACGTACGTGACTTATCAATGAATTCGTTGGACATGCGTGGAACGGTCATTAGTCTTTGGCGATCACTCGTTAGTCAAGCGTCTATCATCCTCACTGACATGATCGAGGGTGGCACCGATAGAACCTGTACGCTCGAACTACTCACACTTATCACCAAAAATCCACGATTCTCTTCTATATTGCTCGTCGAGAGTTGAATTTTGACAAATTTGATTGAGAAACGAATAAAACAAAAAAAAACAAAATAATAATAATAATAATAATAATAAAAATAATAATGACATACGTTAGGTCGCTAATTAACGGGGAGATATAAATTTGATTTAAAAAAAATATAGAAAATAATTGGAGACGACTCAATCAATGGGCTGAAAAGACAGGGCTTGATGTGGTCGCGTGTATATCACCAAGATTAATGGGAAATGATAGCCAAGTGGATCTCGTTTCTTTGACCGATCGAATGGGTTTCAATGCTAGCTGGCAATTGGGATATGGTAAGTACCAGTGGAACATTGATCGATATAATTTCAAGCTCGGCTATTTGTCAACGAGGAATTGTCTTTTTCAGAGTGCCAGAGGAGATGCAACTTTAGTGGTACCGACGTTGGTAGGTACGTTAAAATTTTGCGGGATAAATTGAACGCCATTCCGAGGTATTCAAATAGCATCATCACTGGACCCGATGTCCTCGATTACCATACAGAAGAACAACGAGAATATCTGGAGAAATTTTTTACTCTAGCCGGGGAATCCCTCACAGCTGTCACGTGGCATCCGTAAGCATCATCGACTGCATGTTAGATCGATAGAACGAAACTTAAAAAATGGAAATCACCTTCATATTTTTGCAGAAATTTCACTGATGTTGATGGAAACGAAGACGGTGTTTTCCTGTTTGAAGATCGATTGATATCTGATAAGAACGATCTTTACAATACGATTCTAAAACACGATGTTGCAAGAAAACCGCTTTGGATCGGTAAACGAAAAATAATCTCGATGATGATTATTATAGAATTAAATGAATTTCGATGAATAATTAACTAGCTCATATTTCTGTTATACATTCGATGATAGCCGAATCTAAGGCCGAGGCAAGGAAGAATCAATTTGTCGGTGCTCTTGCTTGGACCAACAGACTGGGAAATACCGCAAAACTTGGAATAGAAGTTCTAATGAGACAACCAGTCGATCTCTCGAAACCAACTCCGGTAAGTTGATCGCTTTGTTAGGGAACTTACAAAAGCGATTACTATTGACGTTATTACAGTGGTAAAGTTAGTAACCTCTTACAGGATTATTGGGTATCCGTACTTCACAAGAAGCTGGTCGGTCGAGAAGTTTTAGACACAAGGATTCAAACGGATAACAGAAGCCACGTGCACTTTTATGTACAGTGTACAAAAGCTTCGGCTATTTATCAGAAAGGAGCCATAACGATATTCGGCATAAATTTAAGTCCAATTAAAATGCAAGTTAATGTTAAGGGATTAAAGATAAATAATCTTCACGAGTACGTTTTAACGCCAGGATCTGATACGGAAAATCGAATGTACTCGAAGTAAGTAAAATTTTATAGAAAACTATATAAACTTTCGATTACTTTAATTATACTACGTTTAATTTAATTGTACATTTAATTTTAATCGATTGTTTAATTTAATTAATATATTGCATATAATATACATATATATATTAATTGAATATGTATAATGATTAATAATTAATTTAATTTATTGATTATTTTAATAATCATCGTAAAATGAATTTCCTCACATACGACCTTTTTGTACAAATAGCATTTATTAATGTATTCTTGCTTCACAGAACTGTCCTTTTAAACAACAAACCATTGAGTTTATTTAAAGAGACCGAATTGCCCGTATTGGAACCAGTTATATATTACAATGAAAATGGCTTGAGTATCGAGTTATCATCAGGTGGTATTGGATTCTGGGTCGTTCCCGATCAAAAGGTAATTCATAATAAAAAGTATCTTTATGGATAAAGTACGTAATAATCTTCTATCGTTGCAGATAAGATCCTGTATGGATCACAAAGTTGAAAAGGAGAACGTTATCGAGAAAATATTGAGAAAGGAATTACAAGAGAGTCAGATCAAGGGAAATGAAAAAGGACGGAAAGTAGAGGATATGAATATTCTAACAATCGATCATAGCAAGCCTGAGAATACTTGGATAAACGTTGAAGATGATTATCGTGGTTATACGCCGAATGAATTTTTCGAGACTACGAGCATAACGAATGTGGGCATGAAAGAAAACTCGAATGATTATTATACGAACATCTGGCAAGGTGAGAATATTCTAAAACACTGGGTAAATCAAGAAAATGACAAAGAAGAAAACGCAAAGACAAAACCCGTCGCAAACGTTGCTTCAGATGTCGGTGAAGAGAGACGAATCAAGGGAAATACCGTGAATATGCTAATGAACTATTATTCAGACTCTTCAGCAAGCAAAAGCAATCAAGAGAACCTCGAAGAGTCTTTTAGAGTAAAGACTCAAGGATCCAAACTCGAAGACACTTCCGTGGTTTCCTTAGGTAAAACTAAATTAACGTTGCCTGATAGAAGAAGAACCATGACTATTCCCATCGAGGAAGACAAGATGACGGATCTTGGTGTTTTACATTATTCTAAATCGATTGGTGTGCCAATGAACGTTTTGACTTATACCGATTCAAAACAAAGTCAAAGAACGAAGAGAAAGGTAAAAGACTTGGATATGATACTGGAGAAAGAAATGATAGATGAGGATGAAGCCAATTCGAAGGATTGTAAATGTAGAGTTATCAGAAATTTCAACGATGATTCTAAATTCATTACTTTTAAAGTAAAACGACGTGTGAACAAAAATTACAAAGATAGTACGAAATCTGATAAAGAAAATGTAGACAATTATGAAACTGAACATTACGAAGAAACTACGGAATCTGGTAACGAAAACGTAGAAAATTATGAAACTGAACATTACGAAGAAACTACGGAATCTGGTAACGAAAACGTAGACAATTATGAAACTGAACATTACGAAGAAACTACAGAATCTGGTAACGAAAACATAGACAATTATGAAACTGAACATTACGAAGAAACTACAGAATCTGGTAACGAAAACATAGAAAATTATGAAACTGAACATTACGAAGAAACTACAGAATCTAGTAACGAAAAGTTAGAGAATTATGAAACTGAACAATTGGAAAAAATCGATAAACAGTTAGTGGAATTAATTAAATCAGAATTTGATGAGATAGATGATTATGAAGTTGACGATACGTCTACAATGATCACAGAGCTTAGCAATCAATTATCCGAGAATCTCGAAAACAATTTAAATGTATACGACGATGAACTAAAAACGAATGAAGAAAAATTTTTTCGTGGCCCTTCGGGGCAAACCAAAAAAACGGAAGAAGAGATTAATTATAACAAAGATCTTGATGGGGTTAATTCGACACTTTCGCAGAATATTGCATCCATCTCGGAGAAGGAGACCAAAACCACTGAAGTCAGGATTATTTCTGACACGTCATCTTCAAAGGAATCAAAAGACACCGAAATTACGGAAAACGAAGATCCGACGACCGTAATATTCGAACGAGAAAAATCTTTAAAAAGAATCAAAAAACAAGTAAGAAACGTTCTAAGTCGAAGAAAAAAATCAGAGAACGAGTCATCGAAAATTTCGCAGATGTTGCTCACAAAATCGATGGATCATTCAAAACCAAAAATGAATTTTGATTTGAAGAAAGCTGAAGCAATAGAAGAAGCTCTTCTAACTTCCAGCAATGAAAATTTAACAGTCGTTAAGATAGAGAACGAAAATAGAAAGAGTCGTGCAACTAAATTAAAAGAAAAACGAAATCAGCATAATCACAGAGAACGAAGAGAGTTGTCGGAGATGATAGGGTCAAAATTACGCGTGAAAGAGGAGAAGATTTCGGAGCAATACAAGGATAAAATATCAGACACGATAAAAGGAAATAACGTTAATGAGAATAAGATGAAAAGGGAGATATGGGAAATTACAAAAAATAACGAAGACGATGAATACACGATCAATCTAAAAAAATACCCATACGTTTTAACTTACGAACCGATCAATGACGATATGTTAGAAAAACGAAGACAAAAAAATCAAGAAGAAAAAAAACTCAATCCTTTAGCCGTTATCATTAGTCCTTTAAAAAATATTCGAGAAAAATTAATAGAACCTAAAAGTTATCTCCATGATAAACTAGATGGATCAAAATCAGGATTAATTCAATCATTAAGATTCCCATATAATATTTCAGATGAAAGGAAACGATACGATAAAGATCAAGTTGCTTTCGATAAAGGGTATTACCCTTTAGTCGATTCTATACAGGAGAAAAATCCATGGATGTTTCAGTATCAAAGAAAATCTAACGAGAAGCTAAGGAATGCTTATCAAAGTAAAGGGAAAGAGATATTGTCAGAAAATTCTAAGGTAAATTAATTTTCATTTGATTCGTTGTAGAATTATTAAATTATATATTATCATAATAATGATATTATTATTATTATTATTATTATTATTATTATGCAATAAATAAAGGTGTGACGTTAGCTGTGAATTTAACAAAAATCAATAATTATTTCAAAATATTATTTATACTTTCTTTTACTTGTTTTTTCTTTTTATTTATCGTCGATCAATTCGATTATTTTCTTTTACAGATTCCTATCTTAAAAATACCTATTGGGTATATGCACAATGAATCCGAGGAGACAATGAAATCGAAAGAAAGATCAAACACACGACAACCCGATTATAAAATTTATTCTATCGATCCTTCGACTTATAAAAGTGTTGTCGATCCAGAATTAGAAATTCATGAATATTCTTCTTCGGAATCATTGATTTACGATGACGACGACTCGACACCAGACTTTTACAATTTAATTCTCAAACCAAAATTCGATAAAATAATCTTAAAGAGATTGAAAAGTAATCAGGATAGAAAAAATTCACCTATCATTTACGTTTCAAATATAAAAAGGCAAAAAAATGTGCAGAAGCAAACGGAAGAATCTAAAATTGTGAATAATTCTACGAATTTTAAAGAAGACGATTCTAAATCGATGGAGGAAGATTTAACAAACGAAGATTATTCTATTGCAATTATTCCAAGTTCGATAGAAAATGTCGAGAAAATTGAAGGAATTTCTAATATTGGAGAAAACCATGAAAATATTAAAAATCGTCGAACGCGAAGAGACGTGGAAAAAAATGAACGGACAAGATTGAAACGACATAATTATGCGAATTTTAACGATGATCTTATGTTAAATCAATTTTACAAGAATTCGGAAATATTTTCAAAATTATTAAGAAAATCGAATCTTGTCGAAAGTAAATCTGAAAATTCAAACGAAAATTCGCGATTACCTATGGACGCAAGTTTTGAAAAAAATTATCGAATTGACGAAGATCTTTCAAAAAACACTGTTACTTTACCCAAAGATATAGATCTTATAGAGAAATTAGATCAAATTTTATTAGACGATAATAAATTTTTACACTTCAAACCAGAAGAAAATGAATCTTCTAACAGTGAAGATGACGAAGATGATTCATCTGAAAAATATTTAAACAAACTTGACTATGTACGTTCTTTACGGTACACCAATAACATGTTACAAAGAGAAAACGAAATCTTCAAAAATCCAAAATCAAATTTAAAACACGTATACAATTACATAAAAGAAAATGATAATGATAAATCATGGAAAGATATAAATCATGAAAATTTAAATAAAAAATCTGAGATACTTGGACATTTTTCGAAATTCAATCGATTATCGATTCCAACTGGAGAGAACAACGAAGATAATATTTTGAAAGATTTTTCACAGCACGATTCGGTGATGAAAAATAATGGCCAAAGGGATCAACCGAATGGTAGTAATAAATCATCGTTTCTTCAAGGGGCTATTCCCAAATTACAAGAAATGATAACTGAGGGATTTGATAAAACGCAGAACCTAACAGAGCCTTTGGAAGAATTCACAGAAAGCATCGATAAAAAGTTTAACGGAACTTTACCGAAAGATGATAAAAATAACATTTTCCAAAGTGGGACTTCGTCTATGAACACGGAAAACATTTTTCAAACGTTGATAATGAACGTTAAAAAATTCTTTGCTTTTTTGTTTGACTTTAATCGTATTAAATTCGATTAAAAAATTCTTAATTTTTCATTACATTATACTTATTTCATTTTTTTTTTATTATAATATTTATATTATTCTTATTTTTTTAATAAATATCGTACACAATGTTAGCTCGTTTAATAATTACGATTAATCGATAATATGGAATTTGTAATAAATTAAATTGTAAATTTGAGTATACACACGTAAGAGAAAGATAACACAATGTTTAAATAAACGATATTTATAAATAATACTTTAGAATAATTATTACGATCCTCCTCCTCTTTTTAAATTCAACTTTACAATCTGCAGCTGCAATTAATTTAAATTGTAATTAAAGACTGTCCAGAAGATAATATTTATTTCAATACAAAAAAAAAAGAAAAAAGTAATATGATGTTACTTCATTTTATTATATTACTTTGTATATTACGGTTACAAATAAATTGATCTAATTTATAAAGTAATTAAAGACAAAAAGGTAATTAATGATCGATATAATTTACACATTGTTATTGTATTTAAATATTATTAAACCGAACTGCATAATAATTCATGAAAATAATCAGAAAGTTTCATCTTACTTGAAACACAATCATATCAGCCGATCGTAAAATGACGTGAATTTATATTTTGTAATACTATTAATCAAAGCATTTCGGTTGCATAATTATGCACCGATAGCAGATATACGAAACCTTCATCGTAAAATTGCTTTTAAAAAAGCATCGCATTGTTAAAGAGGATAGTGATCGCATGTATCTAAAGCAGTTCAATGCAAAACGAGTAAAGATGCTCGAGTAAGACGTAAAAATAAAATCAAATAAATTTTACAAATATAACAGAGTGCAACGAGGTGTATAAAAAGAAAAGCAATTTCATCAAAAATGTATAAAATAATAATTATTTATTTAATGTGTGCTATCGTTATTATTAGTTCGGAACAATTAGACAATATCGACGAAAATGACAAACAAAAAGAGTAAGTTTGTTTGTTTATTTAAATATAATAATTAATTATTTTATTAAACGTTCCATTTTTAAAAGTATGTTAATAGCCTTGAATTACTACAATTTATAAACGTCAGTTACCTTGAAACATTACGCTTGTAAATATTGAAATAGCAATACGTTAAATATTTGACAAAATTAAAACATTGATGTGCATTCAATAAATTATTTAATTTTCATTTCTATTTTCTTTTCTTTTGTTTAACACAGATTATCGAACACGGATGAGTATTCTTCGAATGAAAGAAGAATGATAAGCGAGGATATACAATTTGCTAGAGGTAACAGACACTTCGGATTTGTAGTACCGATTAAAGAGAAACGCGAGAATTTAGATAACAAAATAACAGAGAAAAGCCTTCAGAACAGGGCAATAAAGCTTTCTAAATCGGCACTTCGTACTACAACGAATATACCATTAACTAAAAAATACAAGGATAAAACTGTAGAAGCTGAAAAAGCAAGAGAACCGTACGTAGGTTTTAGTTTGTTAAAAGAAATTCGTAAAAGGCAAAATCAAAAAGACTCGACCGAGAAAAATAACGACTACGAGTTCGCGGAATCGATTGAACAAAATCTTCATACCGATTTTAAACAGGTTAATCCATTTGACAACAAATTTCGTGAAAATTCGCAAAAATTAATATGTTATTGTCGAAAGGAGGATTGTCAGGATTGTCAATCGAGAATTAAATTACTTGTATCTCGTTCATTAAAAAAAAATAAATCGAAAAAAGATAAATATCGAGAAATCATTCCGAATAATTCTAAAATATTGAAAATGCCATCACGTTTATCGAAATTACATGGAAAAATTCCTCAGGAATTAAATTCAAATTATATGAATTACGATCAAATGCAGTATTTACCGATCATTCATGGAATACCACCCCACGTTTATCCATTAACCGTACCTTTTCGAGTCACTTACGAACAAATTGAACCTACGATCGACATGAATGCTCCAGTTTCTCAACAATATAAACAAAACTCGATTAACAATCAACAAACATCGCTTAAGCAACATGTTGTTGCGACAAAGAATCCACCTGAAATTCATGATAAACCGATTACGTTGATTCCTAAAGAAGAAAAAAGAAACAATGATGATTTCTCGACGACCATGAATTATCCTGACCACGAAGAGTGTGACCTAAATTCGGAGAAAGAAATCGATGAGGATTCGTTCGATGCAAATATGCTAGAATGTATAGAATTGTACGGTCGCGAAGTATGCATGCTTGCTGCTACAACAGCTTGCAAATTTTTCAATAAAAATAACAACAAAAAAGAGAAAAAGGTTGGATCGATTCTTAATTACTATGATACATCGTCTACCGAACAATCAAGTACATACGATATTAATGATGATTATTACGATTCCACGAAATCCAATATGATAATAGAAAATGATCTTGATGATAATCGAATATCTACAGAACTATCGACTACAAATTATAACAAAGATTATTACGATTTTACCACATCGGATATTATATCTGAAACTTCGAACGACGATTCATTCATGAAACAATCATCGACGTATTATACTTCGTACGAAGATAATAATGATTCCGAAACTCAAAAATATTCGATTGTGAGTTCAACTGAAATTTCTCTTCTTCAAGCAACGCAATATCCTAAAGAACAAAATCAATTATCGACGACTCTTACATCATTTTCAATAATAAATGATATTAATCGCAATGATTCTGAGAATACTGATGAAAATAAAAATTTAACTGATGCAATTCTGGATGAAATGCATCCTGAATTGGATTATTCGAATATACAAGAAATAACTGATGGTTATTTTACTACGAAAAACTACGATAAGTTTGATGAAAGTAACACAGATAACGGACCATCTGCTTACGATTATAATTCATTCAAGGACAGTACGACGAATTTAATTAACGATTCACTGAATGTACAAACTACAAACATTCCAGACATAACGGACGATCTAACTAATTCTCAAAATGTTTTACCAACTGAAAACTACACGAATTTAATCGAGAATCCAATTTCAATCGATTCGACTGTAGAAAATACTTTAAATAGAGATGAAACAACAACTATAGAAAATAACAACGATTCGTTTAAAGAAGACGAAAATAATGATTATTCTTCGTTTACGAGTACAGAAGAATCAGAGCATACTACGATGGATTTATTTTTAGAAAGTACAATGTCTGATGATTATTCAACAGATACATCAAATCAATATGTTTCGTCAAACATTATTACTTCACCGATAGAATCTTCAGAAACTGAAGAAGAATCAACGATCAATGATTTTACAGTTTCTGCTACACTTCCTACGACAAACGAGTTGGAACTTAGAACTAACAATCAACAATTCTCAACTTTGACCGAAAAAGAAACAACAACGGAAATTACAATGAAAAAAGTAACTCATGATAAAACTAATAATCCTAACGAAGGAAAGTTAGTTAAAGTATCTGAAAACTTCGATACCACTTTAAATCCGGTCACGATTATCGAAGATCATACGAGGATTGATAAAGAAATGAATGTTCCTGAGAACACTTCTAACGATGACGTTGAATCAACGATACATCATTTACCGTTCTGCGACAATAAACACCTCGTAAATTCGATTAAAACGGTCATAAATCATTTCAGTTCAAAGAATGTTAATTCTGAAGATCCTGAAGGTTCTAATAAAACGTCCGATAAAGTAGAATTATCTCCAGAAATAGTTGGAATCCCACGTTTGCGATCTCTCTTATCTCTAACCCCAATCGAGAACGTGATCATTAAGAAGGTGAAAGATCACTTATCAACAAATTTTGGAATACCTAGAAACGCTTTGCATGATGAAGGAGTTAGCAACGTGATTAGAGATACATTTAGAAATACATTAAATCTTTTACCAAACACGCAATCAGAATTTCCACCAATGACCGTTGAAGAACATCAATTTCATTCAGGACATTGGACAACGAACTTGGTGACCCTTCTTCCACTTACATCGTCTCAACGAAAAGAAAATCATGACATTTCTCGAAGATTACACGATCATTTAAAAAGTCTCATTTATCATCCTGCGATTGGTCTGGAATCGGCTAAACACAGTGCTGTACAAAATATAATCATCCAAACTGCAAAACATCAAATGGAAAACGATGATGATACTAAAATAGATGAAAACATTATTCGAGATATTTTAGGAGATGTTTTACAGGATGGAAATAATCATTCCGAAGATGGGTCGATGATAGAAGCTACAAATATTTACGAAACAACAACGGAGATGGTAATCACTATGAAAGATGATAATCAATTGGAAAGTTACGAAAGTACGACTGATAATTTATTTACCGAGTTGTATTCTGAGGATATCAAAACGAATAATGAACTTTCAACTACGGAAGTAAACGAAATACAAACAAATGTTTATTCAAATGATATTCGAGATAGCTACGACGTTTCTAGTACTGAATATTATGAAGAAAATGTTGAAGAAGATCAGAAAAGTGAAGGAGAATCCACTCGTATTTTCGTAACAACATCTACGAGAAATGTTGCTAACATAAATGAAGAAATTCCTGAAATATCCAAGCAAGAAGAACAATCGGATGAAAGTAATAGCAATAAAGCGGAGACTAATAAATCGGAAGTACTTAGATTACCACAAAATTCCTTTGTCGAAGTTAGTAATCCTAGAATTGGAGAAACCGTTTCGACGAATGAAGGAGGTGGATCTTTCCAAGATAAAATAGAAAATAACGCCAATACACGAGGAATTGTTACTAACTTTAACAAAAGAATTCAAACAACAATTGACTATTACGAGTCAAAGGATCCTTCTTCTTTCGAAAGAAATCCCAAAGATGATGTTACGAATAGTTCAGAAGAGAAAGAAAATCAAGAAAATGTAAATGACGATTCTACAACTTACAAAAGTTTTAATCATCCAAATTCGAATTCTGAAAAAGATTACACTAACGAAGACGAAATTAATCAAAATAATATAAACGAAATCGATAAGGAGAAACCAGATTTGTCGGAATTGCAGAATTCGAAGATGTATTACGTGGAAAAAAATGTGAAATTTCCATTGGAAATTAAAAAATTGAAAGATGGTTCGTACGTTTTGTTGATTTCCAAAAAGATTTGTGAGAACGTTTTGCAGAAAGATTGTCCTTGTTACGTACCGATCGAAGGAAACATACGTTTGATAAAAAGAAGTACGACGAAAATTGACAATGATAATGATTACGATTTCGATAACAAAAATAATCCAATTTTTGAATCGAAATCATCGAAACAACGAATACTAAGATCGACGATATTAAATACAAAATTGGACGAATTTGACGAAGATAATGTAGAAATTATAATGTTACCTGTACTAGCTTTTGCTAAGACATATAATTTGAGATTAAATCTTGATGATACAAAGAAAGAAAATGATACGTCTAATCAATCAAAACGTATTAATAATAAAATCGATAAAAATAACGTAGATGTTAGATTAGAAAAACAATTAATCGAAGTATCTAATGAAATTACAAAAGATGACGATAACGAAAATGAAACGGAATATATTTATAAAGATAAAAATGAAACGGAATATATTTATAAAGATAAAAATGAAAAATCTAAAAGAAATAATCCTATTTTTAAAAGAATGCAATTCGTTAAAAAAATGCAGAAAAATCGTCAGGCTTTTAGAAAACAACGGGCCATAAAACAAAATTCTAACAAAGGTACAGACGTACTTAAAAGTTTAGTAAATTGGTTAAGAAAGTTATTCGTCGAATGAATAAAATTAATCGTCGATATATTTATATAAAAATGTAATGTAAATAAATTATATATGTTTCTTTTTTTTCTATTCTCGTTTAATATATTCAAAAGAATGATATAAAATAAAAATATGATACCAATTAAAACGACCTTATACTCCTTCATAAATTATTTTACAACAAGTTTTCTCTCTCTCTCTCTCTCTCTCTCTCTCTCCAACTTATTTTCAAACTAGTTTTGAATTAATTTTCGGTCGTTGCGCATTTAGAAATTTTTTAGTTTAGTTTAGCTGAAATTTCTCTGACCCCTATACGGGGGTTGCGACCCTCATTTTTAAAAAGCCCTACTTTATAGCACTTTTATCCATTTTCTCTTTTTTACAACCCCTATCTAAAATTACATTAAATATAAAACATAATATATTAGGTGGACCGGAAAGTGATGTCGTTATTTATTTATTTATTTATTTTTTTTACACGACTTAGAAGTAAACTCTGATTAGTTGATAAATGATAAACAAATATCGATATGCCCAGAAACGACATTAATAATAATTTGTTTTAATTTATATAAAATAAGTAACACAATACCTCTCTTGAAAAATTAATAACCAGAAAGATTGCAATGTCCAAGATATTCTTCCTCATTATATGGCAAAAATATTAACAAGCCAATAAAAAAAAATATATATATATATATTATATAATTATATAATCTTATAATTTTATATTTGGATTAAATCTATATTTGTAATTAGCGTGAATTAATAATTTTATTTCCTTACACAATCTGCTGCATATTAAAAACTAAAAATAGAACATGAATATTTTAACGACTACGTCAGCGCCACCATTCGATAGTTGGTAATGCAGAGAGTGATATAAGCAGGTAAGCAACATTTATATTGCAGACACTATACCTTTTCTTGACAGTGTGACGAAGACATTTAAAATTATATCCAGTGGAATATATATGCAAGGTCGTTTGTGTACAAGAAATTTGACAACTTCGATAAAGTTATTATAAAATGGGTTTATTTGGTAGAACCCAAGAAAAAGATCCAAAAGAAATGGTTAGAATGAAAATCTAATAAAATATGTTTCTATTATTTAGATTTACATTGTATTAACATGTATGTTTTATTACAGGTCCAAGAATGGACACATAAATTAAGAAAAGAAGGTTACAATTTGGATAGACAAGTTAGAGGTGAGTCATATTTTTGATAATTAAATAACTATTAATTGTTAGTATCTTTTTATCTATATTTATGTATCATGTTTACACGTAGCAATTCAAAGAGAGGAAGACAAGGTAAAACGTTCATTAAAGGAAGCTGCTAAAAAGAACGACAAAGATGTGTGTAAAATTCTTGCTAAAGAAATTGTACATGCCCGCAAGGCATGTAACAAACTTTATACATCAAAGGCTCACTTGAATTCTGTCTCTTTACAAATGAAAAATCAATTAGCAACAATAAGAGTTGCAGGTTCAGTTTCTAAATCGACAGAAGTTATGCAAGCTATGCAATCTTTAGTAAGAGTACCTGAAGTTGCAGCCACTATGAGGGAATTATCCAAAGAAATGATGAAAGCTGGTATTATCGAAGAGATGTTAGATGAAACTATGGATTCTTTAGAAGAATCTGAAGATATGGAAGATGAAGCTGATGAAGAAGTTGATAAAGTAATTAATCGCACTTACACTTTAAATAAATTTAAGTATACTAGATATAAAAAACCAATGGTTTTATTGTTTTAGATTTTATGGGAAGTTACCGCGGGACAACTTGGAACAGCTCCTGCTGTTGTTACAGAAACTCCTGGTGTTGTTCCATCTACATCTGTAAATGTAGAAACAGAGAATGTTGATGAAGATAAAGAACTAGAAGAAATGAAAAATAGATTACAGAGTCTACGCAGTTAGTCTTAATACATAAATTATTTATGTTGGTAACATCATCAATATTTGACACTTTTAAAATTGCAATTTTTAGAAGAATTAAAATAGTTATCAAAATAACATTTATTTCAGATAAGATTATCTCGATTAAGCTTTCAAAGTGTTTTAACGTGTATACATTTTTTTTCTTTTTTCCTTTTTTTACAGAACACAATACAATTCAAACTAACTGTACAAATTCTAAGCATATGCAGCAATTTTTTAAACAAAGTTACTTTAATACAAGTTTTATATGCATTATTAATAATCTTTATATCTTTGTTATAAATGTTATATTTTACCAAATATTCACTATCTATGTTAAAGAATAAATTGAGAAGCTGGCTTTGAAATTGACACTACTTATACTAATTTATTTTGATAATGTATAATAGGAAAATATTGCGCTAATATATTCCATGTAATTAAACAACAAACTTTATCAAATAAGCTGAAAGAATATGTTGAAACTAGCAATAGTCTTAATAATGTAATGATAATTATACGAGCAAGTATTATTCTATAATTCACTTATGAAATTAATCACGAGCATAGGTATTTCTAAGTAATCTTGTATAATCAGATGACTATCACAGAATGAACTTTCATTTGAAATTATAATGCTTTCTGGTTATCTGTAAATATTGTATTTATATCAGTATTGTAAATTAAATCCTAATTAAGGCTATAATCAACTAAACCTTCTCAACTATTTAATAAATGTATTGTATAATATGCTTATATATACATTTCTTATTACTGGAACGATAAAATAATCATTTTTTCTCAAATATACTTGCTTTTATATATTTAGGAAAATTGTATATCTCAGTTTGCGAACATAAAATGATTCTGCACGAAGCATCTTTAAAACAACCTCTTGGCATAGTTTGCAGTTGTGACAGATATGCAGAAATTGTTAAAAATTTTCAATTGTATACTGTTGGAACGTTAAATCCTGTGATACCTAAATTTGAAATAGGTAAATTATTCTCTTTTATATTAAAAATAATAAATAAATGTGTGATATACATGAAATATTTTACAATATATTAGATCCCATTGTTTCGACTCCAATCTTTTGGATTAAAAATAATATACAATGTAACCAAGAATTTAACAAACCAATTCTTTATTGTATTCAAAGTAAATCTGATGAGATTAATGCATCTAATATAGATAAAATGTGGAAACCAGTATCATTAGATCTTATATCACCAAAGTTAGAATTCGAAATTCTTTTTTTCGTTAAAAACAACTCCAAAGTTTAAATCATAAACATGGATTGTTCTTTTTTTTAGAGAATTACGTCCTAACTTAAGTTACCTACACACAGCAGGATCGAATACTCAATCTGTAGAGTTATCAACTTTAACCGACATGCTTCCCCATAAAGGTAGAGTAATCAAGCAAAAAGATATCAACTGGGGAACAGATTCTTGCTTAACTCCAGTAAAAATGACTGATGAACCAGAAACAAACTTCGGTAAAGTGAAAGGATGTTTCTCTGTTTGGGCAGAACAATATACTCTTACTACCAACTATTTTCCTTATTAATTATTTAAAAGGCACAATTAAGAATAAGAATGAGTTGTTTTTTTACAATATCAACAATATTTCATTGTATTTTTCTTTATTAATTTTGTAGAATATTTATTTTAAAAATTTTAGTTAACAAAATAAAAATATATCATTTTGTATCAAGTTAAAAGTAATTATTTCTTTTCTATTACAAGAAAAACGTTTGCTTAACACGTTACTTATCGTAGAATAAATTTCCATCCTTTAAGAAATTTACTAACTTTATTAGTACTATGATTTTTATAACAGGATTATTTTTACATAAATGATTTCCATCCTATATTTTCATATGTATTTTAAAAATTAACGTAACAGAATTTAATTACTACTTTAATCAAAAAACTTATAATTATATATTTATATGGTACAAACTTAGAGTTTATAATTATGAATATCTTCCTATTTTGTCAATTAGAAACTTAATAATTTTCTTGTTATATGAAAAAAGTCTTAAACTGTATATATATATAACTGTATATATATATATATATATATCTTGTACAATGGTTCTGTTTTTGAAAAATAGTATTATGAATTATAAAGTTTATAAGTTATCAATCACCATATTAACAATAGAAAGTTTAATCTGTGCTCTCGCTTTCGAAGGAAGTCTTTGCACGTGAGGAGCAACTTTACGAAGAAAATAGTTAAGCTCGCTTTGTATAGGAAAAATAGTTCTTCTCATGGTTAATCTTTTGTTTCGATTGCGAGCTCTCTTCTGTGGTTTAACAGGTAATGTTTCAACCTCCTCAAAATCTTCAAAATAGTCATCTTCTCTAATATTAATGGCATCCGGATCATCTTCTAATACCTCAAAACCATGCGGTATAATAATGTCTTCATCCTTATGATTTTGATCATCTTGATTGTCTTGATCTAGCAACTGTTGGTCTTGTTCTTGATCTTCATCTTGTTCTTCTAATTCTAATGTCTTATATGTACTTGTCATAGGTTCTGGAGAATCTGATAGCAATTCGATAAGATTTTTATCTGAAGTTGATTCTTCTTTAATCATTGGTATACTAGTAATTACTTGACCATTTTTCAAATTCGTTTGTAAATTTTTCTTATTCGGCCTTCTACCTGCTTTTATAGGCTTTTGTTTTTCCTGCTCGGGAAGATCGATTTTAATTAAGAAGCCAGGAGGAATGCTCGACAAACTATGCACTGGTATTGGATTACCTAAACTAGACAAGTCACCAGTAAAAGGTAAAATAACTTTTTTTATATTACCAGGAATAGTGTTAGTGATATTAGATGTAATATTGTTTATGGCTATTGGTTGATATTGATCTGTATACTGAAATTTCCAGTTTGGAATAGGAGGCAAAGGTAGTTTCTTTACCATTAGATTTTCTATGTTGTTGGGGTCAGGCTTTGGAATGTTAATTATTGTTGGCCTTCTACATTTGCCACGTTTTTTTGCTAACGGTGTAGGCTTATTATCTACCTTTGGTTTTTTACTAGATACTAGAGGCGTTAAAGATCCTGTTTTTCTTATTCCTTTAGTAGTTGCAATATAACCAGAATTCTCATTTGTTTCTTCTGTCATCTCTTCATCTTGTATATTTTCAATATAATTAACAGAATGTGTCAAAGAAACATCCCTTATGGTTGGAACTGCATCACAAGGACCAACCTTATGAAAACTTTGACCAGCTTGAAAATGTTTCGAACATAATACTAATTTCCGTATTTGATTGGGAGACATTTTCAATAAATCCTCTCTACCCAAAAATTGACACCATCTTAGACATCTTCCTATTTCATAAGCCGGAAAAGGATGAAACTTATACCTTTCAGTTTTATTTCTTGGATCGGATCTAGATCTACCACATGCAGCACAAGCTTGACTTTCTAGAACTGCTGGTGGAAATGGCTCTAATTTCTTAATCTTTTCTATCGAATTGTATACTTTTGTTTCCGTATCCATTTCCAAAATATATTCTTCCGCTGAATCTACATCATCGGGATTACGTATATTAGGAACAGCACTGTCCACTAATCTACTTTTATAACCTTGCATAAATTGTGAACGATCAAAATGTTTAGAACATATATAACAAAACAATATTTCTTTCCTTGTTAATCTGTAATAAGAATCAACACCAACAAAATCGAGCCATTTCAAGCATCGAAACTCTTCTCCAGGAAAATGATGAAAAGTAACTCCATCATAATTTATATCAGGGGGATCCCGACGAAATCGTCTACACAATACGCATGTAATGTTATACAAACTTTGTGATGGATCATAGATAGATGGTACCGCTGTAGTATTTAATTTATCGTAGTATTCATTCAAAAAATATTTTTGTTCAAAGTGTTTAGAACATACCATTCTTTGTAGAAGTTGTTTTTTTGTAAGTTTGTATAAATCTTCACGACAACAAAATTCCAACCATTTTCTGCATCGTTCCTCATCATTAACAGGAAAACCAAAAAACACGTATTCTTCTTCTTTGTTATTTGGATTCATACGAGAACGTCCACACACAACACACGGATGTGGCATGTTTTGATTAGCTTGATGCCTTCTCAAATTCATCAAGTAAACAATACCATTGTTTTTAATATTAAAAGGTTATCGTTATTATAACATTTGAACTCTTTCAAATTTTCGATCTAGATGATTAATCTCACAATTTCTTATTCATTTAAATCCTTACTACATATATATATGTAACTTGCTGTTGTTATTCATAGATGGTAGCTTTTAAATCACTGGAATTGGATGATTATATATTATTCTTCTCCTCAATATATATTTACTCCAGGAAAAATATTTGAATGAACTTCCCATTGAAAAAATTATCAATACAGTTTGTAAGATAAACCTATGTTATTGAAGTATTTAAGTTTATCTTTCAATCTTAATCGTCAGATAAAAGAAAAAGTATTCAATTTTTTAATATGAAATACTTTCATTCACTCAATAGGTTATGTTACATGATACTATCTAATAGCGTCTTTTATTCAACTTCTAGATGGATACGCACAAAAGAAATATAAGTAACCAAATACATTCGACCAATCCACTGTCTTAAAATAGCACGTAATCATGAAAGTTATCGCGTTTGTAATAGAATGCACCTTATTTGTTAAAATGGCAATTTGGCAAAGTTGCACTATATATAGAAAAAATATAGCAAATCCGTAAGTTTGGCGAAGTAGTTAACACGAGCATTGAAAGCCGCCATTATTAAGTTATTTACAAAATTTATCACTACTGAATGTACTAATTTATTTATTTTTAAATAAATGTAGCGTAATGTATTTGTTTTTAATATCTTTTCTATTTCTCACGTAAAAATATACTTCACAATATTTTGTCGATATTACTTCGCCATTTATCTAGAGAAAAATATTAACAGATTGGTAACACTGTAATAGCGTTATATAAGATGGCTGCGTGATGTTTATGATGTCATCACACTTTGACAACTATATGTTGGAGAATATAACTATGTTATATGTGACTAACCTAAATCAATGTTAAATTAGAATATATCTTTAGAAAAAAATATTAGTAATTATAATAACAGTAAATAAAAGCTTTAAACATGGGAGAGAATTCTAACAACCCGTATGATATCAATGGACAATATTTTAATCCAGATAGTTACTTAAAAAAATTATTAAAAGTATGTGTCACTTATATTTTGTTAATTAAAATCTTTTCAAATTGCAATATATTATTATTATTAAATTTGTATACACTTTGCAGGACTATACGTTAAAACAAATTATGGATCATGAGACTGAAATTAAAAGGGATACACAAACTTTGCATTCGGACATGCAAACATTAGTATATGAAAATTATAATAAATTTATTTCAGCAACAGATACCATTAGAAAGGTAGTTCGAATATGTGGTTCAATATTTGTAGATTAATTATAGATTATAGTTTAAAATAATTTGACAAATTTTCAGATGAAAACTGATTTTAAAGGAATGGAAGATAGCATGGATTTACTTGCTAAAAAAATGGATAACATAACATCATTTTCCGAACAAATTTCTTCAACTCTACAAGGAACTAGACAACAAATTGCTAGGCTATCTTCTGTTCATACTCTTTTAAAGAAATTACAATTTTTATTTAAATTACCAAGCAATCTGAAAGAGAAAATAAACGAAGAAAATTATACTCAAGTAATATTCTTGATTTGTTACGAAAACAAACGTCTGACGTTTATTTTTTCAAGATAATCTTGCAAATAGATTTAAAATATCTATGGTTTGTTTTAGGCGGTACAAGATTATATAAACGCACAACGTGTACTTGATCAATATGGCAACATGCCTTCCTTTCAAGGAATTCAGATGGATTGCGAAGAGATTTTAAAAGAATTAAAATCTAAATTAAGAGAACAATTTCATAAAAGAGATGTGCCAACTAAAGCTTTGGTAGAAAACATAGATCTTCTGTTACAATTAAAAGAACCAGCTGATTCATTATGCGAAGAATTTTTGACTCACGCGGAGACCAGATTGTCGGAACAATTAGATATTTTAAAGAATATGTGTGAAAATGATATGATTGAATTTATAGATAAGGGTAGTTCAGGATTTTTGAATGATTTATGTCTCATAGTTGCATCTTATAACAATATGTTTATAAATAGATTACCGTTAGAAAATAATGAATTCTCTGATGATTTTGACACAATAGCTGTTACTTGTTTAAATAATTTTATTACTAGAAACATAGGAAAGTATTTTGATCTTATAAGAAAAAGAGTAGAAAATGTAGCCGACACTGCGATATTAGTAAGAGCTCTTGATAGATTTTATAAAAGATTACAGGTCATAAATATACCTTGTCAAGAAACAGATTTTGCTGGGTAATTAAATCAAGAATTTTCATAAATACAATAAGAAATAAATTCTGACAATTTAAGGATTCCGAATTTGTATATTTCAGAGCAAGTATTGATATAGTTTTAAATGCAGGAAGAAAACAATGTCGTAATCATTTGCATTCCTTAAAGGAACATTTAAGTGAAGCATTAGCTAAAGTGAGACAAACATTAGCTGTTAAAATAAAAAAAGGAAAACTAAGTCAAGAAGAGGATAGCGGATTGGCAGAACTTCAGGCACTTTTGATTATGCCTATTATTGAAAAAGTTAAAGGAGTGTTACAAGATTTACTGGTTTGTCTTTCATTTGATGTACATTAAAAAAAAATTGATTTTATTGTGCCATGCAATAATTACTTTAGTTTATCACTTAAACAGGCATTTTTACAACTGGATTTATCATTTAATTCAAAGACAAAATTTTTATATAATTTCTGCGTGGATGAAGTTAGAGAAGGATTAATTGTTGGATTTTTGCATCATCTAACTGCAATTGCTAGTGGATTTTGTACAGGCTCAGATATTCCAAAGTTTCCACCTACTCTATTTTTATTACTTAGCAAAATGTGCATTGAGTACAAAGAGAGTAATGTACGGTATTTGGTACGTTTAACGAATCTAATTAAATAATTTATTAAATTTAATATGTATTATATTGAATTATATATATATTGAGTTATTATTTAATACTAAGTATAATAATTGAATGTAATTAAATAAATAATTGATTTATTTCCGATTGCATATTTCAGCTGAAAACAACGGATGACCTGTTTAATATCGAACAATATACATCGTCAAAGAACATCGTTACACCAGAATTGGAGATATGTGAAAATTTTCAAATGGCAGCCCAAAATTTATTGAATCATTATGTCCGTATTCAAGGCGTAGCTGTCTCACAGTTAATAAGAAAATCTGTTGAGACACGAGATTGGTTGCACACAATGGAACCAAGAACAGTCAGAACCGTGATGAAAAGAGTCGTTGAAGATATAACGGCAATTGATTCTCAAGTTGCCGCATTGTACGATGATGTAGACGAACAAGTTGACAAAAGTAGCGATAGTAGTCGGAAAACGCATAGGTATAAATATACGCCAGAAAAGATTTTCGCATGATAGGCGCAACATTTTCGATGTTTATTTAATTTATCATAAATTTATTTTAGCGTGAGTACATCAAGGAATCATTATAGATCTAATTGGTCATCATACACGCCGAATCGTTTGGATCCTTCCTTAGTACCTAATATTCATAAATTATTTTCGGAGCGTATTGAGATATTTTCATCGGTTCAATTTAATAAAGCTTCCATCTTAACGGGAATCATCAAGATCAGTTTAAAGGTAATTTAACGTATCATAATTTATTAATAATATTATACAAGGGACAAACGCGTCGTTGACGTACATAGGAAGAAATATACTTTTAGCATGTAAAGTACTTTAATAGGTGCAGGTGCTGTACAGCAGTCCCAATGATAAAATAGCTCAGCTATTATCCACTTTGTATCGCGTATGTACATTATACTCTCGCGTCAGTATAGCTCTCTCATATTGCACGTAATTCGCGCTACGCAATACATTTTACACTTTTATACGGCAAAGATTTATTCTTTTTTTCTCATTACTGTTATATATATATATACAAAAATTATAATAACTATTTTTTTAATATCCTTTCAAGACATTTTTGGAATGCGTCAGATTACGAACGCTTAGCAAAAACGGCTTACAGCAGATACAAGTCGACACGCATTATCTGCAGCTTTATCTTTGGAGATTCGTTTCGGACGAAAAGTATGCATCACGATTCTTCATTAAATTTCTCTTTCTAATTAAACTAATATCTATGACATAATCATAATATTTTCTTTTTTTCCAGCGTCGTTCACTTTCTTTTGGACGAAATTCTTGAAAGCGCAGTTCACAGATGTTTAGATCCGGTGCTGATGGTGGCAACCGTGGTTGATATCATATGCGAAAAAGCATAATTATTTCACTTATTGTAATAGAATTGACTTTTAATTACTTGTACATAATTATTTATAGAAATATAAGAATATTTTTTATCAAATGATGATGAATAAATAAAATTTATCTATACATATAAATATATTCAAATCCATAAAACAATCCATGCTAAATTTTCATATAATCGTCGTATCATTTAATTAGAATAATACGTCAAGAGAACAATATAAAAAATATTTAAACCGTATCACGATTAAAATTATCATTAATCATACACTGACTCATTTATTTTAAGCCAAGAAAAATAGTTACTTCGGCTAATAATCGATAAGATCGTTTCTTTTTTTTTTCGTTTCGTCATCTATGCTTATCGAAATATCGATCAATTGAGTTTTATGTTAAAGTATTGTTAATTTCAGTAAAATGTCGGAATGATTTCACATAATTTTGTCTTTTTCTTTGTACGTTCAATTTCATTTCAAATTCTTTTCTCTCCCTTCTTTTCTCCTTTTTTTCGCTATACTATTTCCTTCTCTCTCTCACTCTTTCTCTTGTACAATGTAAACCCATCAAAGTTGAGATACGGTGTTAGTAGAAAGGTCAAACGATTGTAATAAGTCTTAACCATCTACCACATTCTACACTTCCGAGCTTTACGATCTTATTAATTCTATGTACTTAATGACTTTTATAATATATATATTATATATTAAAATTATCATTATATTAACTGACCAATTGCCTTCTACGGCTATATTGTATTTTTTTTTTTTTCAATAGGAAATATTTCTTAAATAAGATTAATCTCTCGGTTCGTATGATATCATTGTACTCTCAAATATTCTTTTATATATAATTATTAATTATAAATAAACGAACGAAAAAACATATAAAAATGATTAATGATGGAATATCACGTTCAATGACCGAAGAGTCCGATAGCGCGTGGAAAGGTGCCAAGAAAAAAAAATAGGTCAAGAGTTTATAGGTAACACATCGGGGTACACGACGTTGGTACCCCCTTAGCAGTGGCTCGAGTTAATTCGAACTTCCTCTCGTTGGATGAGATTCATTCTCCGAGTATCCGGCGTGGGCCTACGCACTGCATTCTACCTAATTTAATAAACTCCTTTAAATTACCCGTCGGGGCCGTGCCTCGCGACTTAATCACGAATTTCCCTGGAAATTTAGAAACAAAATATCAAACTCGTACCAAGACTTTAAACTTTCGTTGTTGTCACGAGTTTGTATCTTCGAAATTAGAATCAAATAAAACAAACACATAAAAAACGAAAGAATATTTCTACACCTTTTCCTATGTATTTAATTTTTTTACAAATTATTTTTTCTATTTCATTGAATAAAATAAAACGTCAAGATTATTTTTTTTGGTTCCTAACTATTGAGTTAATTTTCAATTATGTTTTGTGTGTCAGTATATTTTTTCATTTCACACTCGTCAAAGGGCGATCACGATCCTCTCTTGAGAGCAACGTTGATCGAGAGAAATATGCATATGTGGCACACGTGATCACAGAAAACACCTGTGCATGTGTAACTACTTAGTTACGTACGTTTGTCAGTAGCTCAATTTCTAAAGGCGTATTCCATTCTGGGTTATACTTCCAACATATCTACTTTGGTAATTAATTTTTTGTGGAATTCCAACAAAACAAAAAAAAACACACAGAAAAAAATAAGAAACAAGTTCGACAAAATCAAATTATCCTCGTTTATTTTCTTTCTACAATTTACCGAAAAGTAATCGAAGTATATTCAACAAGTGTACGAAAGATGAAACATAATCAATCACACCATTTCGTCCTCGTTATCGTCATCATCGTCGTCGTCGTTGGCTACTGAAAAGTTATGGATATCTCTAACATATGCGAATATTGACGACCATTTCGACTTATAGTGCGAATAAAAACTTACGATTACATTCATTTATTCATCGAAATATTTCATTTATTCATTTAAACTTGGAGATTTGTATCCTGGTGCGAAGGTTTAATTCATTAAGTGAATTTGATATAAGAACAAGAAGGATAATCGTTGTGTTAAAGATAAGAGGATTAAAGATTTATTCGTGTTTCTATAAGAGCGAAGAATAAATATCAAATATAAATACACGTGTGGTAAAAAAAGAAGAAGAAGAAGAAGAAAAGGAAGAAAATATAAAAGATGAGAAAGGAGAACAAAAAATGGACGATTGTATATCAATAAAATTGATCGTTCCTTTAAAATGGATAAAGTGGGCCCGCATGGGAAAACCTATAGAGGGTGGTGGTTGCTCGCATATAAAGTGCGATTATTATGAAATGACCAAAGCATTTGGGAGTCAGAAAGAAAGAAAGAAAGAGAAAATAACGAAGTAGTATGTATGTAATAGTAGTTATATACATTCTATAGATAAAGTGTTGGAAGTATGAGGGCCAGTGTGTGTCTGGCTTGTTTGTCGTTTAATCGTCGTACCCGTCCCTCTTTCTTCTACTTCTCTTCTTCTTCTTCTTCTTCTTCTTCTTCTTCTTCTTCTTCTTCTTCCGTCAAGCTTAGTACCAGGCCTACCATTTGCTATTGTTTGCCAATTTATGGACGAATCCATCGAACTATAAATGACACTCCCAAATGCTCTTCCTTACTCTTTTCTTTTTGTATTATTTTTTTTTCCCCCTTTCTTTTTTACTGCTCTATGAAAGAGAATTCTTCTAATAAATCTAACTGCACTTTTAACAACTTTTGTCGATTGAAGATAAAAGTTTCTGTTGAAGAGATATACCGATTAATAATAATTATCATTTCCTTCTTCTTCTTCTTCTTGTTCTTATTCTGTATGTGAATGTTTATTTTTTGAATTGAAGATCGATTGTAAAGTCGATTACGTTAACGTATCGGAAATATTCTGACTATATTTTTAATTCCATTTGACTTTCATATTTGTTCGTTTGTTGTTTCAGAAAATATAAAGGAGAACAATGTAATTATTTCCTGAAGTTCGATAAAGATGTTTCGATTTGTGACCGTAACGATGGGCGATATGAAGTAACGCTCGTTGCTGCGTTCACAAATCAAAATATCTTTTCTACGCTTGTTACACCAACGCAAAAGTTTAACATGAGAGATAAAATGATATTTCTTTTATTTTCACTTTAGTCCAAGGTATTTGTTTATAATTAAATATCCGATTTTGGGAAATTTTCTATCTCGAAGGAACACGTTTATCCAAATATAATAGAAAGTTTTTGAACTATAATCGAGTTCGAGGAGATATAACTTCGTCCGATTTTTAAATAAAATTAGATTAAAAGAACTGGACGACAACGATATTTTTTCAAGTACTAAGTAGTAGTGCCGTAGGTGATGAATACGAAATTCACCTCGACGCTGCTGCTTATTACGTGAAAGAGTAATACAACACAATTTTTTAAATATTCCAAGGAATCTATCCCTTTAATGGTAAGTTAAATACTTTCAAAGAAAAAGAAATGAAGAATAACTATAATTTGTATTTTTCGTGTAAATAAAAACGACTTTGCAACGAGTATCTTCGTACTGTACAATTAATAAAAAAAAAAAAGAAAAGAAAATCCAAGTAATCCTTACCAACGGTTTCTCTTTCCAAGACTTTTTCCCATAAATTCATAAGCGACAAAAAAGAAAAGAAGATAAATTACCCCTTGCATAAATAACGTAAAGAAGAAGAACAAAGAACAAATAAACGGGAAAGTTTTTCAAATCTCATCTTCAATTTGAAAATTCGAACTAGGATTCACGGTGGTGGCAAGAATCGCGTATTGCCCGTTGAACAAACGCGTAATCTCGTGATCGTCAGGGCCAATCACGTTGGATGATCCGAGAGCAATGAGGACCGATCGAGCCGGTGAATGGTTTGATAACGGACCGGGTATACGTAGTATGTGTATGAGGGTAAAAGAGAGAAAAATAGAGAAAGAGAGAGAAAGAGAGGGAGTGAGGGAGCGTGAGAGAAGGAAGGGAAGCATATTGCTTGGTCGATCATTCAGTGACTTCGTTCCTCACCGTCCGGCACTGATTTCAATTGGTAAATTGACTTGGAACGGAGAGGGGAAAAAGTAGAGAGAAGTAGAAAGAGAGAGAGGATAAAAATCGTGGATTGTCAAGGGGTTGGAAGGGGGAGGAAGAGAAAGAATTCGTACCAGTAGGGTCCAGCGTCGTCCGTACTAACCACCGTAGAAAGGTGACGATACTCGTGATGGTGATGGCTATGATGATGATACGGTGATGATGATGATGTTGATGATGATGGTGGTAGTAGTGGTGGTGGTGGTGATGATGGTGGTGGTGGAGATGATGGTGGTGGTGGTGGTTGCGACGAGAGGAGCCTTCTCTTGCAAACCGTTAATAGGTAGTGAACGCCGCTTGAATGCTTAATGCACCGTGTTTCTAGGTTTAAATTGACCAATCATTTCCCGCGCGGCAAGGAGCGGCTAATTACTCTCCTCGCCGGACTATATTAAGCCAATCAAGAGAGGTTTATCGTTCAGTCGTCGATCCACCCTTGTCACGGTTGACCGCGCGTTTTATTTCGAGTTTTTAATCCATAAAAATCATACACGCGATATCTGTTCAAATTTTTTTTTTCTATCTCTCTCTCTCTCTCTCTCATTCTCACATATACCCATTCACTCACTTTCCCTCTCTTGAAATCTTTTTTTCGTCTTCCTTTCGTGCGCGCGCGAATCGCGCGATGCGGGATCGGTCGAAGGGGCTTCGAAGAGAACAGCGGTTCAGTCATGCTTGATCGTTCTACTCGCGATAATCGTATTTATTTTGGTTTCTAAACTGATTATGTTCTACAGTTTTTTTTTATATTTTATCTAAAAAAAAAAAAAAACAACTTTTTTATATATATATCTATCTATCTATAAATTTCGTATTCTTTATTTGGTTCCTGTGCTTGAAAACGAAGAAGACGAAGGGGACCAAGATGAAGAAGCCAACGAGCAAAAGAAAGAAATTGATCCTGGTTTTGTGAATCGAATCATGGAATTAATCTCCTTTTTCCACATTTTTGTCTATTTTGGTATTGTATCGATGCAGACGAACGAAAAGTATATTATTCCTTGTTTTCCATGGAAAAAAAAAGTAAAAAAGAGAAAATAATAAATAAAATAGAACAAGAAGTGTGTTGTGAGTTCGAATCGATATTCAGGAAGCGGACAATCTTGAAAAGCCCGCCTACTCGATAAAACTTGCTTTCCTTGCTGTGCGTGTAAATTAAATATAACGAAGGATTTTTTTTCGTGTTCGTACGCATTTCCATATATATATATCCATGTATAAATTTTTTATCACGTTTTCATTTGATAAAATCCATTGAAAGTTAAAGATCGTGAGATTTCCTGCAATTGTTTTACTTATTCCGAATTGAAAAATTTATTTAACGTTAGATGATTTCGCTTCGTATTGACCGAATTTATCTTTGTGACGAATAGAAAAAAAAAAGAGGGAAAGATAGAGACAGAAAGAGAGAAAGAGAGAGAGAGAGAGAAAGAAATCAGGATAACACGTGTCTGCCATTGAGAGTACAGTGGTAACTTTTCTTCGTAACGATAAAGCAAACAAAATCACTGGCTAAAAATAATAAATCGTTGTATTTTGGATAATTTTGTTTCTTCTATTTCCTATCATTCATTGAATTTAATTAATTATTTAAAACGTTATTTATTTTGTTTTCATTTATCATTAAAGCGACGAATTTTATTAAATAGTTCATCGATCGTTCTGTAAGCTATCTTACTTTCAAATTTTACGCGGGCCAAGAACATTCTCTCTCTCTCTTTCTTTTTATATTTTTTTCTGTTAAATTCAAAAGAACAATTGTTGCGAAACATCGATTTACCAACGCACGAATAGAATCTGATTTGCCTCGCAGACGAATTCATCGTAGTCGGCTTATCGCGTGTGTCTGTTTCATTGCAAATTCATTGTAAGAAATTACGTAAAGAAATACTGCTTGAGAAAAATATATATATTAAAAAAATAAATAAATAAACGTACAGGAACGTCGATGATTTCGGGTGAGTTTGAAGAAACTTTTGTGGATTGATTATCATCGCGACAAATATGATCGTAAAAAATTTAAAAAAGAAAAACAGAATCGTCGATTAGGTAAAATTGGTTGGTGATACGCGTAATATATTATTTTGTAAAATACGAATTGATATGGTTGATCTTTTAGTTGGAATCGTGTCGAATCACGGTAAGATATTTGTCTTTTTGTTTTAAAAAAGTAAACAACAAGAATATAAAAGCAAAAAAGATTAGATGACCTAGAAATTTTCAAGTAACGTTAAAGGAATACGTAAGAAGTATAATCTTCGTGTGTTAAAAGAGAGCCTAACTAGTCCGATATGCAGAAAATGACCCCACTGTCTCTCGTTCCTCTATTTCTGACGTCATTGTTCCACGCGGAGGCACATCTTCCGCGTTCGGTTCGCTTCTTTCGAAACTCTGCTCGTTCTAATGCGTACGTCGTTTATATGCATACATATATGTATATAAATCAAACTATAGTAAGAAGTTAAACGAAGAAGAAGAAGAAGAAGAAGTAAGAAAAATGTTCATTAGAAATTTGTTAAATGATCCAACGTATCAATGAATAACTATTTCTCGTATTCTAAGCATCGAATATTCAAATGAATTGACTTATTGTTAGTTAAGAAACATTTTTAATTAATCTAAGAATATTTTTCTTTCTAATCGTTTCCGCAACGTATTCGCATCGAAGTCGTTCAATACAATGACATACTTTTCTCAGCAAACATAAGATTTATTTATAAAGAGATTCTTCAATAAAAGAGAAAGAAAGAAATAAAGAAATAAATATATTTATAAAAGAGAAAACGTAGGAACGTTATTATTAGAGAGACAACATTTTGTTGTTCTGAAAATACGATTTGCCCTCTGGCAACTTTTATCGGTTCGACCTCGCGACCTCGGCCGATAGGATAAGAAAAATGATGAAGACTAAGGAATAAAGCCTATAAGAATAAATCGCTTAGGGTCGAGATACCAATAATATTCTCATCTAAGGACGAACAAACCAAAATTTTGGGAGGGTCTATCCAGTTATTTTTCGTCGGTGTCGTTACTTTAAAGAGTCTCCTCCGATCCTCGGATCTTCCGCGTCGTTTCGGTTCGTCGAATGGAGAGAAGCCTTCTCCTGCGATGAGTAAGCGGAAGTCATAGTTACGATCGTTTACCGCCGGAAAGATTTTGCGCGCGCATACACGCACACGCACATGTACGTTCTCTTACTATCTCTCTGTTTCTCATTCAAATCTAACGCCCTTTCAATTCGAATCCTTCCCTTCTCTAAAGATGAAATTCATTTCCTGATCTAATCCAATCTAATCGAATCTTACTAATTCCTATGTTACACAAATAAGTGTCTTATCGAATTATTCTCAAATCGATAAATCCAATTATCCCGTAAAATAATTAAATGCGGTTATTTGAAAAATCTATCGAATTCCCTTCTCATTTTTTGTTCATTTCTCCCTTCCCCTCATATTCAAAGATCCTCATTTTCGCGTTAGCTAACTCGAAGAGTTCTTAGAAAAATAATACTATTCCACGATTACGGTTTGTGCACCACTGGTCGACACTGCACATCATTAACAGGCCGTACCCGCAGACAAGGCATTTTGAAATTGAAAGGGCAAGCTGTTTTACGAACATCGAGAGGGAGCCGGCATTAGTGGGAATTAGCGTTAATTGGTGTTCTTCTCTCCCTTCTTCCATCTCTCTCTCTCTCTCTCTTTTTCTCTCAAACTCTTCTGGTCCATCCTGCCTTCATTTCTTCTTTCCTCTCTTCCCCAACCCCTCTCTCTCTCTCTCTCTCTCTCTTTCTTTCATTGCACTAATACACAAGTATTCATTGCTCGCTTATACACTACACATTCATTTTTCCATCCTTCCCTACTTTTTTTTTCTCTTTATTTTTCTCTTCTTATTATTTTTTTGCAAGAGCGATAACACGTCTACAGAATACGACAGAGAGAGAGAGAGAGCAAAGTCATGCGTGGACACGCATGTGCTCGCGACACGTTTATGTATCCAACCAAATCTGCAAGTCTCGGGCCTTTGCCTGCATCTTCTTCATTTTTCTTTCTCTCTCACTCTCTGTTTTTCTCCTTCTAATCCTCTTTTATGCAGCTTTAGGTTGTCTTCTTAACGTACAGGGATGCAACAGCATCATCTCTTTTTAAAATCTCTCAAAACTTATTTTTTGTTTTTTCTTCTCTTTGTATTCCATAGATAATCGTTTAATTAAGAAATTACGTACGAATCTTCTCGGCGAATCTTTCGATAGAGAAAAACAAAACAATTTTTCAATTTGTATTTTATTCATAATTGAACCTAGATGACTAATAATCAGATGTTCGATTTTTTTCTTAGAAATTCTATCTCTCTCGAATTAGATTTTAATTAAATTAAACGATATGAATATGAAATGATGTTCGACGAGAAAACAAATAAATGGATTGGTAAACACTTAAAATATCGAAAGATTTGATTACACAGTGTTTATATACATTGATACGTTTCATTTAAAATAAATCATGTTCTTGAACAGTGTGTGATTTTATGTTCGATTATTTTTCAATTATTCATTTCGGTTGATTCATTTCGACAATATTCGTGAGAACGTTTATCATTTAATTGGAATACCAAATAGCAAGAGTAAATTAGCAACAGGTTCTATTAAAGAATTGTGTGCGTTCCATGAATGTCCGATAACTTAAATACAGAAAGAGAATAAGCTACAAAGAGAGAGAGAGAGAGAAAGAAAGAAGAGGGAGAAAAAATGGAGAGGCGCAGTAGTGGGCGATTTTAATGACTTCTCGAGGTCGGTTCAATGAGTGCTAGTGTTTGTCATTGCATCATTATGGTAGATGTACTCGCCGGTTGGTTGGTCAGCCCGCCATCACGGACTAATATTTATTAAGTGTATCTCGTTCTTTTACCGTTCAACGAAACGATGAAGTTCCTGTTCTTCCCAATCGTATATATACATAACGAAAAAAAAAAAAAGAAAATAGAGAAAGAAAACGTATCAGTAGTAACAAGTATAATCGTAAAATAGAAATGATTATTATACGAATCGACGATGATTAAAGTACGAGAATGTTCGTGACATTTTTTTACTGACGCGAATATACCACTTCCACTGTTCTCCGTCTTCCTCGTTCCATTCTTTAATTTATTACTTTATAAAATGACAGAAATTATAGAGTAGCACTCGACATAGTCGTCTTGGACGTCTTCGTTGTCGTCGTCGTCGTCGTGTCGTTGTCTCATTCTCTTGTCGATTATCTAATTTCGTCGAACGAACTCTACCGACAAACCGTGGGCGAACTTAATTAGGGTTTTCCTCCTTTCCTTCGATCTAAAACTCTAAAAGTAATCATGTCTTCTTTTTTGTGTCCTCCTTATTCTTTTCAGAAAAATATTATTCGTTTGAAGATAGGAACTATATCGATAACTTTTTTATTTCTCCAACTCAAGAAATATAAGAAATAATATTCTATAATTATTGAAAGAAGGAAAGACAAAGCATTCTATTGTTGTGTTGTATTTATGCTAATGATGGACAAAATAATTAGATAAAAATCGAATATTTATTATGAATTGTTTCTTTTTATTTTTTTTTAATGGAAATCCTTCGAAGATTATCCTTTATAATTTATACGTAAATTAATGAATCTAATTGATATGATTGTAATTCTCGTACAAGTCGTTAATGTATTTTTATATTTTTTATTTATTTTTTCTTCTTTTTTAAGATTGTTCCAGAATTGTCAACGGTGCGATCGCAAAGGGAGATTATTATTGAAAAATAATAAGGAGACAATGAATAATACATCCTGTCCTGTTCCTAAGTACTAGTGCCGCAGGAGTGATTAGACTGAGTTAGAAATTACCATATCTCCTGCTGCTCAAGTGCTTATCAATGGGTCGGGACGAACATCTACTTTTTCCCAACATTCCAAAGTTACGAGCGACGATACTCTTCAACATACTTTAAGCTAACATATAATTCTGTCATAGTTAAATATACAAAATGTCATCCTATATATTTAATATAATTTAAGATAAATGTATAAATGTTAAAAATAGATATGTAAATAATAAAGTATAAAAAATTGATTAAAGTCTAATTAATCATCCTTCATTATTTGTTCAATAATAAGACTGAATAAATAATTTAAATATTAAACTGTTTTGTACTATTCATGAAACACTTGTGTACATTCATTCCTTAAAGAAGATAAAGAAAATTAAAAAAAAAAAAGGCTTTGGAGGAGCTGGGATTTGAACCCAGGACTTTCAGCATGCGAAGCAGACACTCTACCACTGAGTTACACCCCCGATTTTAGAGTAAAGGAAATTATATCATTTAAGCTCCAACAAATATATCATAAAAATAAAATAATAATAAATACTTTTTTATCGTTAAAATATTTTTATAAAAAGAAGTAATAATATCGATTGTACTTTTTTTTCTTTTACTGTTATTGACTTTTTCATATTTCCGGAGAGAAAATAATTACAAATGGCGACGCTGATACATTAATGTATTATAATTAATACTTTATCTCAAAGTCGAAGTTTTTCGTAAATACTTAAATTTCTTTTCCATATGGTTAAAAATAATGTTTGAAAGAATATTTATATACATATATATACAATCGTGATATGATTTTGCAATATTTCAAGAAAAATTTTCAAATTTCCCGCGTTATTTTAAATTAACCTACAAATTCAGGTCGCTAGTGTGCAAGCGTCAAATTTCCCTCCGTCTGACAGACAATCTGTAGCCATACACATAGCCTTGTCGTTTCCTGTCGTATATTTACGTGACGTGGGTATCACCGATTAAATTGCTTTGCCGGTGTGGTATTCGCTTTGAGTCAGAGTAGACAAATTTTTTTTTAACGGATCCTTATTAAAAAATTGACTTTTTTTTTATCGATATAATATTATCACCATGATGTTGCAATCTGTATTTGAAGATCTACGTCGGATGAACAAACGACAGGTAAATTAATTCCATTTAAATTATAGTCTTCGATTCATTCAAAAAAACACATATGGTTGTTCAAGAACACATAGCCTAATAAGAATCTTCTTTTATTTTCAGTTCTTGTATCAAGTGCTGAGCTTTGGCATGATCGTGTCATCGGCTTTAATGATATGGAAAGGTCTAATGGTTGTAACGGGTAGCGAAAGTCCCATTGTTGTTGTTTTAAGGTATAACAGTAAACTAACCTCTATTATTTTTCTTAATACAATGTTGTAATATTAATTTGTATAATTCTAAGTTCGTTATACAACCATTTTCTTAATTGGTATTTTAGTGGTAGCATGGAACCAGCATTCCATAGAGGTGATCTGTTATTTTTAACAAATCATCAGAATGAACCTATAAGAGTAGGAGATATTGTTGTTTTTAAAGTTGTTGGAAGAGAAATTCCAATAGTACATAGGGTTCTGAAACTTCACGAGAAGTAAGCTGCTTTATTAAGAATTAATTTTGATTGAAAATTATTTTTCAATCATACAGTTCTGTAGAATTTTAAATATCTTTCAGGGGAGACCAGAACAATACAGTTAAATTTTTAACAAAAGGTGATAATAATTCTATCGATGACAGAGGTTTATACGCGCAAGGACAATTATGGTTAACACACAAAGACGTTGTTGGTAGGGCAAGAGGATTTTTACCATATGTGGGTATGGTTACTATTTACATGAATGAATATCCAAAATTTAAGTATGCCGTTTTAGGGTGTTTGGGTTTATATGTTTTGATTAACAGAGAATAAAAATAACTTTTTATAGAAAATTAATGCAATAGACTGTCACATTTGTCATTTAATCGAAATATGTAATAAGATTAGATGACAATGAATTGATTGAAACATTTGTACAGGGGTTGTTCGCATGAGTTTCATACCCTTTCAATTTTATGCTGTTCACACATATATATATATATATATTTTTTTTTTCTGTAAAAAATATATCATATTGTTAGAAAACCAATGATTGCTTGTGACAGTGGTAAATAATTGAAAGAGTACAAAGGCAGACTCCAGTACTTTTATATTGTGCCACAAAATGAACAGTTTCTCAGCTATTAGCAAAATTATATACAAAATAGGATTTTTATGTGCATACACGATCTTGTGCTTATCATTGAAAACAAAACAAAAAAATAACAAATAAATCGATCTATTGAGATTTATAAAATTCATTGTTTAGATAAAGAAAATAATGGTACAAAATATTTTTGAGACACATACCTGGGCGTTGCTCTTAATTTTAAGAATTGTTGCACTATATCACATTCTATCGTTCTTTATGCACTATGCTTTGCTACTTATAGCAAGATTAATTAAATTTAAATAATTGATGTCGAAGAGCTATATAAGATGATCAATTTATTACACACACACACAAATATAATTTTTATTTATATATCAGCTAGATTAAGTAAAATAATGGTATGACAATTATTTGTATTGACTGTTTGGAAATGCAATGGAAATGCAATATTCAACAGTTTAATAGCGGTTTTGTATATACTTAATTAAGATTTTTCTTTTCATTGACCAGAAAACTGATGTAAGAGAATCCTGTTAAGATAATAATAGAAATTGTACATAAACTAAATTATATCCATTGCCGATTTAAATAATATCTCATACCATTTGTACTCTAAATCTAAAAAAAATTGTTTATTTGCTATTAATATATTTCACATTCGATTTATAATAATAATAATAATAATAATTATAATAAAAAATTATACATGCATATTTATGTATGCAAACATTTTCTAGATTTTTATGAATTTTCTATGTTCACTATACTACCGTAGAATTTTTTTTTCACATATTCAATGTAAATATAATTCTTTTATTTCATACAATTGCATTTATTATAACATCACTTTTCATTCGCTCGTAAATCTTTGATAGTTTCCAAAATAAATTACTTATCATCTTTTCTTTTTAATTATAAATTTACGATTTATATATTATTCGAAACATGTAATAATAAGAACATTACTTAATAAGTAAATATTATTGTTTAAATGTAACATGCTTAAAATATATGTCACCCATAATTAAATATTTGATTTTTTTCGTTTATTAGTACCAAAAGTTTTTTGATCGAATAAAACGTAATTTAGGCATATGCGTTCAAACGAATCCAAGTTTCTTTTGGAGTAACAATGATACCAGGAAGTTTATCTTCTAATTTCGTTGGTTGACCATCGACGTAACTAAACTCAAAGTTTTGCATTAAAGCGGCAAAAACTTCAAATATCGTAAATCTCGCGAAAGTTTCTCCAGCGCACAATCTGTGTCCTAATTTATTATTTACATAAATAATAAAAAAAAATTAACATTTAAACGACAGACAAATGTAATAAAAAAATGAAGAGATTTAATTTACCTGCTCCAAAAGGTAATGTAAAATCTTTCTTAAGTTGTCCATCGTCATTTAAAAACCTCTCTGGTCTAAAATTTTCTGGATCGCCCCAAAGTTCGGGATCATTATTCATCGCGGCTAAATTGGTCATCAAAGTCGTATTAACAGGAATGAAGTATCCTTGGAAAGTCGTATCCTTAGTGGCTCTATGAGCAACGCTAAGCGGAGTAATCGTTTCGTATCTCATAGTTTCACGTAAAGTCGCTTCTGTGTATGGGAGTCTATAGAAAAAAAGAAAACAAACTAAATAATAGTTTTCGAATTCAATCCCCCATAAATATAAAATTTATATCTATTTGTATTTATTATTTTAATTCAACATCTAATTACTCCCACCTATTTCTGTCTTCCCAAGTAGGCATTCTTCCACTTCCAACAACCTTTTGTATTTCGTCTCTAACTTTCTTCGCAACATTTGGAAAATGCATCATGAATTTGATGGCAAATGTAACAGAACTTGGTGCCGCAGTTGTGGCAGGAAACATGAAATCTAACAGTGTTATTATAAGATATTCCTCCGAAAAGGAAGAGGGAAGATCGCTTTCTTTTAACTTGTTTAAGTATTTGCCAATAAATCCGTACTCGCTATCTTCTCCGTGCATTTCTTTATATTTATGCAAATATTTCTACAATTCGAATCATTTTTAAAATAAAGCAGTAAGTTTTAGAAAAAAATACGACTATTTATTATTTACCTTTATGAAATCTACCATGGCATAATTTGAATCCATTATATCCGTGAACGAAAATAAATTTCCAAATTTACATGTGATCGGATAAATGGTAACAGCACCGCCTATCGTGTCGCCTGATCTTTGGAATTTAATCGCATTTCGAGAAAAGTAACGAAGTTCATCATATTCGTTACGCTCGAATCTTAATCCGAACATAATTTCCCATATGTTGTTCATAAAGAATTGATAAAGAATATCGGGGAAAAGAGCCAACCCGTTATTATAAATTTTCTGCAATAGAAAAATTGAGTCGAAAAATAATTCATGTTTCTCCTATATTTTTTTTTTTTTTTTTTCACACACACACAAAATTAAATCTAACAGACCTTTTCACCTTCGTTTATAGAACCATTTTTTAACATATCCATTAAGATATTTAATTCCTCTCTACTTTTCATTTCGAATGTTTCGTGTCTTCGACCAAATCCAAAATCTCGCATATGCCGAAGAGCGAATCTTCTTTGTTCTCGCCATTGTTCTCCATCCGTAAAGAATATACCTCAGATTTAAAATATAATTATTAAATTACATTTTATACAAAATAATAATATAAAGAAATTTATTTGAATAGTAATCATACAAATAGAAGATTAAATTACCTAATTTTTTATTAAATGCTCGTGCTTTCAAAACATAGGCTTCACTTAGTCTACCATCGAATTCTTCTTTCAATAATAATTCCTTTATACTGGCATAATCGTTAGCTATCACCGTAAAATATGATCCCAAATAACAACTAACTACTTTAGATTTTAATTTTTTCGTATAATAAATCACCGATTTATGTGGAAATTTGTAATCGAACCATAACAAATGCCAGTAAGCTCCTATTATCGGCAATCCAGTAATTTCTATTTTAATACAAGAAAGAGATAAACGAATTTATTTTAACATTTCTATATAATATTCTATAAACGTTTATTTTAGCGATCGCATATAAAATAAAATATTATTAATGTCTCAAGATATTTACCTGGAGGTATTCCTAGTGGTTTACCGACTAAATATTTGTAATATTCATATGTTATTAGGAAAATAACGATTAATAGTAAGAAGTAAAACATCTTTGCGCGTAGCCTTGTCGGAGAAGATTAATAAGTAAAATTTACTGGATATGGTTACACGAGAAGTTTTCTATCCTTAAAAGTGATAATACGTTGTAAATAATGATTAGATTTCATTTACTCTTTTTTTACATTTAGTTTCTTCATATCTGACAGTATATGATAGATGACTTTATTATTATTATATAATCTCATTGAAGTGCTTGTAGCACTCAATACGAAAAATATACTTGTAATATTCATGCTAAAGTACACAATAAAGAACATTCAATAGTGAAAGATGTATTTGTCCTATATATGTTTAATCAAGTAATTTAACATCTAAAGCTAAGTTAAGTATACAGAATGACTCTAAAACGTTAAACTGAATTTTGTAATTTTATAGGAAATTTTGTTCATGAATAAAAAGTTTTTTAAGCATATAAATTAAAAAATATTCTTTTATTAATAATATTTCGTGAGTTAATAATTAAATGGTTAAACACAAATGAATATATTTTTGGCTATGGATACATCGTAAAATATATAATTTTTTTAAAATGGGTCATTAGACTTTACTGTCGTAGAAATAGGTATACATGAAACATCGGTACGTTTAATGTTAAAACACAAGTTGTAGAGAATTCAATTATCTATTAAATAAAATAAAAATTATAATATACGTTTTATAAAAAATCTTATACTCGAAATGAAATTTTTTACATAATCTGAAAGTTTGATTTTTCGTTTAAGAATTACTTTTTATAGATTAATGTATTATCTAATACTCTTATCAAATTTTTGAGAACGGCTTAAGCGTACTTACAGACAAATTGAAAATATTATACACAAAATTTTAATGTTGATGCTTATGAAAAATAAAAATATACGAAGTAATAATAAGTGATAAAAGTTTGTATTTTGCAATATGAATAATATTATATTAATTTTATTCTTATCGCAAAAAGATTTTTAAGTACTGTTATTTTTTTTTATATATTTGATCATCTACAAATTTGTATAAGATAATAGATTTATCGTTGGCTATCCGCTATCAGTTGACCAGTATTATTATAACATATAATGACTTAAAACATTCACTCTAAATACTTATTATCATCGAAACATTGTATTTGAACTTTGTTTCTAATCATTACACGCAAATTATCGTCTTTTATAAGACCACTACCAATGTTTGGTGTATAAATGTAGAGATAATAAATACAGTCTTCTAAACATTGCACTATCTCCATATCAAATGTTGGTATTTTTTTTAAATCGAAATGCAACTTCAGGAATGCTATATATAACGGTATACAATGTGCTGATAACCGAGAGTTAAACGTCATGATATAAAATTTGGCAGCCTACATCAACAAATAACATTTAATAAATATTTTTTGTTCTTTATTTTCTTTACACTAGAAATAAAATTAATTTCATTTACAAGTTTTACTTCTCACCTGTAACGTAACTTTTAAAGTTCTAAGATCTGTATGATGTTCACAATAACTAGAAAGTATTTTTGCTATTTTTTCACACCATTTGAAACTCCCAATGGTAAGAAGTAGTGGTAAACTTAACATATAACTATGCCGTAATTCTACATCTCGTTCAAATTCCATATGACTTACTAATATTGAAAGTATTTCATCTCGTTTAGTCCACTATAAACATAAACATATTATAACAATATATATATATAGTATTTAATAACAAATAAATTGAAGACATTAATATAAAGATATGTACCTCAAACACATTCGTTTCAACATACATTTCTATTATTTCTAAAATATTTCCTAAACATATATACAAGGGGTTAATATATTTCACATTTCTTTGATGAGTTAGACGGTTTAATGTATGATAAATTACTTCTGCATAACCAGTATCTATAAATCCCTTTTTCTGCAATTAAATATCAAATTATAATATATTCGTGTGCTGATTTATTACAGTATATATATATAAATATAATTATTTTATTAACCGTAGATGGTTGAGAGCTATCTATAATTTGATGTAAGCATTCTAATCCTATGATTACATTCTCGGGTACAAAATCATCAATAATAATTAGAGATGTTGGAAGTATTTCACGAATATGCTCAGATGAAATAAATCCCTGTAATATAAATATAAATTAATCAATCACATTTCATTAGGAAAATCAATTGAATGATTCGAATTAAAGCCTAAATACTAAAAACAAAAAAACCTTTAATTGTTGAAGCATCCATTTGTACCATGCAACTGCAGATGGATAAGTTTTCCAATTGTCACGTTGCAATTTGCATCTAAACTTTGCTAATATCATATTAAGATTATTATTTTCAAGTAAATATTGTGAAACTTTTAAATAAGAATACAAGTTACAGAAACAAGCAGTTAATTCTTTGGCGATTTCCACTGATTCTACAGTATTCCAAATATTTTTCTCATGCATTTCTCCAATCAAATATATTAAATTCATAGAAAATGTTTTAACTAATGTATTATTATAATCTATTTGCACATCAGTTTGATTGTAACTTTGTATAATATTTTCTAACATAGATTTAATATTGTATAAATTTCTATCCACTGTAATTCTATATTCTCTGAAATCATTTTCATCGCATGGCCGGTCACGGCCACATTCTATCTGCGGTACAAAATTATTTTCTACAAGATTAATACATTTCGTCCATAGTTCTTCATCCATTACATTTCCTGCTACCTTTAACCCTTCCAATTCCTTTATAAGGTTGTCCATTATTAATGCAATATAGAATTTCGACTTAGTTAAGGATTAATGTTAAAATTTAAATTTTCTTCAAGCTACATTATACTGAATATAAATTTTTTCTCGTCGAAAATCGTATCCTTTGTATGTTCCTTTATGCACAAAAACGTACAATTCCTGACCTATCACAAGTTTAAAAAATTACAAATCTTACGTTCGATTAAAATATTATTTTATTCTTAATACCAACGTACAGGTTAGATTCTTCACTTAAAAAATTTTATCTTGCATCAAATAAATACGTTATTTACAAAACAATATAAATCATTTAATTCCAACAGCGATCCTTGGCTAGAACTTCTATCAGACTATTCCTTTGCAACGTAATTATCGCATTTTATATCATATTAAACGATATATCGAATCGTAAAATTCGAGGTTACCTATGTACATAGTACTTCATTCATTTTCGATTTATCGAAAATCTCGATTAAAATTTCCGTATCCTTCTTAAATATTTCTTTTTATTTTCTTCTAGTGCTTTTAGCTGTACTATATGAATTCTTTTCCTTAAATAAAACTGATAACTACGGAATATTATATAAAGTTAGGTTATATTAGGTATCGATAAAGGTGCGATTATTTAGATCGTTTATATATCGTTTATATATCGTTATCGAATCTATATCGTTCGATTGTACTTGTCGTGACAGATAGTTTTCCCGTAAAGCGTAAAGTAGATTGTTTAATTATTTTAATCCGAAAATAAGAAGAATCCTGGTAATTATGAATTAATGCAGCAGTAGTAGCTGGTAGTTGCGATATGGCTGAGTATCGTTAGTTCAATTTATATACGTTCATTATATTTCATTTTGCAGCGTTTGTTATCACTTCAAAAATGGAAATGTTCATCTTTGATCTCCATCTTACTTCTCCCCTGCATGTCCGTCATCACACCCTTCATATACATCATTTTTATCGTCTATTAAATATCAAATCTCTCATATCGTCAAGCATTTAATATTTTACTTCTATTATAATCTCTAATCAATTATCTATTTAATTCGCTTTAACATAACCATATTTTTTCCTTCATTTTCTGAATCATAAATCTCATATGTAGACTTAAATGTCTTTAATAGTTGTCAAATATGTTCGAATTGAGTAATCACAAATAAATATAATGATGATCATACAAAGCATGAGTCATATGTTTTTTTTTTATTTTCTTTTTCTTTTTATATTCATTTCATAAACCATGTTCAATTGTTTCAATTTATTATGAGGGATGAATTAAATTTCTAATGCATTGTATTTTCAAATACAAGGATCTGGTTCATATTGCGTGTCTTCCGGAGTAGGCAGCGATTCAGAAGTCATGGCCGAACTAGCGGCTTTGCTGCATCAGGAAATTCCTGAGGGAAGACATAATCTTGCAGACAGTCATACTAATCTTGAACGTGTTGCGGATTATTGCGAGGCTAACTATTTTCAAGCGGACAATAAAAGGATTGCATTAGAAGAAACAAAGAATTATACGACTCAATCATTAGCTAGTGTAGCATATCAAATAAATACTCTCGCTTATAATTTTCTACAATTATTAGATTTACAAACATCTCAATTAGCTGAGATGGAAAGTCAGATGAATCATATAGCTCAAACTGTAATGATACATAAAGAAAAGGTTGCTAGGCGAGAGATAGGTGTATTAACAGCTAACAAAATGACAGCCCGTCAATATAAAATTATAGCACCTGCAAATCCTGAAAAGCCTATTAAATATGTAAGAAAAAGCATAGATTATACGATTTTGGATGAAATTGGTCATGGTGTACGAAGTAGTGGCACACCGAGAAGTAAACAAAGAGGAGGTAGTCAAGGTAGTGTTCAAAGTTTGGGTGCAACATCTACTGGCTCCGGTTTAGCTGCTGCTATGGTGGGACCTGCTCCTACTACTAAGCCACCGACTCCTCCACAAACAGTTAGGACTGGTAAGAATGATCCGTGATTATTTTGAAGTATTCAAGAATTGAAATATTATACACTTTCTAATAACTATATCTTTCATTAATAGGTACACTGAGTAAGGGTTCTCGAGAATATAGAACCCCACCTGCAGTTGCTCCACCTCAAGTTCCTAGTCATTATGCGCCAAATTATCCATTGGGTCATCCACGACGCGAACGTGGCCCAGGATATAGTACTTTACCATTGCACGCTCATACGACTTCTCATTCTGTTCACAATGCCAATCATTCTACTCACACAAACAACATAACACAACATACTTCTCCACCTCAAGTGGGTACAGTTCATCCGTTACAAAGCCATCCACAGACTCCACCACCAGCACCACCAAGTGTAACAGGAGCTGCAGGATACATACAGGAGCAACATAATAATATGCCCCGTAAGTAAAACTTATTACAAGTTTATTCTTTTAAGTAAGTTTAAGATCATTTAATTACTAAATCATTGCTTTAGCACCACCTTCTCCACTGGTCGGTATCAGTGGAGATATGGCTGATTATAGTGGGCATCATACTTTACCGCATAGATTAGCACATCAAATTAGTCGAAGTAGTGGTGCTAGCAGTCCACCATTGCCACCTCCTCCGCCTCCTGAACAAGAGGAGCATCCTCAATTTGGTAGACCAACTCCTTCCAGTGGTGCTATAATGCCTATTGTACCGGATGAAGAAGATTTGCCTGGTTGGGTGCCAAAAAAATTATATCGAGAAAGGTAAGCCTAATTTCTTTTTTTTATTTTCTTATGGTAATACAACATATGGATTAATATTATACAAATAAATCATTTTAGTCGTTGCTATTTACGATTATTATGCCGATAAAGAAGACGAATTGAGTTTTCAAGAGAGCTCAGTCATTTACGTTTTAAAAAAGAACGATGATGGTTGGTGGGAAGGAGTGATGGATGGAATAACCGGATTATTTCCCGGCAATTACGTTGAACCTTGCGTTTAGGCATGTATCATGTATACTTATAAAGCATTTTACGTAAAAGATCAGTATCTAGAATTACAAGACTGCTATTTTAAGGTATACGCAATGGAGCTTTGTAATTATAACATTATTTGTTATATCATCGATTAGCAGGAAGTTAGAGGAACGGATCTTTTATATGAAAATTAGCAGTCGATATCGAGTTTTAGAAAATATTTACTATAGAACGAGGTCCGTTGTTTTGAGGGGTAGCGAATAAAATACTCTTTGGCTCTTCCAATGATGTTACTATGCATCCAACGTTCGTAAATTTTTCTTTTTCTTTTCGAAAAATCAAACACAAAAAAACTAAGCCAAACTTTACAATGTCGTAAGAAAATGTATTTTTCTCTACTCCGTAATATACTTTTTCTCCTGCAATTATAATAAAGTAGGCGATCTTCGTAAATAACGTGTAAACCCAATTTAAACTGCGTACCATTCGTAAAATATATTTATGTATTTTAACTATTATTACAAGTACTCAAATAATAAGCAATCAAAATACCAAACGTCCTACCTAGTAATAAAGTTTAATGTATATATTACCATGTACTGTGTTTAATCACAGGGAGAAAAGGGAAGTAAAGTGAAGAGAGGGGCGTGAAAGGAGGGTAGTTAATTATGGTAAGAAATATCGCCAAAATGCTCAAAAAGCGTCAAACGCTCTTGCTTTTTTGTAATATTTTATAATAGTACCTTTGGTGCAGTATTGCAGCACGATGCGACGTATTTTATTAAAAACAAAAAATACACATACACAAATATATATATACATACATACATACATACATAAATAAATAAATATATATGTAATAATACCTTTAATAATTGTAGAATACTTTGAAAAATAAAAATGAAAATCAACAGGATGAATTATTTGATCATTTCTCTTGATTTAATTGAAGAGAACCTAACAATTTTCATAACTATCTTGCATAGGCTAAAGAAAATAAATGAAAAAAGTTTATTGAAGGAACGGTAAAAGAGGATCGTTTAAATTACCAACATATAAGCTTTTTGAAAAATAATCATTTCTATCATCGGAATAAACGAGCTACTTTCGATTGTGCTTTTTCGTAAAATGACTTTAAATATTATATAATAGAGTACATTTTTATCTTCAAAAGATACGTGCACACGATTTTTTGAAGTTGAGGCAGATAAATAAACCTCACGAGTTTGAGTAAGGTTGAGAAGAAAAGTATAAATACCATCCTTATTAACTTCAACGTTTATATTATAAAATGTTTCTAAAGATTTTACAACTACGTTCAATTAAACTACGTAAACAGTCGAGATTTTCTTCTTTGTTTCATTTTTATTTTATTTCTTTATACGTTGCTAATGAGAGGGTGAATAGATCATTTCATGGATAAAGTTTTTAAGATTAGACTACAAAAATAAACTAAAGAAAGAAAGAAAATAGAAAAAGAGAGATTTTCAAGTATGTCGTGTATTGTTTCTTTTTTTTACAATTTCTCAACAGTTTATATATACATCTTTAGCAAGAAAACAATGTACAAGTATTTTTATTAATAACACGCGTGAATTATTTTGATTTTAATAATAAAAACTAGAAGTAACGAGGTTCTTTTATCTTGCATAAAAGAAGGAAAAAAGAAAAGGAAGATGGTAAAAGAGGAAAAAAAAAATAACCACGAAGAGGAATTATTTAAAAAAAATAACTCTGGCTTTAAAGAAGAAAAATATAAATTCTTTGATAGGAAAAGTAAGAAAATCAAGTCGATTATCAGCAGAGCTTGAGACCATCTTTATCTATCTTGTACCTTCTCTTCGAAAAAGAGAAAAGGAAAGAGAAAGAGAGGAAGGAAGTGGGAAGTGGGAAGTGGGAAGAGAGGGAGAGAATAAATCCAGGGAGACAAAGTTGGCGCACGTAGGAAGCCAGCTATCTGATCTAATTCGCTGGATTGATTATCCTTACGTTAGCGGGAGGCAGCTCGGAGTCATCTTCGCCTTCGCTATAACGGAAACCGCTTCATTTGATTAATGCTATCTTCCTTGTGGATAACTTTCCGCGTGGTTATCCCGCAACCCAACCCGCAACGTCGAATCCTGAAATATCTCAGCCAATTTAAACCGCGTATTTTCGCGAAACGGTCATGAAATTTTCTCATATCGAATGAGAAAACTTTTACTTTTATCTTTACCAACTTATATACATTTTCTTGAAAACTTTTTCATTTATCCCAATTTCTTCTGTTTTCTATGTAAAATATTTATTAATCAATAATAATAATATTAATATATGGTATATAAATGTATTTTGTGTTGTTAGAGAAGTTCGGTACTGATTGATACTTTTATATAGAATTTTGTTTAAAATCGTATAAAAATTTTTTCGAGCAACCTAATGTATGATTGTACAGTTTCCCAGAAAGTTTTGACCGATTTTCAGATAAATGTATGAAATACATTAAATATTTAAATCGAATATACACGAGGATGTGGGTTAAAAAGTTACGAGTGTTCGATAAAAAGTAGAAATGAATTTGACCGCAAAAAAAATAAAAAAATTATTTCAGACTCAAAACCTTTCAAAATCTACTAATATATATATATATATTTATAAACCAGGATGAAATTTCCAGGCAAAATCCGATTATATCGAATAAAATATTGATTAATAATATTAATATAATATTAATAAATGATTAATATATGAAAGACAGATATATTTAGAGAAAATAGTTTTAGTACGTTCAAGGAATAATAGTCTAGAAAAGTTTTATCTAATGCATAGAAATCATAAATCGAAGTAGTTGATAACATAGAACGTTAGAAGGAATTAATTTCTATGTCTAGTTCAGCATGCGTCTATGACTCACGTGCAAGAGCAGAGCACGCTGGATGTCGGTTCGTGAAGAGGGTAAAAGGAACCTCGTAGAGCGTAAAAGGGACTTGCTCTACGTACCGCTGGCAACGTGACTGCAATAACGGCGAGTGCAAAAGCGTGGGATCGGTTGAAATCGCAAATTCATAGAGAGAGAGAAAGAGAAAGAGAAAGAGAGAGAATGAAAAGGCTAGAAAAGGAGGAGGAGAAGGAGAAAGGGTCGTCACCACTGAGAGGGAAATCGGATTAACGATCGTTCCTTCCTGAGTTGAAGCTTCCTGAAACGATCGCGTCTTTACCTCTGAGATGTAAGAGCTTTTACATGTATATGTATACGTGTTAGTATATTAGTGTGTTTGCATGAACTTGAATATAGGTGTGTAAGATCTTCGATCGGCTTCTGTGGCTCGCCAATGTGCCAACCGTGCTAAGTCGAGTTTCCCAGACGATTCCTCTTCCGTCATCTGTCTTATGTTAGTTCGAGTTCACTTGGATCTGCAACACCGGATGTTCGCGAAACGTGCGGCTCCGTCCTATGGTCTTTACTAAATACTGCTACGATCCTTCTTCCCATTCTACTAGTTTCATATCCTACAAACTTTGATCCTAATTTAAGGAGAAATACAGAACTATCTTACGTATTATACTATGTACATTTGAAGACGACGTCTAATAAGATAATAACTGCATATATATCACACACACATACACATACACACACTCTCTCTCTCTCTCTATTTTGTTCTAAGTTTATGAATTATGTTCGGATAATTTTTATTTTATTTTATTTTTTTTTTAGGGGATAAACCCATTAGTACAAAGAAAGAAAAAGAAAATACAATTATAAGAGATTAGGATACGATACAAAATAAAGATTATAACACAGGTTGAAGTATATTTTTTAATGGTAATGATTGATTGAGAGAAGATATCAAAATGATGACGATAAAGACTTTTTAAGTTCAAGAACGTAATATACGAGTTCTGTAAATTTCTGTATGTAAGGTGTGTGTGATTTATGGTATCTTATAAACATTTTCATTTATTTCAATAGCGCTTTTTGTCAAATTTCATTTTATACCTAATGGAAAATATTTTTAACCAAAGGAATGAATTGGTAATGACGATGTTACTGGTTAAAATGTAACACCAGGGATGTTTTTAATCTTCTGAAAATTGGATAGAGTGATGGTTAGATTCGTATGCGTGGAGCATAAATGATTGACTCATCCGTTACTTGGGAAACACGATGCAGAGACAGTTTCGTATATGCTTTATTTACCATTAAGAGATCTCGAATATTCTCTATTTGAATACATCTCCAATGAATAATGTCAAATTTATTATAAAAATCATATAGTTGCATAGTATTTTAAAATAATTATCACGTAACGAGTTATTATATGCATAATTAGCATTCATTATACATCGCCTGATTTGATCTTCAAGCTGATTATAAGATAATAAAAGAAACTTTGAAATTTAAGACGAGAGACACTGAATAATAATAAACTTTGTGTTTTAAAGAGGTAATCAATTTTTTATTTTATAAATCATTGAGAATCAACCCTGAGATGTTATATTTAATTTAAACCGGTATCACGATTATAATCAATTAGGAATATTTATCGATTTTCTATAATTTATGCTAATAAATACTACGCCTTGCTTGTGTCAGTAATTTATAGGTCATTTTTAGCCCCTAATACCAGGCAATATCTATTTACATATCTATACAAATAAATTGCCTACTGTAAGGGGTTAAAACTTGTTCAAACCGATAAACGATGTTCGAGAACTACATTATCGATGAAGTATGAAGTTTTGTATATTTTCAGGAGCTATTAAATGTATTTAAATCATTTATAAATACATCATCAAATTTTTAATAATCCTAAACTCGTTGTCGTTCTTTTAATTTGTCATATAAAGAATTCTAAGATTCGTATCATACAATAAAAAAGAAATAAATAATACAATTTTCGCAAAATACAAATGACTATTATAGAAAATCAATCTTTGTCCACTTCTTGGAAAATAGACTGCAGAGAACAGTCGCGTAAAGAAGTTTTCTCTCTTTGTCCGTTTTAATATCAGTTTTCAAAGATATGCTTTGAAATAACTTGGAACGATGATATTGCATGTGTATATATATATAAATATATGTATATATATGTGTGTGTGTGGGTTTGTGTGTAAGAGTGAGAGGCATATAGTGGGGTGAATCGTGTTGCTTTCCATAATGTATGCGTTATGGTTCATCCTAATTTGACAGGGAACACCCCGACGACATGAATTTGCGTTACGCGCAGCGTGTAGTCGGTATTACGAGCAAGAGAGATGAAGAGAAAACGAGCAAGAGAGAGAGAGAGATAGAGAGAGAGAGAGAGAGAGAGAGAGAGAGAGAGAGAGAGGGAAAGAAAAGGAGGGCGGTAGGATTAAGCCAGGTCCGAGGATAAACCATGGGGAACCATAGTGGCTTCTCTACAGGGACTAAAGCAGATTTCATTGCGATATTACCTCAGGGAGATGCGCTTTTCTCTTCCTCATCCCTCTCTACCAAGCTCACTGGCCTTCTAAAACGATTTTGGAGCTCCACTAGCTCTCTCTCTCTTTCTCTCTCTATTTCCTTCTCTCGCACGCTTAGAAAGTAAACAGTGTTTCATGGATAACGTACGAAGTTATCTCCAACTAAATATGGGATTTCTAAGGTAGATTTCACTTCGTTAGAGCGATAACGAGAACTTCCAGTTCCTGGTATATTTCCCTGCTAGTTTTAACGATCATTTTAGTTAATATATGTATATATATATACATATGTACATAAATATTTCGAAGTTTTAAAAAAAAATTTAACTTTAGTATGCTTTGTTGTTGATTGATATCTCTTCAAAGATATATAGTACATTTCATTTGAGTTATAAGATGGAAATAAAAATTTCCCAAAATCGTTTACCTAATCGTCAAATAATCGCAACGACTGTTATCTCGAATAATCCTTGGAACGTTTTGTAAATATTCGTTAACTTTTCATACGTCTCTCTTTTGAATTATTGATAATAAGAAAACTTTCATAAAAAGCTCAAACTGTCTGTATGCTTTTAGTAAGAACGTTAATCGGTCGATGGTATTTCGTATTATTAATGTGTGATTTTCACTGTTTTACTTAGTTTTCGAAACAATCTCGTCAGAGGGAGAATGATATTTTAATATTTCAGATATGCATATGTATTTGTATGCATTATTTAAATATGAAATTTTATCAATAATATAAGCATATGTATAATGCGATCATTAAAATGTTTTGTATATAATTTAGATAGACAATGAAATTTTAAATATTTTAGGTATGTATATGTATGTATGTATGTATGTATGTATGTATGTATATTAAATTAAAATTTGATCCGCGTGTAGATTAGATTCGATAGAACAGCACGATTAATAGAATATTAGGTTTTAAAGTATAGAAAGAGATAAGAGGATAACTTTACTAATATTGTTATAGAAAGAAAAGCAGAATTTAAAGAGACGAATCAAATGAGATATTTCGTATAAAACTTAGATTTTTGTTTGTTTCACGAATTAATTGAATTTAACAATTTAACGGTAACACATACAATTTTGTTACTGGCGTTGTTAGATATACAGTTTGTTCATTCGATCGGTTTGATTGGTTAAAATAAATTAGAGGAAAAAAAAAAGAAGAAAAGAAAAGAAATGGACATACGTTTGATGGGTTTTCTCGACTCTCTCGGTCGATTTAAATCTTGTTTGCAGGATTTCAAGTTTCTTTTAGTTTTTTATTTTGTTTTTCGTTTGTTCCATTATTTGAACGAACCAAGAGTTAACTTGGACGTTCGAAAAGGAGTTTCTAAATCTAGTTTAACGTTTTCCCCGACTATTATTTATGACGCTTTCGTTATGTCTTTTTTTTTTCCTTTTTTCTCAGAGGAGAAAGGTATCGATGGAGGGAAGAAGGTTGAAGAGTTTCGGTTAATGGTACAAGGGAGAGAAAAAAAATTAAGGGTTCCCTTCTAACGAGGATCGAAGTACTCGAGGTCGCTGAAACCTCCTTGTAATCCTTTAGAACGGATCCAGAGAGTCGATGTTGAGATCAATATCCTTGTCCCTTCTGACACTACTCCGCAGTAGACGTCGTGAACTCGACTCTTGACCCATAACCACCCTACGACCCTAACTACCATTTGCTATCCAGCTGCCTTGCTCGGTATGTCCAGTACAGCTCCGATGACATTAATCTGAGATTTGCAGACTACCTAGAATCCATGATAAAGGGGATGATTCTGAACAGATTGATCGAGTTGCTCGATTCTGTCTCTTTTCAAGTACATTAAGAAGTTTCCTTTGCTCTATTGTTTCTTACTAAGCAGTTTATCGTAACTTGAAATGCTTCCGAAATGAAAGCCGATTATAGTATTATAATATCGATAATATATTTCAATCCTGTTTTTCCTATTTTCAATATAAGATAAATACAACGAGTTTAAGGAAGGAATTTGTATACGAATTTAGAAATTTCGCATTACAAGCAAATATCAATTATTTCAAATGATACGAATACACTTCTGTGACTCGATGTATATTATTTTATATACGCCGTAATTATAATTTCATTTTGATAAGAATATTATTATTATTATTATTAATAATAACAGTCCGACAGATAACGAGAGTACTGCTCGGTTGATGTATAAATATGTGGGAAAATGTTTATTCATACGAGGAAAATTTTCTTTCAGTTTCTTTTTTTTTTTCTTTTTCACTCGTACCTTCTGACAAATTTATATCTTCAACAAAACTAATTAACCTTAATTAAATAATGAGATACGTTATTATAAAGACTACATTAACACAAAAAAGATATTATTAATTTTAATTATTTCAATGATAACATTTGTTATCATATCCAAATTATGAAAATAATTATTATTATCATCGAGATGATGGGGAATCATAACATAGATAACTCGTAAAGGAATTCACTGAAAGTTTTAAGTTAAGGGGAGAGCAGCCCTATCACGATCATCTCTCGTTGTCATACTCGAGATGCTCGACTCGTTTTCGTCGTTTCAACGTGAATTCAACAACGAACACTAAGTCGTTGACGTAGTTGTCGTCGTCATCGTCGTAGTCGTCTAGCGCACGCTCGAACGCATCCGGAAATTGAAGACGAATTTTCCGACGATGAATCGATTCGAGAGGCTGGAATTTGTGACGTCGCGGCATACCGTCGTGGGTGAAAATGCTAGTAGAAGTGGTATTTTCCGCGGTCTACGGGCACGTGCGGAATTCTTTTGGCTCTTCCAACACACCTCCAAGTCGTAGAATAAAATCTCTTCGTGATTCTCTCCTTCTTTTTTCTTCTACTTTCGTTTTTTCGTTTTTACTTTTTTCTACTTCTCAACCTCATACTATTTCTTTCTCGTCTTGGAGATAACCGAGCAAAGGGATCGGGCGAGCGTACATTGTAATCTTCCATTCGGCTTCAGACTCGTAAAAGAATTGGCTCCTTGCTAGCATTGCAAGTCCTTTTTCATCTAAAAGAAAAGTAATCGAAAAGATCTTCATTGCAATTACTTTTTCAATTTATACATCCTATGTTGAAAAAGCTTTGGGGTTGGAGGGGGGAAAGAAAGAATAATAATACTTGTTTAACTCATTTGAAATGCTCATTTCAATATTTTTATTTACTTAATTTTTGTTTAAATATATTTATACTTTAAGAAATTTATTTTTAAATCTTTCCCTTTTAGACTCGTTTTAACTTAAAACGTGCATCTTGCGGTAATCCATTTATCGTAATAAAATAAATTATTAAAAGGGGATATTATGGTTTATGATTTTTTTATATCAATTTACAATTTTTAATTATAACTTTTATTTTGTTTGTTTTTTTTTTTTCGAAAAAATTCAATAACTCGGAAAGAAGATGAATTTAATCAGGAAACTACGTAAACCAATATTGCTGTGAAAAATTATTAGTATGAGGATAGAGAAAGAGAGAAAGAGAGAGAGAGAGAGAGAGTTTATGGTTCTTCAAGGTTTTTTATATTAAAGATATATCGAGGAAAAATGCTTCGCACGTTCGATCCATGACGGACTGTTCATTGGACGAAAAGGACGACGACTACTACTACTACTATGACTATTACTACTACTACTACTACTACGAAGATTACAACGGAAATTCAATTAGCGTTTCTCATCTTTTTTTTTATATTTTTTTTTTGCTCTCTCTCTCTTTCTCTCTCTCTCTCTCTTTCTATCTCTCTCTATTCTCGTATCGATAGTCTAGGCGCGTTTTCTAATATGTCTGGAATGTATCCTCATTTATACGACGTCACACACATTTCTTTTTATTCGACACGCTTCGATTCTTCTGAAAATTGAAAAAGAATTTTCTTTTCTTTAAATATTCGAGGTACGTATTCATGGTATTAAATAAAATCATAAAATATTTACGCGTGCATGCACACACACGTACACAAACGTACACACACGATCTTTCACGAGCCAAAGCGATTAAATTCATTTTTAGAATTTTTTAAAAATTTTAATATTAAAGTGAAAGATATATGCATCATTTTTTTTTATATATTAAAAATGAATTTTTGTTCAATAATGGAGCTTAATATTACTAAATAATCAAAGTTAGGTGTCTCGAACGATTATGTACATAATTTTTTTGTAATTTTCCTGGACATTTTATTTTTGGAAATTAATCGATTTAATAAATGAGTATCTGTCATATACAGGCATATAAAACTTCTCAATAAATAAATGATAACAAATTAATAAAAAATAAAATCAACTGATTCAATGATTGAAAATATTCTCATGATTTGTTGATTTTACGTAGAAAAATATTTGGAACGAAATTAAAACATTTTAAAAAGCACTCCTTTTTTGACGAGACTTTTAACATGATCGATTTTTATTGTTGTGTAAGTTGATTCCTTTTACCATACTCTGACGTAATCCTGTAAAAATATTATCGGACCATGAAAGTTAACAAAAAGAGTAAAGTCCGTTTAGCAAGAGGTAACTTCGTGAACGGAATAGCGAAGTGCAAGAAGGTAAGGGTTGGTAAGAGAAAATTAGGCTTCTTTGGTGAAATACTTGGCGTTCCGAGTAGCATCGATTTCCATTCGTAGGACGACAAACATCCTTCCTGTCGTCTCGCCATGTTTCCGGAATTACTTACCAACCGTTTGGCCAATTACTACGCTTCGTTGGCCGCTACTCTTTTTCTCGACATTTCTTTTTTTTCCTTCCTTTCTCTTTTTCCGTCTCCTCTTCATCCTCCGAGTCTACATTCTTCTGCTTTTTTTTCCCTTTAAGACGTAGAAGAAGTAGAATCTCTCCGGAATTCAGCGACCGCAAAGAGATAAAGAAGAAAAATTTTCCGGAGAGTAAGAAAGACAAAAAAATAGAAAGAAATAAAGACAGAATAACAGAAGGAGAGCGTGAGAGAGAGAAAGATATCTCTGTGTCTTCTCGAACTAGTAGGAAATATTTTTCGATTACTCGAGACTATCGAATTTTTTCATTAGATTTCATTATTTTTCTTCTTCTTAGATATTACGAAAAAGAAATAACGAGATTGGATAAAAAATCGTAATCATTTTTGCTTACTTTACGAAGATTTTTCTCGTATCTTGTCAAAGATTGATAGTAATTATCATTTAGCAAGGGATGGAAAAGAGGTTAAAGATCTTTGTCGTCGTCGTCGTCGTCGATGTTCGTTGGTGGCTTGGCCTCCTGGTTACGGCGTTAAGTGATAACGTGTAACGATCGGACGTGCAACGGAACAACCCTTTACCCCTTCCTTCTCTCCAAAGGATAGAGAGAGGGCTCGAGGGGAAGAAAATGAGAGAGAGAGAGAGAGAAAGGAGAGAGAAGTAGACGCTTTCCCGAGATTAATCGCACGAGATAAGAAGTTGATACGACGTCTCTTTAAGATCCTACCGAGAAGTCTGTAGTAGGTGGATGAAGCAACCACTACCACCACCACCACCACCATCACCACCATCATCACCAGCACCAGCACCAGCACCATCATCACCTAGACGGAACTTTTTCAATTCAGAAGATACGAAGAGAGGCCGACAGAAAACGAGATCAGCTGGTCGAAAGATGACCCTGGAAAGCGTAGAAACGGAAATTTGAGAAGGATTTTTTCTTATCGGTGTACGAAGATGAGAAAGGATGGAGAGAGGAAGAGAGAGAGAGGGTTAAAGTATGCCACGATAAGAAGTTGAGTTTTCAATTTTCTTTACCTCCTTTTCTCTGGGGGAGAGAGAGAGAGAGAGATTTGAATCGTTATCCCAAACTGATGTTTGATACTTTGTCATCTTCCATTGATGATTTTCAGGAGTCTATATTACAATATTCGAATATAAAGGATATTAAAGTTTGTTTCCGTGTGTATTCGGTCGCATTGACAGTTTCATTGCAACTGTCAAAGGATGAGAAAACAAATAGAACAATTTGAAATTATCAATCAACAGGACGATAGAAATTCATAGTGAAATTCTCCAAACGTTTTACGACAGATTCAAAACTTTCTCTCTCTCTCTCTCTCTCTCTCTCTCTATTTCTGTCTTGGGGAGTATGAGAGAAAGACGTTATGTATTTCGAGGGTATTCGTGCTGACAAATTCGTGTCGCCTAATGGAAACGCGTTCGTGGACAAGTTCGATCGTCTACTAGTGAGAAGAGAGAGAGAGAGAGAGAGAGAGAGAGCTCGCGACGACGATTCTCTTGGCTCATCGATCTTCAGATTGCGGCTGCCACGAACAATGCCGTTCGCGAGTATTCACCGTGAAAGCGGTAATCGTTCCGTGACTGTCAAAGGACCGGCCATTACTACGTGGATTAGAGCTTGTACGTTTGTATGTACGTAGATATATACGTACGCATGTATATATGTATCTACCTATATTTATACCTATGTATTTGAACATATATATATATATATATACGTATGCATGTAAGAGATTTCGCTGTTAGTTATGTCACGACCTTTTGATAACTACGAAAGTTTATTTAATATATGTAATAATCCAGAAATGTTTTACATAGTAATGTAAAAAAACTAGAAAAGGTAGATGCTTGATGAAAGGAAGGAAGGAAGGAAGAAAGGAAGGAACGGGGAAAAGGTGATTTGAACAAGTAAATCGAAATAAAAGCACCGTAACTGGACAAATTTTGTTCTACCCCATGTCAAACGAATTTCTCTACTTTCGTTAACGATTAAAGTCCAGAAAAGCGCGAGGGATTATTTCCCCCTCTTTTCACTCACCTCATCCCAGCCCAGCTCAACCCCCTTATACCCTTTCTCATCGTTTCTTCCCTCTGTGTCGGTTGGTTCTCCCATCGAGTTCGCGAAATTGACGTTAAATCTCGCGTCCAATCTCCGAGAGCCGATTAACGAAGAGCATGCGAACGTTTGCGAACGAGTTTATGTTTAAAACGAAAACAAGTAAAAGAAAAAGGACAAAAACAAAAAGAAAGAAAGAAAATAAGAAGACAAAAAAACTACCATTGGAATGATTTTTATTTTGTAAAAGTAATCCGAGACTTGGCATACAGTTCCTACCAACCAGTGGAGAACGTGATCGTACCATATGAGAAAATAACTGTATATTCGAAACAAATAGAAATAGAAATAAAAAAAATAAAAATAAAAATAAAAAAAGAGAAGGGATAGGGGAAAAAACTAAACGCGTGGCAGTCTTTTAACGATTTTTAACGTTAAATTCTCACCCGATTTGACCGATAGAAACACACCTAAGCTAATACGTGTAGCGTAATCGCTTCGATCGTACAATCCTTTCAGCTTTTTCTCTGTTAAATCCGAAAATGTAAAAGAGAGAAACAGAGAGAGAGAGAGAGAGAGAGAGAGAGAGAAATCGGTTCTCTTCTCATGTGTGGCCTTTAAATGAGCTCTCGTAGAGCGAATAAGTAAATGTTCCGTAAGTAGACGAGCATTTCCAGACGGTTTCACATCGGCACCCTCTCTTTCCTTTCCTGAAACGACCTAACGACACTTTTCTGCCTGGACTGAGCCGCTCTTTACACACTTATTTTCCCTTTTCCCCCTTATTCCCCCTTATTCCCCCTACTCGTTCTTTCTTACCCCCCTTTTCCTATCTTTCCATCACATTCAAAAATTCATGTACTTCGACGAAGAAGATACCATTCACGATGTGCACATTATTTCCTTTTAAATATTTTTTCTTTCTTTTGCATTCGAAAGAAGATCTTCCTTATCGGCAAGAAAAAATTGGAAATCATCTGCCAATTAATGATACTTTTAATTATTGTCTCTGTATATTTATTTACGATGGGAAATGGGAATAATGACTCATAAGTTTATAGAAAAAAAAGAAAGACGTCTTTCTTATATTTATTATATCGAGTTGAGACAGAGACGTCTTTACGTTAGCATAGTTTGTAAGGAAGAGAAGTAAAAGAAAGAAATGCAACTGCATTCAAGCACTTAAAGTAAATAAAGATTAAGAAGCTATGTTTACATAATTTGAATACAATCTCGTATAAGCATTCTAGAAAGTGCTAGATAAGTTTTGAATACAAGAAAACCTTAACGTTCAATCTAACAATTTAAATATCAGGTTGGTAGAAAAAAAATGTTGGATTTTTGATCACAATTCAGTAGAAGTATTTGACATTTTTCTTTCATCAATGCAATATTTTTGCTGCGTCAAAATTGTACCATCAAAAATAACGTAACGTTAGTTTGAATAACCCGATGAATCAGTATATTTAGAATAGTATCTTCAAAGATTACTCTCTCCGTTCTTTTTCTTTCGTGGAAAGAAAAATAATACGCGTTTTCTTACTTCTCTTCGAGAAACGACTTGAAAAACGTAGTTTTACGTCTAATTCAATATTTCAAAGTTTCTTCTTTTCTCCTTTTTGTTCGCGCATCTTCAAAGAACGTTAGTATCTGCCTTTTCCCACTCGTTAAATAAAGAATTTAATTAAGGCTAACGATCGGCGAGACGACAACGACGACGACGACAACGACGACGACAACGACGACGACTACGACACTGCGGTGAGTTCTCGTCGATGGTAGGGAGAAAAAAATAAATTAAAAAAGAAAAAGTAGAAGAAGAAGAAGAAGAAGAAGAAGAAGAAGAAGAAGAAGAAGAAGATAGAAAAAGTAGAAGAGGAGGGTAAAAAAAGAAAACAAGAAGGAAATAGAACGATCCTCGATGTACCTACAACGGATAGTTTTCTTCTCTCTTCTATCTTGAATCCAGCAGCTTTGCTAGTGATGAACACGATCGATCGGAGACTACATGCTTTCTTCTTCTTTTTCTTCGTTTTCTTCTTCATAATTATTTCAGAGTTATCGACATCCTTTCGTGTTCACCAGACGGGACACCGAGATCTTAAGAGAAGCAAAGGTATTTCCTCGAGCGAAAAAACTTCGATTAACGTAAATGTTCTCTTTTAATTTCTTGATCGATCTACATTTCATTTGAATTTTTAATTAAACGTTGCTTTAATATATCCATTAGATTATTTTATCAATACTATTAACGTATCTTTTTCTTTTTATTTTATATATATAATTAATATATGTATTTTCGATGAGCAATATTTCATATTGGCGTAGAATTAATTTTCAAACGTTTTTAAGATTTAAATATTTTATGATGTGCGATATTCCATTAAAAGACTTATAATGTAAATTTGCTTTTATTATATTTTTATCAAAGAACAAATAGTAATTATTTCGACCAGGGGACGTCCGTGCACGTTTGCGGGAGGGAGCGGTCATGGCGAATATTTATTTATATATATATATTAAGTATAATTATTTTATTCTTCAGATTGTTTCATTAATGATGGGTAAAATAGAGAAAAGAATAGGTGTCTAATATGAAACAAAAAACTATATTTTTAATAGAAACAAATTTATTTACGTTGAGAAAGTCGAGACCTGTTTGTATATTAAAAAAGAAAAAAAAACAAATACTCGAGTGTTTGAAAATTAAATCAAAAGAATAGAACGGTAACTAGACGAGATTTAATTGATTACGCATAATTGTGAAATAAATCCGATACTTGATCATATTTAAAAATCCTTTTCAGTTCTATGAATGCAGCGAAAGTTATTCGTGTGAATTATGGACGCGAATATAACTGTTACAATGTTTGTTTAAAAAAATTGTATAACGTTACGATTACCTATTAAATTTTTTAACACTAAACCTACTAAGCGTGGTTAAATGTTAAAAATATTTCAAATTATTGTTAACTTACTTTAGATGTACTTTGTCTTTATATCCAATGCTGCATAATCCATATCCATAAGTGCAGGTATCCATATATGCACATATCCACTGTCCAGCACTATACACACTCGCACACATATGCATATCACTTGCATAAGAAGGAAACACGCACACACGCGACGCGAAATAAATGTCACTTTATCTAATATCCTTGTTACACCTTCCGATGTTCGAAGAAGACTAACGATTATTACGAAAAGTAGTTACGAATACATTCGAAAAGTACCGAACATACACGAAGGTCAATATCAAATCTAACGACGAAATTCATAATAGAATAGAAATGACAACGTTCGGTTGCCGATACCGGCCGAGGAGTGACGGAAAGTCGCGAACCTAAACAAAACATTGAACGCTCGACTAAGCCGGTAATTAAGGAATGTTTTTCTATGTGTATTTCATATTTAACGAATTTCCTAGAATTCAACGAGAGATATAAACAGTACCGATGTTAAGCTCGTTTGACTTGGAAGTACATCTTTGCCTATCTTTCTCTCAATACACTGAATACGTATGGGATTATTACTTACAGCTGACCTACTTTTGTATCGGTGACCTATTTTTGTACCGCTGACCTATTTCTCTTACCAGTGACTTACTTTTGAACAGCTGTTATCTATTTCTAATGATAGATTTTTATTAATTTTTTTACTATTCAGGTAATTAATAAATAGATTTATGTATATATCGATTATATTCAATTAAAACTATTAAAAAATAATTGTTTGATGTACTTGAAATTTTTGATAAGTATAATTACATTACATATAATTTGAATTATCGAACATGTATGTACCTCTAACTACCTTGTAAGACTAACGACACTTACGTTGACGAAATACTGAATATGAAATCGACAAATTGGTGGGAACGAACTGGGCACGCGTCGAGCTTCATTAAATTTTGAAATTCCGCTCACTAATTATTCCGTGTATCAGGTAGAGCGGGGAGACGCTAATGCGGTCGCCATTGTGGCAAATAATTGTGGACGGCGGTGCGGAGATTTACGAACTGCCGTGTGGTATGATAATAATAATAATATTACATATATATATATATATATGTATATCTGTATATGGGTGTATATATACGGCCGCATTGCGTCGGACGATTTTCAACCACGGAAAGAGCTTTCCGTCGGAGGACACAACCCTCTAATTCTCGACAATTATTTTATTGTTTTCGAGCTTCGCGAGAGAACCGTCTCTCTTTCGTGTCTACTCCGGGCTCTTTCGAACTCCATCTTCTTCCATTTTATTTTTACTTCTTTTGTTTTTTTTCAAGTTAATTTATTTAATTGTTATTTGATTTTAATTAGATTTTATAAGAGAATGTAAGAAAAAGAATTAATTTGATTTTCTTTTGATATTGCAGTTGTTGTTGAGCTTCGATAAGAGTTTTGTAGCTTTCATTTCACTCGTATTCTATCAACGTAGGAATATAACTAGATAGATTTTCTACTCTCTCTCTTTCTCGTTTATAAACGGGCTTCGAATCACGAGTTAACGATGAAAAAAGGGTGGGAGATATATCCCGAGTACGGAACCGGTAAGCGGATTCGAGTAAATCAAATCGCCAGCTAGCGTATGGGCTCCGCAGCTTTTCCGGCTACACACCATCGCCATATGCCGCTTAATTGTGGCAAACATATCGCTGTAAAATTTACGGAACGTTACTCTGCTATACGTTTAATGTTAATGTAACAACGACGAAGCGTGTCTCTGCCAAGCTTTCTCTCTCTTTTCCACGTACATTCAGAGAAAGAGAGAAAGAGAGAGAGAGAGAGACATACATGTATTTTCTGTGTACGGTTAACTGACCGCGACAAACACGATGATTTAAATTAACACAGCTAAACAACGACGACGAGATACGAACTGGGAAGGACTGCAGCTGTCTTTTTTAAAAACATTGTTGTACACATTATGGCCGATCAGAGAAAAGATCTCGTTTCGTTGTGTTTATTTGTCAGGTATTGTTTCAAGTCGACTATGATAAAAAGAGAAAGATGAAGATAGAAAGAGAGAAAAAGATAACAATGTGTTACGTATTTTGGATTATTAAATAATCTCCTCGAAATGGGTTGAGATAATATTATTTTATTATTTCAAACATTTTAACTAATACTCTTTTATGAATATATTTTGTTCATTGTGATAATTATTTAACGAGGGAAAAATAGAAAATATTTTTTATTTAATTGCTACCAATTATTTATTATTTTATTTAGCATTGATTTTCTATGAAAAATTCGATGAAAATGTCGAACGTTATAATCCTTTGTAAATGTGAGAAAAGAGAAAAAGAGATTTTCGCAAAATAATACACGAGACGACGATTTAGTCGTGTGAAAACTTGAGAGATCGCTTTTATACTAAAAATTTCGATTCCTACTTCTCGCACAATGTATTTTACAGAGGGGCCCTCATGTCACGTAGATGTGGAATAAATGTGGCGTAACGTGCTTTCAAAGAAATCATTTCCGTTTTAAACACGCACGTGGTATACGCCAATGTTGTAGTTTGTATGCGTATACGTGTCGCTTAACGAGCCTGACTTTGCATGCTTGCACGACGACGACGTTTCACGATCGCGACAGGGAAAAAAACTTTTTGATTTTGTCCGTGTATATAGTGTTCCTTTTCCCTCTTTCTCACTTTCTTTCTTTTTTTTTTCTTTTCAAACATTTTCTTTTTGTCTCTTTCTCTTGGAGTTAAAAAGAAAAAAGAAGAGAAAAAAGTTGATGCCTTTTGGATAATCATGAATCGTTTGTACGTCTGTTAAAGGTCTGACCTGCACGTTGACTTGTTCTACTTAACGATTGAAATTTATTTTAATATCTCAACTACAATTATATTTTTTTCAATTGAAATATTTTGTTTATATAAATATCCTACACCAATCTATACATGTACCGTATTTAAATTTATTCGTAATGTGAGTATGTTTAGAAAAATTGTGTAGGGAAATATATGATAACGTATAGGAACGTATCTAACTTTTTAAAACGACGTCGGTATTTTTCCAAGAGGCTTGATTTTTTTTATACATATAACTGCACACACATACACATACATGTATACGCACTGTATATATTACAAGTAGAAACAAAGTTTTTAAACAAATTTCTGAGCAGAGATAGACGACTATCTTTTTGAATAGTTCCAGCTATGTTTTTCAATGTTCAACACATCTTATTTTTATCCTTTGACCTTTTTCCTTCATCTCAGTCAAATAACGATCGAATAAAAGTTCAATTAAATAAACCACCTATTTTTTCTACCCTTTAGCTGTATTCTTATTTTCGATTATTTGTTTATTTTTCTTTTTTTTTTGAATAATATTTAACTTTACCATTAACTCCCAATGAATTTATCTTCTTTTGAAGAGAACGTAATTAATGCAAATATTAGATGTTCTTGGTCTGGTTGCTAGGCACATTAAGATTTAACCTTCTTATACAAACCCTCCTACATCGGAAGGGATTCCCGAGGAAAGCCTGGAACTAATAAGGATCGTTCCCTTAGGATATCATCCCAAGTTCGAAATGCACGGACTCGGTCCACCTGGAGAAAGTTCAAATGGCGACTGCAATTTAACGTGAAACTTTACCGCAGATATAAATGATGTTACTAATTGAATCACTTTACTCCTCCCACTTACTCCCTTCCTCTTTCTACTACCATTATTTTCTTCTCGATATACATATATTTAAATAAATATATTTATTTATGTGTACTTGAAAACGATAACAATAAACGCTTAATGTTCTTTAAACTATTCGAATATTAACAATTTCAAATTCGATGTTTTCTTCGTTTAAATAAGAACAAAGTATAGTAACGTAACGTTAAAAAATTTATAACGTGTAAATAACTTATGATTAACAAATATTACTTTGTAAGTTACATTTACTAGTACCAAGTTGGAGGTGATGGTAAATATAAGTCGTACTTAATAAACATTACTTTATATATACTAAAAGTTATACCGTAAGTTTAAATAAGTTTTTCGGATATGAATCAACAAAATTTATAACTAAAAGATGAAAATATGATTTAAAATATGAACGTACGCGTTGAAATTTTCTTCATTATTTCTAAGACCAATTCAAAGTAGATTTACACAATGGACTTTTTTATATTACGATTGGAGTTGTAATTTAACGGCAAACGAGATTACATCGATTTATAGACGATATCGTTGATTAAAGATTGAAAAAAAATATCTTCAATGAAAAATAGTCGCAAATAACACGTGTTTTACACCAACCTTTACTCATTTCCATGGTTCGAGGAGAAAAGTGGTGGTCATTTTGAGGAGTCTGCTTGGATGCTCTGAATGGCAAGCAATTCAACGTCAAAACACGAGAGCCATTTCGTTGCCATAACTGCCATAATTCATGCCGGCGCTTTGCAATGGGTTGGCTTCGTATCGCAAACTGGTCGAAGCTTTCATTCACGAAATCCGACGTTCTCCTCTCTCTCTCTCTCTCTCTCTCTCTCTCTCATACAAGCACGCATGTAGGTAGGTACGTACATATATATACATGCGTTTTCTGCACCCCTTCGGACGACGCGTTCATGGAACATTGGCAGGTGAACGCACATATACATAACGTACGCCCTCGCGTGTTTACTTGTGTGCGTATCCCGATAAATGACAAATGGATTCGATTTACTGATAAACCGACGATAAATCACCAGTCCATTGTTTATCAGCGAACGGGCCTGCGCTCGGGACGCAATGATTCTTTTGTCCGATTACTCCTTTTTTACGCTCAACGTGTGTTTGTTCCCTGGCACGCACGTGTATATATGCGTAGAAGATACATACAGTCATTCACACAGATACCCATACACATACATTTACGATGCTCGCGTTTTGCAGCTATTTACGAAGTCGTCCCACCCATGCATGCACACATACAAACTCCTATTTTTTTTTTCTACGCGACGTAGGACATCCATCCCTGTCGCCGCCGACCAAATTGGAATTTATGAAAACGCTTTCGCGGATTCGTTGCCTCTTTTCTTTTTTTTCCCCTCTCTGTCTCTTTTTCTCTCTCTTTCTCTCTTTCTCTCTTTTTTATTTTCTTCTTTTTTTTTTTGTTCCTTTTTTCGGTTTGTTTGCTTTCGTTCGTTAGAAATGGCGACAACGGCGATATACCGTTTTGAATTATGAATGGTAAATAAGAACGCGTTTGGCCCAGCAACGAGATTAAATTTTAGTAATTAAGTTAGTATTTTTCGCGTGAAATGGTGTTAGAAAGATATTTTCCAACGTTGATAATCGTATTTTTATTAATGTGTGTGTATGTATGTACGTGTTCATTTCTTTCTTTTCTTTTTCTAATTGCAAGTAAAACTTCTTTTCGGACGATGTCAGAAATTTTTCAAGTCAAACAAAAAGTAAGATGTTTTGAGAGAAGCACGTTATTTGACGTTGCTGGGGGTGGGGGAGGGTAGAAACGGGGAAATATCGATCGGTCAGGACTTGCCGGAGACTATAGGTCAGGAGAAGTAGAGGGTGGTACGAGACAGTAGTGCAACGGGCACAAACAATTTAAAGTGCAATTATGATTTTGATAAGAATGATTGACCAAATGTTTTACCAGAACAATAATAGAGTGTAATGGAATAGAATTAATTTACTTACAATGAAATTTATTCGTTATTATTATTTAAAAATGTATTTAATTTATTCAATATTTTAATTTAATATTATTAATTTAATTTAATTTATTTAATATTAATAATTATTTAAATTTATTTAATTATTATTCACACTATTTTTCGATCTCTCTGACATGTTTTCCTTTTTTGAAATTTTAATAAAATGGACAGTTGTGAATATTCAGAGAAAAAAAAAAAATAATTAATGATCTAATAATTCAATAAAGTTGTCAACGAGCGAAAAGAAATACTTGATGTGGGCCAAGATTGATATTTTCTCGGAGAGAACAAATTTCGATTTTTTTTTTTTTTAAGGACGACGAAAGATCGAGAGAGAACGAACGAGAAACGTTTAGTTAGAGGAAACGAAAGAGAGATAATATCGAAAGTTCTCTTATTGTTAGTAGAACACTTTCAAAGCCTCTTTTATATAGGCCAAGGGAAGAAAAGAACGACAAAGATAAAAAGAAAAAAAGAAGGAAAGAGAAGGATTAGGAGTAGGAGTAGGTGGACGTTGAAGGAAAGGCTAGCTTGGCGTAACCGCTTATTTTTCTAATAAATCAAAGTCACTATGATCCACCAAGTGTCTCCTTTTTCAATGATAAGATAAGGAAAAAACAAAGCGGGATTTTTCTGGGATCTACATAACTATTCATCGTTATATTTAAATATGTATTATTTCTCTCGAAATGTTTATAAAATAATCTTATTAATCGAAAGTGATAGAAAGAAAGAAAAAAAGAAAGAAAGAAAAGAAGAAAGAAAAAGATTCGTGTTTGATAAAAATCACGATGTTCTTATCGGTAACTAAATAACTTGGCTTTGAGCGATATTGATTTTAGATTTGATATCTACTTTTCTTGCCAATGAAGTGGAGGGTGGAAGCTGGGTGTGGGGAGTATGATTGGAGAAAAAAATAAAATCGATAAAAATAATGCTACTAAATTAATACGTTCTTCGATATAACGGCTAGAAATACGTGATAGATAGATAGATAGAAATAAAGAGAAAGAGAGAAAGACACGATCGATAAGATGAAAAAGAAAAAGAAAAAGAGGTAAAGAAAAAATGAAGAGAAGGAGAAAAAAAAGGAAAAAAAGAAGAAGCTCGTCTACGAAAAAAGGGGATGAAAGGTCGTAGGAGAATGGTAATATTGAAAAGTATCTCTGTGTGTGTGTGTGTTTGTGCGCGTATAAAGCAGCAACGTACACACGGACTTGGCTACTCACGACGAAGGAGCAAAAGCTCTCGAGGCATTTAATCGGCGAATCGTTTTTAATCCTACGCTCGCGCTCTCTCGGCGACTATTGTTACGAGCTTCCACGGAAGGAAGAAGCACTCTCTCACTTAATGCCCGCGTGCACACACTCTCTTCGGAAGCTTTAAAACGTGTTCCCTCTCACTCCATCTCTTTCTCTTTCTCTTTCTCTTTCTCACCCTTCTGTGAAAAGATGAGCAAGCGAGTGAGTGAGAGCTAACGAGAGAAAGAGAGAAAGCTAGGCAGACAGACAAGCAGACAGACAGACAGACAGATAGAAAGAGAATGTCGTCGTAAACGCAGCAGTCACGAAATGGAAAGGCCGCAACTAACGCCCACCCCTTACCACCCTTCCACCCTTCATATCCTTCCTCCTACAGCTTCTCGATTTACGACTCTCAGATCATTCTATTCCATTTTACCAACCGTTTCTCTCTCTCTCTTTTTCTCTTCTTCACCGTTCTCGCAGCCCTTTTCACGTTCGCACCCACATATACACGGAGATAGAAAAATATTTTATATCCCCAAGCCAGTTCCCCTTTTTTATTATATCGCCTACGTCGGCAAACCTCCGTGTCGCAGCGATCCGATAATTTATCGGAGGTCTCGCGCGATTCACCACGAATGTGCATCCTCTTTATGAATGCTTCCTCTTCATACTCTCTCTTTCTCTCTCTCTCTTTTGCCATCCCTTTCAAGGTCTCCTCCACCTTCTTCTCTTATCGTACGCGATTCAAAATTACTTGCCTATTGTCATTGAAATCCACCATCGTCGTCGTAATACATGAATATGTTTTTGTATGTATGTGTGTGTTTGCGAGGATGTATATACATATATATGAGTACGTGTGAGGAAATGAGAAACGTCGAAAGTTAACGGTCCGTTAGTACATCGACTCTGGTCCGTTGAGAAACTTCTGCGAAATTTCTCCCTTTTGTACGTTCTCTCTCTCTCTCTCTCTCTCTCTCTCTCTCTCTCTTTCTCTTTCTCCTTCTCTTCACGCAAATACCTACATATATATTAAGATAAATATATTTACACGTATGCATTTACATATATTATATATACAATATGTGCATGTTACGTGAAAATAATAATTGCCTTTTTCCGGTTGAAAGAGACTTAAGAATTTTCTTCGACCCTCGTTAACTTAACCACCAGGAACCTTCAGATTACGTTGGGTATAATTAAATCACAATTTTCCCGACCATTACGTTATTATCCAAGCATTAGGCATGCAATCTCTCTCAAGATCTTCTGTTATAATTCCTTGAATAAAGTATTATGTTGCTCCTATTGTTGTTCACTCGAATAAAACTAGAGCAATGAATTTTTCTTTTTCTTTTCAATGTTCATTGAAATGGTCATCTCCAAGATATTGAGATAACGAAATAGAAAGAGAGAGAGAAAGAGTATACAAGAAGAAGAAGAAGAAGAAGACTTTCTTTTTCAAGGGCCAATGTTTTTTTCGCAAACAGCTGTTAGTGTCGTAGACAGAAAACGAGAAAGAAGGTGGTAGGGGAGGTGGATGAGGGAGATGTGGAGGTGGGTCGAGAGAGAAGTGTATGAGAGGACACCGAGTAGCCTCTGTCTCTGGTACTAGCTTTTAAAGTAGCTGCCCGCAATAAAGTGGCAAGTCTTAATGGCTTTTCCAATATCTCGACACGAGGATCCAGAGGTGTTGGCGATAGTGGTGGGGAAGGTTAATTCTACTTCATAGTTCAGACCTCATTTTGTATCTTCCTCGCACTTTGCCCTCGCTCTATGTATGCTACAATCTTTTCCTCCTCCTCCTCCTCCTTCTTATCTCGACTTTGTTTCTTCTTTCAACTTCTTCTTTTACTTCTTCTTCTTCTTCTTCTTCTTCTTCTTCTTCTTGTCTATCTCGTCCTATTTTTTCTTTTTATACTTTTTCTGTTTCCTTGAAAAAGAAACTACGTTGCTGTTGAGACCAACCTAAGAATCGGTAATGAACTTTGAAGGAGGGTGCGAAAGAGATGATGGCAAGGAGAAGAAGTATAAGATAGTGGATGGTTTATCCTCGTTGAATGGCGAGCCTGATAAATATCCCCGGGGTCATTTGCTCGAGTCTTCGAGAACGACTTAATTAGTGCCGATATTCTCTCTCACACTTTTTCTCTCTGTCTCTTTCTCTCTCTCTCTTTTCCCCATCCTCAGCCAATCGAAAATCCTTTATTTCTCGTTAACGTAATCCGCTTATCAATATTCGACTCGTACCGTTCTCGATCCGGTCTCGATCTGGTATTTTCGTTATTAATTTGATCATCATAGCGCCTTCCGATATTATTAACGATTCGCTGATACTCCCTAACGATTCGTTAACGGTTATAATGCGATTACGCGAGAGACGGCGAGAGTCCGTCCGTTCGTTCGTTCGTTCGTTCGTTCGTTCGTCCGTCTGATGATGATTTCGTTCGTTGGCCAATATAGCGCCTTAATTAAAAAACTTTTCGCTTCTCTGAAAAATACGCGAGAAGAATAGTATTTCATTTCTCGAAGGCCGGGGCTCTCGAAGCGCCATAACTTGTGATCGATTGATCCCAACAAAGCTTCGACGCATGTGCCTGTGTATCTAATTTTAATGACATAGTCGGCGGTTCGAGGTATGTTTGATTATTATTACGGATATGAAATTAATTCACGTTATTAAAGCTGTGTTCAGTGCGATGGGGAGAGAGACAGAGAAAGAGAGAGGGAGTGAGAGGGTAGGAAAACCGACGAGGAAACAGAGAAATAGATGAATAACTCGATAGATGGATAGATGGATGGATAGATAGAGTAGAAAATAGGAATAGCATTGGTGCTTGGCAAAGCTCGAAACATATTACTCGTATCATTGTTGAAGATACGTTCGAGAGAACGGTCCGGTGCATTCGTAGCCGGTCACGTATACGATTACGCGGCCCGCAGATGCGTACGTTTGCGTATGCAAATATGCGTGTCTCCGGGCACGTGTGAATTTATGCATGCGGTCGTCCGCCAGCACCACCGTCGCTTCTGCCCGCCAGAAGTTACGTCCAGAAACGGTAGTCCGCTTTCTCGCGATTCTAGCATCCAATTTCACATGAGAGCGAGTGAATATCAGTATGAGTGAGTGAGTGAGTGAGAGAGAGAGAAAGAGAGTATTTGCACTTTCCACGTTTCCCTTTATCCATGCGTTTATTCATCGATCTACTAATTAGACTTACCGTACCGTTTATTGGTAGATAATAACATTCAATTTGTGTTTGATCGATCCGATATAAAAAAAAAAAGAACTAACAAGAAGATTATTAGGTTTGTTTATTAGAGTAACGTTTAATAAAAATCACTATCACGGTTTTATTAATTAGCTCGTCGCTGTAATCGTGCAAAGAGTATTTTCGATCAATCGAAACAAATATGGGAGAAAAAGGAAAAAAGGTAAAAGAAGGGAACGTGCAACGATCATTATCACCCCTATTATTTCACTTTTCATATTTTTTTTTCTTCTCATTTATTTGACTACCCTATCATTTCCTTTACTATTATTATTATTATTATTGTTATTATATTTTTTTTGTACTCGTGAAAAACGAGGGAATACAACACATCGACGAGCCAGCCAACCAGCCGAGCGGCCACCCCCGGTTCAGGAATTTTTTCGTTCGTTCTTTTCCAACCGCTGAAAATTTCTGACTGCCCATCTCGCTTGGCTCCGGTAAATAATGTTTCTCCCGAGCCACGTTCGCAAACTGCGAACATAAATCGCCATCTTATATCTCTTTGGGGAGTCCGCCGGATGCGGTTCGCTCTTCCTCCTCCTCCTCCTCCTCCTCAGTCTCCCTTTTCTCTCCCTCTTCTCTCCTCACCCTCCCTGTTCAACTACCTCCATCCCTCGACCGTTCCAACTTGGATTCTCCGGAATTCCTCGTAGCCCGCTTTTCGGTAATGGAGGTGACTTCCTGCCTCCACGCGAACCTGAATGTGAGAGAAAGAGGGAGAAAAGGTAGAGATGCTGAGGAAAGGACTGGGAGTGGAAGTAGGAGCTGGATAGAGAGAGAAAGAAAGAGAGAGATAGAGAGCATGCATCTTGCCGTATTTCCTTCGATTTTGTCGAAACTTGTCCTCCAGGCAGGATATCGTTATTTCGTTGAATGATCGTCCCGTTACGCGTTCTCCCTATCTCCCGGAAAAACTTTTACACGAAACGGCTCGTATGTTTTCTATCTTTTCCGATTTCGTCCCCTACGACACGAGTTGTTATACTTTTCTCTTCGGACAATGTATATGTATATGTACGTGTGTGTCCTGAGAGGTCGAAAGGGAGAAGAATAAAAAAAAGGAAGAACGAAACTGAAGAAAATCATATTAAAAAAAAAAGAAAGATCCATTAATTATATTAAATTGTTATTTAGTTGCTTTTATTCGTCATTACTTTTGATGATTATTCATGAGAATATCGAGTATCGTAGCTTAAAATAATGTATCATTCCGAGTACGTCGTTGATAACGATACATGCGAGCGTCATTTGTCAGTAGGAACATATTTTTTTTTTCTCAGCCCCTTCAGTTAGCAGGCAACATACATTTACATATATGTATGAATGGATTGCCTATCATAAGAACTTCAAAAACTTTCTTACTGATAAATGGTACTCGGTAAGTAACGTCGTTATCGAAATACAAAGTATAATATTTCTTCGAGCAGTGATGATACTTATACGAACAATTATTAATATTAAGTGTAAACAATTTGTATAATGGTAATTACGATTAATAAAATGAAAATATAAACTGATTATTAGGATCGTTATTTCGATTATTATTATTATTTCTAAGTATCGATTGAAATTCCTTCTTAACACTTGTTCATAAAACTTTAGAGTATATCAGAGTTAAATTTTCGCGAATAGGCCAAAATCGTAATAGTAGATATAGAATTTCGAGCGCAGCTGGATCCAGGAATTAAGCCGATAGAACCCGAACGGCGTAGAACTTACGGATAACTCAGTCTAAAATCGAAGTTCCTCGAATTATTGTATATAATCCTATTACGTGTACTGGAACTGAGGCATGGTTCGAGCTTCGAGAATATACCTGTGCACATTCATCTGCTTTCTCTCTCTCCCTCTCTCTCTCTCTTACTATCTCTATCTCTCTTTAACTCATTCCTTCTTATGTTACTAATGCAGCTTATGTTTCTGGTTCGCCAAAGCGGTGGTAATCCTGTGAGGTGAAAAGTCTTTTCCACCTGGTCCTTTTAAATCCAGATAGAATTTCACAAAGACACTTCTTCAGCTTCGCGATTTTAATAAATACTACCAAACTACGAATACCTACAAACTCTTAGCTTCTTCGTATTACTCATTCGTAGTAAATATTCAACGAAATTAATTTTCAGCGAAAATAATTTCATTATTGTCATGTTTTTAATTTTATCGAATTTATTTTTCATCTCGAGATATGTTATATAGTTTAATTATATATTAATTATATAACTTGGAGAATAAAAATTATTCCATCTATACTATTTTCTTCTTCATTCTTCTTCATTCTTCTTATTATATATGTGTATTTTCTTTACCAAAGTTTATTAACCGTAGTTAATTTCAGATAAGCAGCCCTCTACTAAGCCGCACCTCGTGTAATGTACCTCAACGTGTACTTAAAGTACCGACGATAACGAGAACAATGTTAGCTTCTGAAGCAGCAAACGTCGAGCTTAATAGAATTTTCCTGTAATTTGTAGACGACCAACGAAATTAAAGCTCAACCGGTTGTTCTGTGTCTGTTCTTCTTTTTTTGTTCTCTCTCTCTTTTTTTTTTTCCTTTAGAATGCAATGATTCACGCAACGGGGTATCGAAAAATATATTCCTAAAATCTCTATCTATACCATTTCAATAAATCCATTATTTAGAATTCATTCTATAAATCTAATAAAAAAGAAAATAGAAGAGAAAAAAAACAGACTTGAAACGACATAGAGATTTTTTGGAGAAGAAGAAGAAAATACGTGTTCGTGATAGTGCATTAGGGGGAAAACACGTGTAGGAACATATGCTTTGTACTCAACTATCTCGGATTAGGGAGACGGTGGTAGAAGGGTAGAAGGAGAGAGTGGGAGTACGAACGTAGGGAATAATTAAAAGTACACCCAAGAGGTGTAATTATGGTGTCGGTAAATTACAGGAATGCAACTCTTTCCCACTGTTAATTACATATACGCACTATAAACCCACTCTCTTTCTCTCTATTTCTCTCTCTCTCTCTTTCTCTTTGCATACGTAAATGTATCGAAATGCACAGGGTGTGTGGTATGTGACTCGTTACAAATTCAACTCTCGATAACCAACAGAAATATCGAGAAAATGTAAAACAGACAATCTCCAATTCAATTTGAAATGAATTTAGTCGAAACAAATAAACTCTTAATGTTAGTTTGTAAGTTATATGAATGTTGTAAATGGTAAGACGATTCACCCTGTATAAACCTTGTCTCTACCAACGCGAATTTCGTTAGCTTGGTGGGGGATAGAAAAGAGAGAGAGAGGGTAGTTTCACGATGCGATACCACCGTTGGGCCGCGAAAGGGGTGCACAGTACCACGAGCATAATGGTGCCTGATAACCTCGAACACAAGCGACCATCCTGGACCACCGATCTGTTCTCTCTCTCTCTCTCTCTCTCTCTCTTTTTCACTCCTTCCTCCTTCGTTATACGTTTCTCTCTATCTCTTTCTCTCTCTTTCTCTGTCTCTCTTTCTCTCGTACCTACTCCGCAGCATCCTGCAATCTGCATCGCAATGCGATCCACTCTAGTGTTCTCTCCTTCTCATCCCCTTGCCAGCACTTCACGATTTTCATCCCCTTTTTCTCGAGTTCTTCCCCATCCCTGTTCTCACTCACCCTCTTCTTTTAACTTAACCTCTTAACCTCTCGAGAATTCTCCAACCATTCGGTTGGCGAATATGAGTTTCTACTGTTACGGTCATCGTTGATATTTCATAACAAATTTTGTTCTTTTCGCGAGAAATAAGGTAGATGCTTTTCTTTTACACACACATACGCACAAATACATATATAAAACTTGTAACTACTTGGAAATAAAATAAATATTAAAATATTGTATTACATTCTACGAAAAGAAATTGTTTTAAATATCGTTCTTAAGAGTTATCGTTTTTTATGATACTATAAAGTCGTAAAAGAAGATAGTTTCCAGGGAGTAGAAAAGTATTATCTTCGTTTTAAACGATAATTGAACACGAGCGTATTTTTGATTTAATTATTGCATAAACGCCTCCGTTTCCCGTTTAATTACTCTGCGGGGATGAATCGAGATTGTGCACGAACAAGCGAGTTTCGTGCAAAGCGTGCGAGAGAGAGAGAGTATACGAGAGAGTGTGAGAGTAAGAGAAAGAGACAACAGAGAACAGAGAGAGAGAGAGAGAGAGAGAAAGGAAATTGTTACATCGATTATAGCGTAACTAGAATGCTCGCGCGATACGTCGTACGTGCCTGTCGGGTGAGTCATTGTAACGTTAATCGTCGGAATTATTGCAGGTGCCTGTTATGCTCACCACTACCACCACTACTACTACCCTTCTTCTACCCTTTCTCTCTCTCACTTTCTTTCTCTCTCTCTCTCTCTCTCTCTCTCTCTTTGACACACTAATTGATTAATAGCTTTTAGGTAATGGTTACATCGTTATATTTCCGATAAAATTAGTTTACGCGCTATGAAATCCATTATCGTTATAAAATATCGACGTATATAATATGTGCGTAAATTATTTTCTAAAATAATTTCAACATCCTCTTGTGTTCTGTCACCAAAATACATAGTTGACATATCTCCGTTCTCTTTCTTATTTTTATATCGTTGGAAAAGATTTAAAACGAACATAACTGAGAAACTTATCTCAACGAGTTAACGATTTGCGAAACAATACGTAAAGTAAACGTTTGCTTGGTGTTATAGAAAACAGAAATTCGCGGCTTGGTGTAGTATAGAATAAGAGAGACGAGCAAAGAGAGGAGAGAAAGAAGAGAGAGAGAGAGAGAACTAACGGCGCATAATAACGTTGATTTATGTGCTTACAATGTATAACAAGGCGTACCGGCATAATTCTCTCGACGGCGATGCCAAGTAGGAGTAACGTGGTTGGTTATATTTAACAAACTCAAGGAACATTAGTAGCCGAGTCGTGTTACGGGAAATATGTCTTCATTCGAGGCTAACGGGCAAAGCTACAGCGAAATGTTGGCGCCGTTAACAGAAATCTCTTCCATTCGTCATATCCCCTTTACCGAAATTAGATCGGAAAATGTCTTGGTAGATTTTGCCACGCCTTGAATTATTCATGTACACGTTTTCGGCGATTCGTAGATGCGGAGAATTTCCCTTTCCTTTCACCGACAATCGTCGTTCACCTTCAACGTTTGCGTATCTAACGCTAAAAACAATTCTCGCGTTGTTATATATATGCGTAAAACATTTATCCAGTCGTCGAATCGTATAATAACTATTCTGCATATATTTTACCCTGTAGAATATGCTTTTTTAGGATGAGTTATTTTTTTTATATTTTTTTTTCCATAGAGAGAAACACGTTTAACTACAGCTTACGACCGAATCCAAATAACTCGCAAACGAGGTCGAGAAACTTCGGACCGGCCTCATGGAATCAATTTTATTCGTTCGAACGCAACACGTGCGACTAACAAGCTGCCTCAATTCGTAGCTGCACTCAAAAGCACTGAGAGGTAAAACGTATATACATATACATACATGCATACATACATATATAACATACATACTTGTGCAGAGAGTCTGAATGCAATTGCCACGGACCTCTCCTCGGTAAATTCTATCTTCTATTAAATTCCTTTGTTCATGGCCTTCCGCGAAACCTACCAACAATCCTCGAAATCTACCCAATAAGGTGATCGTCTCGTTCCAACGATTTCTCGATACTGTTTTTCGTCTAATTTGTTCAAGTGATAACGTCAAACATGAACCATAATCAACGATAATCTTCTGATCCTGTACATACTTATACTACCTTATGATTTTAGAATAAACAGTACAAATCCGCTGGACTCTCAGACTCGTTCGTTTATATTTGATAACCATCGTGAAATTTGATTAGTCCTTAAAATTAGGCAGACTAATTAAATAAAAAGATTTTTCTTAAAAAACGTTAATAAATAAACTTGTTACGATTTTATTAATCTATCCAGAGTTATTTGTCCTCTCATGGAAAAAACAAGAAGATTATTTAATGTTTTAAATAAATTTCCATGCACGTTTACCAATTGAAAGTTTCTAATTAAGTTAACTCATTAAAAATTCATATGGATATTTATTATTACGGAAATATAAAAATTTAATTATCCCGAATACCCAGTTCAAAATATACAGATATAATAATAAGGAAATCGAGATATATTGAATATCAATAAAGTATCTAGATTAGTATATTGTTATTTCCTATATAAATAAATAATAATGGAAATAACATTTCTGTTCCCGCAGATAATAAGATAAATTCCTATCTCCGGTAGCAGCCAGCCAGGACGATCCCATTATTTAACAAAATCCTCATCGTCGATTAACGACCGTATATATGTATAGTGCATGGCAATAATTAATCGTTCGGCACGTTCGTGAATTATCGATTGAGTTTGTTCTTCGTATAATCAACGATGGTCCTTCTAGGTGCATACCACCGGAAACGTTCAGTGTTAGCTATAAACGTTTACGATCCTATCGTTGACGAGAATATCATCCTTTGACATTGCTATGCTGCCTAATTCTCGTAAGGCAACAATCGAGACGTCGATACGATAAATCTTCACGAAGGGGGAACGCACGAGACCGATTATGAGCTACTCGATGATGATCATTATTTACTATTCCATTTCTGATAAAGACATTAGACATACCCAGCTTGATTTATATAAACCCGACAGGAACTTATGAATCTATTCTATTAACACTTTGATTATTTTTAATTAAAACGTGAAATTGTGGCGGAGGTGGATGGAAATTTAATACATATTCGCCCGCATAACGAAAATTCGTCATTTGTATATTATAGAAAATAATTGATTCTTGTTCTTTTAATTCTAAATAAATTAAATTCTAATTTTTACTTAACAGAGATAATTCACTAATAAACATATAAAAACTACACACACACATCACATCATTATTTTATTTTTATATAGACATGTCATTTCAGATAGTGTCAAAAAATCACAGCATTTTGTGAAAAGAATTTCTAATATTTGTACAAATCTATCAATTTAAAAATGACTCACAATAACAAGATTACTAATTATTTTATAATACTTTAATGAAGATTGTATACGATACGATACGACTAATTAGAGAAAAATGTTATAAACCTAAGAAACTTTTCGACACGGATGATCCATCGTATTTTCAACTATGATTGGAATTTCTAAATAGATTTGAATGAGAAGGAGGAAGAGGGAAGAATGAGTTTAGAAATAATGGATGAGAGAAATCGTGTTAAACTGGAGGTGAAGTCGTGCAAAGTTATATTCGTAATATGTCGGACGCACCTTCATGAAAGTCCGACGGGGCTGTAATAACGCGTTAGCAGGTGTGCTAGTCGTAAATATTTCTTATTGGTAAGAGAGAAAGGTGGTAAAAGGGCGTCACCTGCCACCCTGTGTCTTCTTTTCTCCTTCTATCCCCCCTTCTCTCTCTCTCTCTCTTTCTTTCTTTCGAAGAAATAAGGCAACTGACACGTTAGAATATTCGAAAACTTTCCAGACTTCCATATCTTTTCTCTTCGAATATATAGTACATACTTTATATATCCCTGCATGTCTGATCCTTTTTCACCTTCAATCAAATAAAATATATATATTTATATATGTGTGTGTGTATGTGTAATGTATAGCATTTTGCAGGGAGAACGTATGATCATTAATAATATAGAAGAAAGGATCGTATAGGGAATTCCTGATGGGCTAACGAAAACATCGAGAACGTTCCTGACAATCGCGCTAATAGCTGCGAAAGTTATGCTAATGGAGATAACACAGATTGTCACTATTGCTGGAATTATAGGCAATCGGATGAAACGAACGTTTAGCTGGATGCATCGCATATAGATATGCATAATGCTCGTATCGTCCTACCAGAGAGGAATATCTACACATGTAGATATACATATATGCACACACACTTATATATATATATATATATATATATATACATGCATACATAGGTGAATTCTCACATAGAATATAAATACATATATATATATATATATATATATATATATATATTAGGTAAGGATATCTACATAGGATACTCTAGAGATATATCTACCTACATAAATAATGATCGTAATAAACGTCCTTCCGATCGAAATTCAGTCCACGTGTTCGTGATCTTAAGAGAAAATAAGAAAAAGAAAAAAAAAAGAACAAATAGAGAATTTAGGATCGTAGATCTTTAAGAAAGCAATGAACCGTGACTATCGTCGATCTTCGTTCGTCCGTTCGTCTGTTAAAATTGCGAATAATGTCGTTGGGAAGTGTGAAAGAAATAGATTATACATAACATATGTATATAGGGAATAAGGACACGTGGAATTTGGATGGACATGTGTTCGCGAACCGAAAGTACCTTCGTAAATCTCGAGGACGAGGGGTTATATATGTTCGGGAAACGTATTCGAAGTTTGTTCCTAGGACGATTTCGATCGGATTGACGGGGAGCACGGTCCCTTCTTCTCTTCCTCTTTTTCCTCTTCATCCTTCTTCTCGACATTCCCCAACATGAATATTTGCTGAGGAAAAACATAGCTTTTGTTTTAAGTTTTGTGAACTTTGTAAACAAATATGTTTGGATAAAGAATATATCATAGGGTAGTACAATAGGTGGGATATGTTATGTACGTTTGTAGAAAGAATTAAATATAAAGTTTTTTACTTAGAAAGTCATTCCTAGGCATATTTAACTTGTAACGATAATTATTGTCTTGAAATAAATCGTATAAATTTCACAAGAGAGAGAGGGAGAGAGAGAGAAATACCATTGTGTTTAGTAGGAACGGTAACAGCAGGCAGTAAAACATCTTGTTCGTTTTTCCACGAGTTTATGGATGCATGTATGCTTACTTCTTTTTTAATTTGTTTACCCCCAAACGGTTATTCATCTAGGAATACATATACATACATATGCATGTATGTGTATGCATAGATAGGACAATACGCGACAAACGGCACATACACATTCAACACGCTCGAGAATATGTGGTAAATCTTGGTACTCTACCTATCCAACCTACCACATCAACTTATGTTTGTTTATGTATGAACATCAAAATAGCAAACATGATTACCGCCGGGGACTAGGGGATTACTCTTGCTCAGGATAAATCGGTACGATAGTGTAAGCACTGCGAAGCGTCTGCAGATAACTACACTCGTACGCAAATACATATATGCAGACGTATCTCTCTCTCTCTCTCTCTCTCTCTCTCTCTCTCTCTTTCTCTCTATGTATAGATGTGTCTACATTTCCTAAACTCCCTTGAAATTTACATATTGAGAAAAGCTTTCAAAATAGATTTCCTATTTTCTTTTTTAAATTGCTTTATACACATCGAGAAAAAAGAAATAAAAATAGAAACGTACTTTCGATTAGACGATAATAATTTATGTATATATGTATATTATATATGTATTAGCAATTACCTGATATGACGTTGAAATGCCTCTAGAACTTATTACCTCGTAATCATATGTTCACAGGTACAAGGCCTTTAAACGTTTTAATAAAATGTGATAAATCTTATAGAGTATATTAGTGAAATTTTGAAGAAAGAAATAGAATATTCTGTAATTATTAATATGTATATGTATCGTAATTAGATTTATCACAAATTTCAGATACATCAAACAGTTATTTTTCAATAATTTTAATATATTAATTAATTAATTAATTTTTTAAATATTAAAACATAAATAAAAATCAATCATTAGAAATATAAAACGTCTGTTCAAAGGTAGATCACTTGTGAGAAAAGTAGGTTAACGATACAAAAGTAAGTCAGCTGTACAAACGTATTCAATTTATTGAGAGAAAGATAGGCAAAGTATACCTTCGCACGTCTATAGGTCTAAGTTAAATGAGATAACCATCGGTTATGTTTATATCTCTCGTTGAATTCTAGGAAATTCGTTAAATATGAAATACATATAGAAAAACATTCCTTAATTACCGGCTTAGTCGAGCGTTCAATGTTTTGTTTAGGTTCGCGACTTTCCGTCACTCCTCGGCCGGTGTCGACTACCGAACGTTGTCATTTCGTCGTTAGATTTGATATTGACCTTCGTGTATGTTCGGTACTTTTCGAATGTATTCGTAACTACTTTTCGTAATAATCGTTAGTCTTCTTCGAGCGTCGGAAGGTGTAACAAGGATATTAGTGTGTAATTTATTTCGCGTCACGTGTGCATGTGTTTCCTTCTTATGCAAGTGATATGCATATGTGTGCGAGTGTGTATAGTGCTGGAGAGTGGATATGTGCATATATGGATACCTGCACTTATGGATATGGATTATGCAGCATTGGATATAAAGACAAAGTACATCTTAAGTAAGTTAATAATAATTTGAAATATTTTTAACATTTAACCACGCTTAGTAGGTTTAATGTTAAAAAATTTAATAGGTGATCGTAACGTTGTACAATGTTTTTAAACAAACACTGTAACAGCTATGTTCGCGTCCATAATTCACACGAATAACTTTCGCTGCATCCATAGAACTGAAATGGTTTTAAAATATAATCTCGTGTCAGATTTATTTCATAATGATTCATAATCAATTTTATCTCGAGTAACAACTCTCTTCTTTTTTTTTATTTTGTATGCAAATGTATTTCGACTTGCACCGCTTTGCGAAGAAAGTGATATTTTGACAGATAGGTGAAAGAAATATTTTAAAATGATTGTATTTATATGGTTATTTGAATTAATAAAAACAACTAACAAAAATTTTATCACAATCGGATGAATAGTTTACGGATACATAAAAAACATACATACAAACGTTAATTTATATATATATATATATAAATATAAAATAACGTATAAGCATTTTTTCACGTGGCTAACCGTATAAAGTAAAATTAACGGGGCGTTCGGGCCGACGATAGCGATTTTTCTTCGAAGACGTATCGTTTGTTACGTCCTTTATCGATGATGAAGTATCGATTTTAATGATTTATAAAAGGTACCATGTTCGGTGTGCAATCGAGCGACACGTGAAACAGATCGAATCGACGGTTGGCAGTCGAGAGTAGAAAGAACGTGAGGAGTGCGAGAAAGAGAGAGAGAGAGAAAGAGTGAAAGAGAGAGAAGCTTGACAAATTATAAGATTAATCGTGGGGGATTTTGGTCTCCTGAGCTATCATCAATTATTTTTTTCTTACGAACCTAAGTCCAATTACGAAAGAAGAAGGCACGGAAGATTGGCGCAGCTCGGAGACTAGGAGGGGAGTAACCCTTAATGATATCTTTTCTTTTCTAGGGTTTCATAAGTCAAATTAAACTTCCGTCTCGACGACGACCACTATATTATTCGTCGTTCCGAGCGTAAGTACGTATTTTTTTTTAATTTTTTCAATTTTTAATTTCTTTTTTTAAGAACAAGACAGTTTCTCCTTGTTAATTTGTCATTCGTTAGAAAATACTCATCTATATAGAAATAACTTTTTAACATGCTTGCTCGATAATTAGTTAATTTAATTCGACTGAAAATATCAATGATATCGAAGAACATATTTAATACTTCCTTCTTAATTCATGGGAAGGAAATTTTCATTTTTAAAAGAAGAGGAAGAAAACGTTTATAAATGTTTAAAATATCTTATTATTCGATTTCCAAAACCGTACGTACGATTATAGGTTTGACGAAAGAGAAGATGATATAAATTTCATTTAACTCGTTGTAATAATAACGTAGTTCAACAAGGTTGTCAGATTTTCTTCGAAAATAGAAAATCTTTCGGTATTAATTATTAGAGAAGAGTACGTACGTTTTATTTTATCGTTAATGACGATGATAATGGTCTAAAAGGAAAAATATTTCTAAAGAAATATATTTTACGATTTATTTTATAATATAAATATATATAAATAATTGTAATAGAAAAATAAATCATAAAATTCATTTTTTTCCTAATGTTTGTTTACTCTCGGTTCATTTTTATAACTACCAGAGCAAAATTATATACGTACAAACATTTCTTTTAAAAACAGAGGAAAAAAGCTGCTTGTTCGCTTACTTTGAAAACGCATGCATTAAGCAAATAAGGAAAGAAAGAAAGAAACAAAAAAGAAATCGTCCGTGACTATTTTCTTCGATAATATTTTTACTTTCCATTCTTTCTCTTTTTATTTCTCTTTCTCTTCCTCTCTCTCTCTCTCTCTTTCTCTTGGTATATAAGGTCACTTGGTCTTCTCTTCGCAATTATCCGCTAAACTTCTCTCCAATTTTCTAAGAACTTTGACATTGGACCGCGAGCTTTAATCGTCTAACTTCCGTCCGTATAAAATTCCACCCCTCTCTCTGTCTCTCTGTCTCTCTCTTTCTTCCTTTTATCTCTTTTTCTTAACTATCTAACAAGAATTTACTATCCCGGTACGAATACTTGAAAATTTTCATCTGTAATTTTACTGCACGACGTGCGAAATTTACCGCAACACGAATTACTCTTCCTCATCTTTAAATTCCATTTATAATTATCTGTTGTTAATTAATCTTTATTATTTAAATCTGTATTATAAAATAAAATATTATTATTTTAGTAATACATCCTGGAAATATTTCTCTCTCTTTCTCATTCTCTTTTTCATTTAGGTTTCACTTTAAGAACGAAATAATAAAGTTCTTCGTTTTCTTCTTAGTTTATCTTATCTTTAGAATGAAACGGTCAAATATTGAGGATGATATCGGTGTTTCATAAAGCAGTTACCTTATATCTCAATGCTGTTTATAGGTCTGCCTTGGCGATTCGCAAATATTGGACTCGAGTGCATTCTATGGGATAAAGCTAGTCGACCGAGAAGAACAGATCGCATAGACGTTTATATCCTGTGTTATAGAATATGTATTGGCGTTGTCACGATTGGTAAACACGATCTCAAATTTGTCCATGCTAACCTATTCTTGAAATATTCGTGAAATATTTAAGAATGGTGGATTGATTCTTAGCAAAAGTGTAATTTAAGAAAAATTCAGAGATAAACAATATAAATGAGAAAGAAAGAGAGATATTAGAAGACGGTTAATATTAAAAAAAAAAAAGAAAATAAACATAGTAAAATGTTGTTTCTATTAAAAAGAAAAAAAAAAGTTTGAATAAATAAAAGAAAGAGGATGATAGAGTAACTTACCTCTCGAAATTCCAATCGATAACTCGTGTTTCATCATTAAGGTTCGTACGCTTCTCCCCATCCTGGCAGTCAGAAGCTTCTGCCAGCGCAAATTCTCAGATTCCAGGAGTGCTGATCCTATTTCATAAAGCATTTAGGTCGTCCGACATTGGTTTGCGGCTGGGGTGCTTTGCAAATATTCTATGAATCACTGCCTCGTTCTATCCTCATACCTAGATACCGTCTAGTAAAGTAAAGATCTTTCTCGATTCAAGAATTATTGTGGGAATGTGTAAATGTGGGTACGTTCATTGGGATTAATTACATTATACTTGTTTCAAAAAATATTATTCAATGATATGATAACCTAGAATATTAAAAAAAAAAAGAAAAAAGAGAGAGATGTTCTTACATAAATTGTTTCAACGTTCGTGAAGTTTATACGATTTTTCATTTAGAAACAAATCTTTAAATTTAGAAGAAAATCTGCTGGTTGATAAAAGAAATAAATAAAGAAAGAAAAAGCTTGCTTGGTTTATATTTGATGCAATAAAGACGAACGCTAGCTTGGTCCAAGAGGTAATATCATATGCCATGATTTCGAGCAGACTTTATATATAGATAAGTATATACATACGTCATACATATGTACTTACATATATAGATATATACATATATACGTGATCAAGCTCCAGAAGAGAAAAACGTGTTACCTGTTCTAACAGAGTAGACAAAGAAAGGCAGAAATAGCGTGTGTTCGATATCCTTCGAGATTTTCTAAAAACAAAAAGAAAGAAAATGAGAAAGAGAGAGAGAAAGAGAGAGTCTAACGTCTCTGTCTTATAACAGATAAATATAGCTCACTCGAAAAAGGATCGATGTCCGGGCCAGGAGCAATAATTCCCCACCACCCTTTATCCAACCCCTTCCACGAGGGTTGCAAACAAAATTTGTGGAAAAATTCTTGAAGGAACACACGTATTTCTCAAATAAATATACAGGGTGTGTACAGTGTAACGTGAACAGATATATTAATCTCGTTATTTAATAGATACGTTGTTTAAGATAATTCTCTATCGATTTTTATTCAAACTCCTTCCACGTGGATTGCAAAGAAAATTTGTGGAAAAATTCTCGAAGTAAGGCATTATTTTTCAAATAAATATACAAAGCATACCGTGTTACATGAATAGATGTATTAATTTAGCAATTTTAATAGTACGTTGTTTAAAATAATGATTTACAATGAAGCATATATTAAAATAGTACAACCATAGAGTCTTTAAGTATTACGAAAAGAAAAATATGTAGTATTTTAAAGAAAAAAAAATGCCCACTGATCGCTTTACACAGATCACCCTGTATATATGTACGTGGTATATAGTTTAAGTCGGCTCGAAGTCGCTTTAGGTACAAGAGCTTTTCTTTCGCACGACACCGGCTGGAGAAGAAAAGTGTGAGCGAGAGTAGCGAAGGAAATCTAAAGAGAAAGAGAGAGAGAGCGAGCGAATTTGCGCGTATGTATTTGTGTGTGTGTGTGTGTGTATCTGTATGTGTATGTATGTATATATGTATGTCTGCAAAACGACATATAGATAGAGACTCGGATATTGTTATTCTCTAGATACTAGGTATGAGTGGCGCCAGCTTGTTCTGACGTTCCTCCTCTCGTTTAAGGAATATGACGTATCTTCCTATCCACTTCCTGCACCACCTCCTTTAGACATCTCTACACCCCTCTCCTCTGTCTTTCTATCTTCATCCTTTTCCAACCAACTGAACACGGGATCCATCTTTCGTCTCTTCTCTCCACAGATTCGGTTTCCTTCGACATAGCAAAAACGCATCAGAGGAAACGTAACAACGCTCAAAAGGAATTGTATTCTTTTTTTAAAAGATTTATCGATTGGGAGTGATCCGTCGCAAACGTTTCTCCTTTCTTCATCATAAACAATATTATTCTTCTATTCTCGGAAAGATTGCAGTATAAGGGATATTTTAATATCATTTATATATCACTGACATTGTAACGTTCCATTTATATTAATAAATCATTCGTTCATCTCGAGATAATCATTTATATAAATAAATCGTATGCTTAATCAAATAAGATTGTTTAATTTACGTTAAAGGGAATCAAAATAATCCTTCGAATATATTCAACTTTATTTTTATCACAGGATACTTCTATTTTCGAAATAGAGAATTGAAATGTGAAAAATACGAGAAACAATTCAATAGCATGTTTTCCTCGAACTATATCAATAATAGAATCCGAGATCGTTCTGTTCAGATGTAACATAAAAGGATACCAAGCAAAATTTACTATCAAAATACGATCAGGTTTTGGTTTCAAGAATTATGGTAAGATATATGTAGTATACTTACGCATCCGTATCTTTTCAACAAGGAAGAAACTCCATTCTGTGACCTGTGCATAATACTTCTGAAGGTTGAAAGTATCATTCTACGCTGCAGAAAATACTATTCTTCTAGTCAATATTTCAACATAAGACCTAACTTATAAAAGGTAATTTCAAAGGAAAAAGAATTTCTACGAGGGTTAATAAATTATTTAAAATACAATGAACTTTGCCTCTTTTATCGTTAATAACTCATACAAGTAATTATGATGCGATATTACATAATAAAAATATTTTAAAAAGCTTGCACTCCTTTAGGAGTGCAAGCTTTTAAACGACGATCATATTTCTTTAATCGTTGATTAATAATATCTGTCGAAACAATATTTTAATTTAATAAATTTGTACACGAGGATCCGTGAATAATTTTCGATAGATATCCGTAGTTCAATGAAGGGTCATATGACTAGGAGGAAACAAGAGTATTGTTCCGTGGTTCGAAGTACATTAGGGGTCGACCAAGAAGTGGGGCTTAGGTTGGTGAGTAGATGGGTAAGTGATACCCTCTTCTATCGACGAGTTCTAAGCGATATACGTGCAACCAGAACATTTCTAGCAATCCATTCAAAATGCTATTAGAGGAATTAACACAATATCGTTATTAATTACTAGAAACGTAATCTCGCGTATACGCGTGTAAATACCTACACTCTCTTACATATATACATATATATGTAAACATACAATAATTTAAATGTAAATATATATTAACAAACAACAATATTCGTAGATTGAAATTGTTTTTCGGGAGCTTTGTCATCTTATCGTCAAAGTAGCGAATTTAATATCGGAAAGCTTTCTAGTTTAAGTAACGAACAGTGTACGAGTTCCATCAGGTTCACCTCGCGTTAAACAATTTCCGAAGGTAAGGCAGGTGGGAGAGGAAAGTTTCTTGAAATTATACGAGGAACGTCGAAGCAAGCGTGCTTCGAAAACGGATGGGATTTCATCGCGTGGCTTTCTGGTGGTTTACTGTGTAGCTATATAGTTGTACACAATGGCAGAATTATTGACTACCCGAATCCATAATATCCATAACATGATCTCGTATTTCCCATCTGAAAGAATTCCTTTTCATTTTTTCCTCCCTTCCACACTTCCATTTTCTTTTGATTCAATAACAACGACAAGAGCGCACTTTATTCATCACGAAAAGTTATTTGGAATGCGTTTGAAATCGAGACGAACGTACACACGTGCAACTTGTTTTATTGCGTATGCAATCAAATGGGGTAGGTCCTCCTCTCCCTCCCACCAGCCCTTCCTCATCGACCCTTTCGATCGCATGGATAAATGAAACCGTCGAGAGTCTTCAACAAACCCTTTGAAAGAAGAAGAGGTGGAGAAGAGAAAAGGAGGAAAAGAGGAGTCATAAATCGGGAATATTTTTCAACGAAATTTTTCATATCGTACTTTATTGCGATTTTCATACGCGATCATGTAGAAACTACTACGATTTTCTATGACTACGCGCGACCGTTACAAGAGGAATAGTAGAAAAATTCTTTTTTTTTCTTTTTTTTTATTCCAACTAACATTAGTTCGTCAGAATATTCTAGAATTTCCTTTTTATTTAAACGTGATTCGGGTCGACTTTAATGCGTGGACGTTAATCAGGTAGCTTCATGGAGGAAAGGCAAAGCTTCGAAGAATCTTCAAAATTGGTAGCGCAGCTTGGTAGCCTGTAGGACAATGGGATTGCTAACTGCATATACTTTGCATACTGGTGGCATGCACCTAGTCAGGAATCTTCTCGCAATTACGATTATCGCATTTTCCTTCTCTCTTTCTCTTTCATTTGCTCATTTTCCTGTCTCTCTTTCTAACTTCTTAGGATGGTACAGCCGTCGGAATATAATCTTACTATGGTAGGTCGTCTCCTTCTTACTTTCCTCGCGGCTCGCAAAATTTCCAACGCGAAGAAATAAGAATCGTCCTGACCTCATTTTTCCCTCTCGTTCCATCCTTGAATTCCTCATCTCTTCTTTTTCTATTTTTTTTTTTTTCTTTATCACTATTCTATTATATCTTATATTTTCTATGCTTTTAGTTTTTTTTGTCCCTCTTTTTTCTTTCCCTTTATTTGATCCCTTTCTCCTACACTCTACAAGTATCCTCTTCTTATTCGGTAAAGAGCGAAGCATAAACGGCTTTTTATAAGACCCTTTAAATATCCATTAGAGGAGGAAAGAAGGAACCTGTTCTTCCTCTCGCTCGTTTTCTCCTACTTTGGTAGAAAACTATAGTAAAGATTATATCCTGGTCATTGAAGGTATCGTTAGCTTAAATGTAAGAACAATTTTGAAGTAGCATTTAAATTGAACTCGCGTATACAAACGTATCTATTATAATACTATTTGAAATTACTTATTGTAACGATACTTTTCATAATCGTATATATCTCTTTCTGTAAATTATAAGAAAAAAAATATCAAATATCATCGTATGTAAACATTAATTGCATTAACGTTTGGCTTATCTATCGTAAATACAAAGTATCGTTTAAAACGTATCGAATAGTTTCCATTACTTTTTTATCATAAATTCGTATCTTCTAAAACGAAAATACCAGCAAAAGCAAAAGCAACAGTAACGTAGATCTTGTTCGCTTACGTGGCAATATTCGAAAAGCAGAAGATCACTCGTAGTAATATCTCTCGGCTAATAGAGATTTTATCATGCTGAAATGTTTTCGGATCAATCGGCGAAACGCAGAGAAAATAACGTCCGGATTTTTTCGTGTTGACAAGTTGACGACGATCGGTGCGAGTGCAATAGTAATAGGAATAACGAGAGAAAAAGAGAGAGAGAGAGAAAGGGAAGTAAAGAAAGATAAAGAGGAAGAGAAAAAGGGTGAGTACGGAATAAATTCGAGGGGCGTGCGCGTGATAGTATATCGTGGCACGCGATGTGTAAAATGGAAAATTCACGGAAGCGTTCTCGGAGAACGGGACGCTTGTTTCGAATCGATATAATGCCGGGCCATACGTTTTGCTTGTTCACTTTTAATTCGTTCGTTACAGTCAGCGCCGTAATAACGTTCTATCTCCCTTTTCACATACACGTACACAAACACCAAACACGTACACCAAACATAAACATTATTCCTTTCTCTCTCTCTCTCTCTTTTTCCTTCTCACCCCGTTGCTCTTTAAATCTCACCCTCCTTTCCGTCTGGTCCAATTCTAGTTGGATTTTCATTCGGCCTGTCGCGGACGGACGACCTACGTTACACCGACAAATTTTCGTCGACGGTGGTGGACCCTCCACTTCCGGTACAATAATTTGGATTACCATTCATGGCACCGCCCGGTGAGTGCCACTATAGCTCCTGGTATAAAACCGGCTCGTGGAAACGTCGCTTGATTTATTTCTCTTGCTTTCGACGTTTTCGAGATAGACGGGGTGGGGTCAGGAGGGGGTTGAAAAGTACGGGATAGCTGTGCTCGTTGCCGGAGGAAAGTTAATATTGTAAATGTATCACAGCGCTAGGTATACATGTATTGTACGTGTGATTCGACGGACGAAAAGATCGTATTCGTGTTTTCTACTCATGCAAATGTATTCCAACGTAAATGATATCTATGTAGGTACATTGAATAAAAGTTTCAAATAAATCCTACTCCTGTGTTTCGTATATACTATTACTTATCTTCCCCCCCTTCTCTCCCCACCACCCCCTAGCAACTCTCCCTGTCATTTCAACTCCGCTACTCCCTTTTACCTTTTTAAACTATTCCCCGATGACGCGTGTGTACGCTCGCGCGTGTACGTTAAAATTGTTTTATTATTTTATATACGAATGAATTTGCTACGAGTTTATTTCTACGATACTATTAATGAAAAAATTATGAAGTATATCTTTGTGAGTATATGCTAATATCTCGGTAATGGAAAAATTGAACGGAGAGAAAGATAAATCAGTAACGAATTTGAAATATACTCAAATAACATTTCATCCATATAAATTTATTCCATCTCTTCATTTTTATGTATATTTTTTCAATGTATTATGTTCACATCGAATATTTAAATGGAATGCGTATTTAACGATAGGTATATGTGTAATATGAAGTAGCGTATAGCATATTGATCTTGGCAAAGTATTATTCAACGTATTATCTCTTCTTTTTTTTATGGAAGCGTTGAATAAAATCATTTTATTAGTTCGGAAACATCGAAACTGTTTTGAGCGAAATAAATGTAAATAGCGAGAAAAAAAAGTGAAAGAGGGAGAGAGAGAGAGAGAGGAAGAAAATATGGGAGAAGAAATTCAAAAAGAAACAAAGTGAAAGAATAAAAAGGAAAAAGTAAATTAGAAAGAAAAGTACGTGCGTAAGTCGAAGTTATAGCGGGAGAGTTTTTTTTAAAAGCATGTTTTGCGTGCGAACTTGCGTTCGTCAAGGACGCTGAGCGATAATTCTACGTTCTCGAGATTCTTCGCTAAGCACCATGAAGCTGCGGTTGAAAGGAAAAGAAGAAGAGGAGAAGGGGCAAGAAGATAGAACTGGAAGGAAGATAGAGTGAGATGGAGATACTCAACAGACGTATGCCAAGAGAAAGATAGATAGAGAGAGAGAGGCAGAGAGAGAGAGAGAGAGAGAGAAGGAAGGAGAAAGGTGAGAGAATACGTTCATGCGGGAGTGTCCTAAGTGTATATGTCCTGTATCTATATATATATATATAGATATGTGTGTGTATATGTGTGGAGAGAGATGGATAGTTAAAGAGGTTGCTTGTAACTCGAGCTTCTATAGGGATAGTTACCGGCTGCGTATAAACTTCGTATAACAACCGCCCTGAGTTCGTCGTGTAGTAAGTTTCCGGGGAATGAAAATGAGAATAGCATGTGGCGCCGCTGTTTCTTATTCATATTCGCGTAAAAGACCGACGACGTTGCTTGGATCGTTCATTTACTATATTATATATTAATATTATAATACATATATAATATATTTTTATATATATATATGTGTAAGGTACGTATAAATATTTGTACAAATTTATATAAATGACCAAATGTGATAAATTTATATCGTAATAAGGAAAAATTATCCATCCAATAGAGAGAAAGTATAAGAAAAAACTACATTTTATCACAAATTAGAATTTTCCAAATAAATTTACTCTATTTCAGATTATTGAGGGTTGATAATTTTATGCATAACTTGGTTCGATCGAATGAACGTTTCCATTCATTAACCTTGCATCACTTATTTTGTACGAAATTGTTACGCATGATTGCTCAACAAGTATTTATTTAAATCGAAATGTTCGGATAGATAGATAGATAGATAAAGAGAGAGAAAAGAAAAGCAAATGTAATGTTTAAATTTAAAATCAGTGTATTTTAATAATCGAAGCACGTAACCACGAGTGATAGGAAGAAAAATTTAGGCGGGCGCCAGTGGTCGTGAAGTTTTCTGATATTTTTCCAATTCTCCCCGATCTCTCTTTTCTTCCTCTTTTCCAACGGAAATTAACTACAGTTTTCAGTAAATCGAGCAGAAGAAAAGGAAGAAAAGAAAAAAAAAGAAAAGCGAAAGAGGAAAAAGAATCTGAACGAGCGAACATGCAAAAGCGTTTCTTTCGGCTCGGTAAAACATGAATTTCTGCATAATCTTAACTGTACCAAGCTACACATTTTCCACGTATTATATACATCTCTCTTTTATTTTGTTCTTTTTCTTTTTTCCTTTCCTTCATTTTCTTTTTTAAATATACGCACGAAACAAAGTTTTTCTCAATGTTCTTTGCCATAAACGGCGAGAACGTTATCCTCTACCGAATGAACTCGTATTTTCTTCTTTCTCTGCTACCATGTTCCTCCCATCTTTATCTATTATTTTTTTATTTTGCATTTTGTTCCTTCTTTCAAACGATTAACCTTTAAGATGGTACCTTATCGAATCATTCGTGATTTTAAGTTAAATTCTTTTCCGAATGTTTAACTTTGAGTATTTTTAAATCTTTTAGAACTAATAAAAAAAGAAGACATATATGAACACACATAAAAACAATCATTTGAAGATGTTTTGAATTTAAAAATAATGTTTCAACAGAATACTCGATCGATAAGAGAAAGAAAAAAAACATGACAATAAAGAGAACAAATATCTTAGGAAGATACGATTTGTATTAAAATTTTCTACGATATATGTTTGATAAATATTTCTTATTCTTTCTTTTTTTTATTATGCATCCTTTTTCGATACTCGATATCGAATATTTACGTAAATATCTCATAAATTACGTAGACGACGTAAGAGCCTTCGAGAAATAAAAAGGCAAAATGTTATTTGACGATTAGGATAAAAAGGAGAAAGAAAAATATAGAAAAATAAAGAAAAATATAAAACTAGAGAAGGACAAAAAATATAAATAAAAATAAAAATCATGCTTGCTACGATACTAAAAGGTCTTTGATCGATACGATGGTTTAGCATCAAGGCTAAAAGTTATTACCCATTAAAGCTAGCTCCTGCAGGTACCCACATTCCTCTTCTTCTTCTTCTTCTTCTTTCTCTTCATCGTTCGAAGCGTGCTTTCATCCTCTTCCATCCTCTTACTTCTCCTTTCGAAGGTGGTTTAATCTGTCGATCAACCGCGGTGACTTCGGAAAGCCACCCCTTAAACTTCGTCCAGCAAACTTGAAGCAAAGCGATGCAACTGCCTCTTAATAGAACCTTTTCGAACTTACTACTTTCAAACTTGCTCCTACGAAAGAGAGAACGTCTACTTTTCCGTTTCCTTTCCTTTCCTTCCTTCTTTCCTTCCTTCTTTCTTTTTTGTTGTATCTTTTCATGATACCGATACCATCATCATCGTCTAGTCCTATCTTTTTATTTCCTTTCAGTTATTCCTTTCTCCATAATTTTTTAATAATAAAATATCATTAAGAGAAGTATCACGTCAGAAAGTTAACTTCAAAAAGTATAAACAAGATTAATAACATTAAAATGACTAGGAAGATATTTCGAAGAAGAAGAAAAAGTAATAGTAAATCAGAGCTTATCGAGAAATGATTAATAAAAAAAGAAAAAAAACTATAACAGGGGAAAAAACTTCGATACTGGTTTGTGTCCCGTCCCTCGATTTAGATTTTGTCCTTGGTTGAAATTGAGTTAGCATATATTATTTTACGACGGTGTACCTCTATCTCCTTCACTCTTGAAAATCCTTTGGTCCTACGAGATTCTTGGTAATCCAGTTACCGTGACACGAACATTTTTATGGACGTTGGACGACCATGACTCGTGTCAGTTTTATTTTCGAATGTCGCTTCCCTTTGGAAATCTTTCAGATGCGAATAGCACGTAGCGAGCGTGCCTTCGAAAAAGCTTTATGGCTCACGTGATACACCGTACATATCGATCCTGTATAACTCCCTTTTTCTGTGATACCCACGTTTAACCTGACTCGACATTTTCCACTTCATTGTTCTCTCCCTATTTTTCTTTTATCGAATTTCATAATATTATTATAATTAATTCATGTATAATTCAACTAATGATTCAAACTAATTGATAGGAAAACTAATTTTAAATGCATTTACTTCGAATTAATTATAATCGAATTTTTCTATCTTTTTCGAAGAATCCTTATCGACTTGGTTTAAATGAAATAAAATCTGAAGAAGCTCTTTCATGTGTACATAGATATATAACATATACGATATACAGAGTAGATACGCGATCAGTAAAAGGATACTATTCTTTGAATCCAAAGTGAATCGTTAACATTCTCGTGGCTCGATTTTCAAATCAGGAAAATGCGAGAGCTCGAAAATCGAAAAGAAATAAAAAAAAAGATCTCGTTGGATGCATGAAGATAATTAGAAGAAGAACACTTCGCAGGAAGGAACGAACGAACGATCGAACGAAATGAAATTCCGAGCAAAAGGAGAGGAAGGATATGTCACTTACGCGTATAAAGGACTATTCAAGAGAATTCGAGCGGATGGATCGTAATTACGAAAGAGAGGACGAGATAGATAGACTTTTGTTCTTTTGAGAGACGATCGAATTTTGATCGAAATTGTCTAACCTCTTTAGGAGCTTTCCAATTAGCCTTTTGTTAACCATGCACTGACGCGGTTTCCTATTCCTTTTTAGATCAAGTTTCCCTGATAGTATTGAAACAAAAAAAGAATTACTCATTTCATTGAAACAATCGAAACTTCTATATAACATTATCTCTCCATCGAAAGGAATTCAACATCAAACGAATCATTAATTTCTTTCTAAATGAAATCTCGTCAATAAATTTTTGGTCGCTAAAGTTTGGAAACGTCGAATATTATTAGCGTAGAGAAGAAAGCTCGTTGTTTTAAAGGAATCCTGAATTGTAACACATGAGAAACATTTGCGATAGTATGTAATATAAGAAAGAAAAACGCAAGACTCTTATCATTATCGTTGAAAGCGTAGAAACCAAGAAGATGTTAGAGAGTATCGTTGCCACTGACTCGCTTATCGCGTGGAACACCGATTCTCATGGGGGTATGCAAGAGGTTGTTGAGAGGGTGGTAAAAGAGGGTGGTAAGAAGGTGCGAATGGAGAGCAGCTACGACGGTGGAAAGCTAAGGAGAGGGGCTTGAAGAGAGAGAGAGAGAGAGAGGGTTGCTGAGGTCGCAGTAGTTTCGGTGTGGAGGTCGCTAAACTTTCTTACGACATTCCTCGAGTAAGAAAGGAGAGAGTGGAAAGGGTTTGCTGCTGGTAAGGGGGGAGGATGGAAAGAGGGTGTACAAGGAAGTATAGATGGCAGAAATAAGGCGTGCAAGAGTTCTCACGATAACCACCTACTCCCACCACACCTACTTCAAACAACTTACCTATGCATATATACGTTATCGCCACGGGCTGAGTTTAATTCGAATAATTTGTCTCGCTGTGAATTGCAGTGCTAAGATAGAAGGAGGTAGGGTAACCTGATGGGACGAGATCGTAGGGGCCGAGGAGGCAGGGGAAAGAGGTTGCAGAGGGAGTTGGCGGAAACGTTAAAAGTACAGTTTCGAACTAATCAGACGACGTCCAACTATCTGGTAGAAGCTCTTCTCGTTCAACACGCTATATCCACACCAAAACCCCGACCACGAATCGCATCTTCCCGTCGTCTCGTGATCCGATCCGAGTAGAAGGGGGTGAAAGAGATCGAGAGAATTCCATCTCTGGGAGTGATTTTCGGACAACGATGCCCGTTCCTTCTCTCGTCCAAAAGTAATTGAATTAGACTGCTTCGTACGATATCGTATGCGTTGAAAGTATAAGCTTCAACAATTAAGGTTGGCCTTTACTTAATTGAAACTTGCTCTGTATAAACGAGTAGCTTCTCTTTCCCGTTCTTTTTTCTTGTATTTTTCCATATTTTTCTTCTAGTGAATAAAGATTTGAAAAAAAAAATAATAACGAAATGATATCGTGTATAATATAGAGAAAATGAAACTTGGTCTTTGTTTTATCTTTCCTTTTTTTATATCGAAGGGCTTCGAGTATAAGGGATAAAGCTCTATTTCTTCCTCGTCTGATATCTTTTTGTAAACAGAAAAGATACATTTACAATGTAAAGTGTAAATCATCGAATAAAAATATCCCATCTATATCTAAAACACCAGCTAAATACGTCGTCTTTCGTATCACTGAATATATGTTAGCAAAGAAAATTTCTTTTTCAAGCAACGAAAGAAAGAAAGAAAGAAAGGATTAGAAGAAGTAAAAGAAGAAAGAAGAGCTTTTTTAAGATACAACCGATATCTAGCAATTACATTTGTCTCTTTCCCTACCATGTTGTCTCATCGCGAGCTTTTCTTCTAAAGGCAATCTCACGATATATCTTTCTTCTCCTATAAAGCTCGTCTTACACTCTCCCTCTCTCTTTCTTTTTAAACAAACATACACACACACACACATACACAGCTACTCTCATCTTATTTGCCATTTTTCTTTCCCCGTCTAATGTATCCACATTAAAAGCAAGCAAGACTGAATCTCTTTTACAAAGGAAGTAACTTTCTACTAATGTCAATGCGATGCTAGAAACGTGACACGTTCTCTATTTTACATGTTCTCTATCTACTTATCATTCTATCTTTTTCTATCTTACACTACTCGCGTACTTAAATTCTTATCTACCTACCAACCACTGTCATCCCTACTCTTCCGTTTCAGATTCCTCTCTTAAACACACCCCAAGCACACATACATCCAAACATCTCATACATACATACATACATAAATATAGGAGATATACATGAACCGGAGTACGCCTCAAGGCGTGTACCAAGAACGGTGCAAGATTCGAACTGCCAAGCCATTCGGAACGCGCTCGCGAGCACGATAAAAAGCGCCTTAAGGGAGTCGTTCGCTCATATCGTTCGTTCGCGCCTGCATTCAACGCCCGCACGGCTATCTGCCAGTGAAAAAGGAAGCTCTGGGAAGGAAGAAAGAAAGGGGATGGTGGAAGGGAGGGATGAAGCAAGCACGCTCACGTCTTTTCCACGAAACATTAGCACGCGTCTGAAGATGAAATACGAATGCTGTTGAAAGATAGAGAGAGGGAGAGAGATAGATGTGTATACATGTACAGGGTGTTCCACTCGACTTGATCACTCTCTATCTCTCTCTCTCTTTCTCTCTTTCTCTCTTTCTCTCTCTCTCTCTCTCTAGAATATACAAAGAAATATTCGAGAAAAGAACTATTCTTGGAAAGAAGAAGAAAAAAAAAAGAAAAAACGTATTCTTCGAAAGAAAGATTTCTTTTCCACGTCGCAGATCGTATTGTCGCAGGATAATGAAAGTGCTGCATGATGATCAAGGTTAATGAAACACCCTGTATATTGTTGCTCAACGGTGTCTCCACGTCGGACGTGAAATTAATCTCGACGATTTTTAATCGCGCTCACGCGACGCCTTTACCCTTCTTCTTCTATTTTCTGTTTTATTATCGGACACAACTCGACGATATTCTCGACGATATTTCGTTCGGCGCGTTCGTTTTTTTTTACATTTTTTTGTTTTTTTTTTTTTCGATTTATACCTACAGCTTACGTTTAAAAATTCATCGAGAATGTGACTCTTACTTTTTCTCTTTTTAGTCTTTTTGTTTTGTTTATATTTTCGAAGGAAGTTTGTTTTAAGAGGTTAGCTGTGGTGATGGTGGTGGTGGAATATCCCAGGGAAAGGCGTCCCGACACTACTAAATTTCTTTCTGCTTTATCTCAATTCATTTTGGCTGGTGTATGGGCGAAGCAACGCCACCACGTCAACGTAATATATCAAACGTTGGAAAGGTCGCGGACGGAAGGGTTGTAGAACGGTGCGGGAAGGGGGACCGGGAGAGGAGGGGTTGTCGGAAGGGAGTTTGCTCCGAGGCAGGAGTTACGAGTTATCCGTAACTCCTATCCTGGTAATATTTGGAAGGTGAATATGGAACGTTGGAAGAGAAGTCAAAAAGAGAGAGAGAGAGAGAGGGAGAGAGAGAGAGATGGAGATGGATGAACATAAATGCGTATTTTATTCAGAAGTTAATTCGTAGAAAATCCTCACATCGATTGCAGCATCTAATATACAAGAATTTTAATTAAATATTTAGTATCTCGAAATAAACTTCTCAAATGTGAAATATATATGAGATCCATTAGTGTTTCATTTTAATTAACTTCACTTTGGTGAATATAGAAATCACTTATAATAAATTATATCGAATAACACGAAATGCTTTTAGAATAAAATAAAATTTGGAGTGATTTATAAATGAATCAACAAGATTTTTGGATGACCTATATTTTTATAATGTAAAAGAGTAAGAGGATAGAAATAAACAAAAAGAGAGAGAAATGTAGAGAAATAGAAAGAGAAAGAGAGAGAGATAGAGAGAGAAACAGAAAGCAGACAAAGTTCTAACAAATACGAAGTCACCAGGAACAGCTAGGTCTAATATATACATATAATACATATATAAATGCATACATATATACATACCTATATATATATATATATATATATATATCTACTCATCCGGTTATGTCTCACGTGCACCTGGAGGTTGAAATGTCTTTGGAAGTGAATTTTGCCGGTCCGACTAGCAACGCAAACGAGTGGATGAGCTAGTATACGCTTATACGCGCATGCTTTTATGTAGAAGGCGGACACGTGCAGGCCGACTCTATTTTATGAGGCTACCGGGACAAGACGAGAGTTTATTTGACTGGGGAAGAGAATATCTCTAGTTTCCTTCGTCCCACCAAAGTCGCCTTTAGATAGAAAGAGAGACAGAAAGAGAGACAGAAAGAGAGAGAGTAAGTGAGAACGAGGCCTTTCTACAACTATCAACTTTCGTGACTATGTTGCTCATAGATCCTTTTCTTTAGTACTCCATGAAGAGAATCGCTAAATTAGGAAGGTATATACATTTTTCTTACCTCGTTTGCACCTTTTCAAGTTCCTTCCTTCGTCGTTCATAAATAGATTTGCAAGGCAAATCCATTTGTAAAATATTCAAATTCTCGAGCGCCGTTGTGTAAAGTCGCGATTATTGAAAATAACTAGACTCGCTGATAATATTTTCTTTTAGAATTGAAGAAAGTACTTCGAGGGTAAGATGATCTCGTAAATGATCAATGATTATTTCAAATTCAATACTGATTTTTGTTAAGAGATTAATATTTTAGTTTGATATTATAGTTACGTAGGAAAGATATTTTATCGATAGATCTTTAGCAGAGTTAAAACTAGACGAGACTGTTTCTATTTCATTTTATTTAATAAATGATAAGTTATCGGTTATAAATAAATGTTATATATATATATTACTACAAGCTCAATGTATTAGTTACAATATTTATGAAGGATAGAAAAAGAATTATCAAGAGATATGGGTATAAAGTAAATATTGTTCATCTGGTTGCAGTTATGTTTGTCCATAGAATAAATATTTGTATATTGATGCACAATATATAAATTTATACTATATAATTAAAGACTATATCAAGATGAGAAAAGTAGGTTACAGAGTTAAGCTTGGAATTATTTTATATGAATAATATTACTATCACGAATATATCAAAAACACCGAGAATGATCACTTCAATGATTTCTTATTGATAAGAGATTGAAAAAAAAATAGATAAAAGCGACGAGAGAATGATTTTCTCACGAAATTTTTGACCTTTTTCTTCTTCTTTTTTTTTCTTTTTTTATCCTTCACCACGTTATCTCCAGTTTCTCTCTCTCCCTCTTTCTCTCCTTTTTTTTTTCTTTAGGTAAATCGCACTTAACTTTCTCGCACAAATTATCATTCGTTAGGACGAGAACGCAAGCTTTCGTTTCGTAGCTCTAGCACGACACGAAATTTATGATCCAGGACGATCGTTAATCTCTTTTCCCGGCACTCTCTTCTTCCCTCCTCATTCTTCGTTCCTCCAGGCTCTCCTTATAATAAATCGAAGGCGTTCCTCGAAAAAGGAGAAGTCGAGTTGGACGAGATCCCGATGGCTTTCGTAAATATTTCTCGTCCATGCTAGCGGAGCATTTCTTTTCTTCTACTTCTTCTTCTTCTTCCTCTTCTTCTACTTCTTATTTCTTTTCCTTCTTACCCCATTGTTTTTCTCTCTCTCTGGTACCCTTCCTTTCTTTCTATCTTTCTTTCTTTCTTTTCATTGATATGATCTGTCTCTACGGAAAATCCTTTTCCAAACAATCCGCCGAGACTCCTTCAAATCTTTCGATATCTCTTCTTGCGCGAAAGCTCCCATCGCCTATAGCATCACGAAGGAGGAAAAGAAGAATAAGAATAAGAAGAAGAAAAAGGGCTCACACATATCTGACCTGATACTAAAAATGGAAATTTTTGCGAGAATCCGAAACTTTCACGCGTTCGCTACTTTCTAAGTGATAAAATCGTGCTCGCTGTTACTTCTACAGCCGCTTTTATGAGAGTGCTTCGTAAACTCTCTCTCTCTCTCTTTCATTTTTTCTTTAAATTTTTCTTTTTCTTTTCTTCATCTTGATACCTTTCCTCCGCGTACAAATATCAACGTTCTCTTTACGTTCATTCCATTTCCTCCCCAAAAAAAGGGGAGAATCGATTTATGAATAACCGATGGAAATTTTTGCCCAAACAGTTAAATAAGTTCTTTTTTTTGTTTCCCCCCCCCCCCCCCTTCAACCGTAGGAAACTTTTCCATTTATTTGTAATATATATGTAAATGTAATATATATTTTTTTTGGGGGAAAAAAATAATTTTTCTCCGAACTGCGGGTCGTAGTAGTATCGTTGAACGCGATCGAAAATATTAGTCCCTTTTTCAGTGAGAACACTCTCGATAATTATGCACACGATTCGGTATTATCCGTGACCGTTTAAAGTTAACTCTGAACCACCATCACGACCAGCCAGCATCGCAACGAACACTATCGCAATCGCTATATAGAAGGGTCCTTTATTATATATGCGCATTTTAAGTGGCCTACTTGGAGAGATACGCGAGCACAAGTATGCAGACAGAAGCGGTGTCTGTGATTAAGGGTTAAACGGGCTCGTTTGATTCCGGCCGACTGTTTACGTTCGGTCGAGAGCGTATAGCCAAAATAGCTTTCGGTGTGTGCGAATGAGATAGAAATACACCGAATCGACCAAACTCTGTTCGATAATAAATGCGAATTTCACAGATATACACGCATACACGTATACACGAGGAAACTTCATTCTACTAAAACGTTTGTTGTCTCTTTGAAAGAATATATATTAGAACGTGCCCTTTTTATATTATATCGTTATATCGTTATATCGATTTCTCTCTCTCTCTCTCTCCCTCTATTTCTTTTTTTATTTTTCTCCCTACTTCTCCCTTTTTCTTTCGAGCAGTCGTTAAAAGTCGAAAACGCAATATTCCCCGACCGTACGAAAAGTTCTGACGATAAACCGCGAGAAGGTACGCGCTCGTATCTTCCGTTTACGAGCACGGTCACAGCGTGTCCTTGATGAAATTCTGTCCCCTCCTAAGATAAATTCAAGCGGCACCTGTTTAAGAAAGATTCCTTTTCGATCCTGACTTCTTCCAAGAAATTCTCTGCTTTCCTTCCAACCGAGAAAGCAAACAAACCACACTTCCTTCTCTTTTTCTTCGTCTTCTTCTTCTTCTTCGTTTTCTTCTTCATTTCCCAGTCGCCATCGCCACAACCATCATTCACCCTTCCTTTCTCTTCCTAGCTGAAATTAGCGAAGCTTCGTGGAGAAGCGGAAGTCGCAGATAGCGTCGGCGGTTAATGAAATTTCCGACGTGGCTCGTGCCACCTTTGACCGCGCGTAATTAAAACTTATTCGTCCTCGGAAAGTTCTCTACTGGTGACACCCACCACCACTACCATCACTACTACTACTACTACGTAGATGCAATCACTAGCGTATCATCGCCACCTTCTCTTCTTTACTCCCTACTACTCTCAATTCCAATGCACCAACCGGATCACCCTGATGCATTTCCGGGTGCGAGGGAAATTAATTGGTTCCATTGAAGTGACCCACCCATCCTTTCTCTCTCTCTCTCTCTCTCTCTCTTTTTGTTCCTCCTTCTCTTTCTTTAGATAGGACTGAAGTGATACCATCTGCTGATGAGAGAAAACCTGGAATCTCCATAATGGCCCGAGTATTCGCGTTTCATCGATAGGTTGCTGCTAAAAGCTTTGAACAACCACAACGAAGATAAAGAAGAATTATATATATATATATATATATTCCAAATAACGAGTTTGTAAACGCAACGGTTTACGTAAAGATTTTCCTTTTCCCATTTTAATATTTTCCAAAAAGTCTCTTCAACTTTTTCTTTTCCAAATTTCCGAAGTAGAAGTTTTCTACGAAAAGCTTCTATTTTCCGAACGAATTGACAGCGAAAGGATAGGAGAAATGAGATTTTCGTCGTTTACAGATCAATCGGTGAATGTACTGTGTTACGCGAAGTGGTATACAGCTCTTTCAAAGATCAATCGAAATTATCTGACTGAGAGATCTGAATCAAACCGCGTATATGCGATAAATTATTCTCGGTCTATTTATGTTCGTTTATATATGCCAGAACAAAGTTTATATCATAAATGAAGTCTCGTAAGAAAAGATAAGATGTTTTTATAAGATATAAAGGCAACGAATAATCTAGATTCTACCTCTACCTGGAATGCAATATTTTCGTAAGTAGTAAAGGTCGGGGAATGGTTAGACGGAATGATATCTTTAACTTCGTAGAAGTAACATAGAAGTATATTGCTATCTGACGTGACCCGAACTGCCAAACTACTACACGAGCTGTAATTAAGTAGTAGGTACGTGGGATTCGTGAGCCCGGCCCTTTACTAGGCACATCCATTTCCGCTTGCGGAGGCTGTCACCTTGCTTGGACACTTGTGTCACGTACGTACGACTAAACAGTCAGCCACTGGCACGGTATGAACAAACGCTTATCACACTAGTGCCACCACCGCCTCTCGTTCGAGGTCGCCTCGGTCAGAGAAAGGGCTTGTGCGTGGAATGTAATTCGGTGCTTGTTTGCTTGTTACTTGCCCCCAACTACCCCTCTTGTTCCTTCGCAGTAGTTACAAACTACGCTTGGTCAGACAGACAGACGGACAGACAGACAGACAGGACACCTTTCGGACAAGACCTATAAGCCATTGCCATAAATTATTGTCCTCTAGCAGGATGAACGATGAATATCACAATGATGATAATATTCTATGTAATATATATACGTGTTATGTGTATTTACATATATATATAATGCCAACAATTGAACAATGCCACATGCATATTAAACAAGAACAACCGAATACGATAGGAATGACGAAAGCTATTTGAATTTGGATTCTCTTCAATTCTAACTAACCACGTTTAACTATCAATCGTTTAAAAATCATTCGAAATTAATGACGAGGGGTAAGAATAAAAAGTAAGAATAAGAATAAGAATAAGAATAAAGAATAAGAATAAGAATAAGAAGAACGAGCTACCGTGAACTTCCATTTCATTTCGTAACGAGTTCCGTTAAAAATGCGGAACAAAACGTGAACGTAGTCGTGGATGGACCGACCGTTTCGCGGTGAGATTCAATCTCATTTGCATGGTCCTCTTCAGAAAAAAAAAGGGGGAAAGGAAAGAATAGAAAAAGTAAAGAGGGAGAAAGTGGGAGAGAGAGAGAGAGAGAGAAAGAGAGGATAAAAGAGGAAAAGAATGTTCGCTTTCGTGGCATGGATTTACTTTTACGCCGGTGTATCCAGCGCCGTTCGAAGAAGCACGGCCCGACCCTTAAGTACCACCCTTAACTACGATCCAGAAGTACTCTACGACGAAGGAAACGAGCGAGAGTGGAGGGAGGGAAGGGGGAAGAGAGAAATAAAAAAAAAAAGGGAGAAAGAAAGATTCTCTCGTGGACGAGAGTTCGAGTCGAAGGACGAATGAAAAATGGAATTGCAAACTAGGAAGAAAAGCGACGTTCGGTTACCGTAGTACTTTCGGATTCTCCAACGAATATCAAGAGAATAAGAGGGAGAGAGAGGAAAAAAAAAGAGTAGACCGAAGGAGGTAGAAATAGAGAAGGCGTACACTTTTGTTCGTGTACCTGGTTTGCACCGACGAGGCGTCGCGCGGCCGTTCTCTCTATGCTAAAATCCCGGCCATAATTGTTATGCAAACCGGCCGCTGAATAATGCAGCGCGCGAAATTCATACGTGGCGCGCGAGCTAGCCTCGCCGCTTTACTTTCAGCCAAGCGAAGTCTTCTTCTCTCTCCCTCTCTTCTTCCCTATATTTTTCTCTCTCACTCTCTGTTCGTACCAACGGACGAACGAGGCCGTATCAAATAATTTTAGAGTCTGTTTTAATAATTAATAAAGCTCCTTCCTCTTCCCTCTACCCTCTACCCCTCTCACTTTTCTTCCGTATACGTTCGCGTTGTTGCTTCCAAAGGCTTGACTCCTGAACTATACCAGCAATGCAAGTCAGCAGCCTGGAACGATATGCCACAATGATATTTTTCCTGAATGGAAAATATTTGAACGCATCTACCTGTATATACATATAATAGAGATATATATATATCTATCTTCCACTTCCTTTCTCGTTTCTTCTACGAGCGTATCTCTAGCAGGCAAGTGATATCTAAATAGAATAAAAAGGAAAATTATTCAGGTCCCTTTTTGCGAATGCAGAATAAATCGAGGTACTCTTTGAATATCATCTCTGTCTCTCCCTTCCTTCCTTCCTTCCTTCCTTCTATTCCTTCCATGCTACCAACGCTCGTAGAACTCTTCCCAAAACACATAGATGGAATTATCGTTTTAGTAGTGACGACACACCGGTAATCGAATTTTTGTAAATTCGCTTTGTACGCTCCCTGAATAATGTTTCCCCACCACCCTCTCTCTCTTTCTCTTTTTCTCTCTTTGTCTTTCCATATGCGTGTAGTTATTTTTCTTGCAGCGTACGCTAATTGGAGAATCATTTTTGTTCAGAGATTACCTGACTGGTGTATATAACGAGCTTGATGGTTATCCTACTACAGAGAGAAGAGAAAAAGCCTCGTGGGTGCTTTTCGTGCTCGGGAAATCCGATCGGCCAAGCTTTTTCTTCTTCGCTGATAAGAAAAGTTAATCGCCTTGGTTGCACGTAACCGTCGCTGTAAACAACTAAGAGAAATAGAAAAAGATAGAGAGAGAGAGAGAGAGAGAGAGAATGCGAAAGATGTGACGTCTTTCTTTAACCAATTTAGTAAATGATACTAGATGAAAAAATATCGGACGATGCAATGAATTTGTAAACGTTAATATATATTATTTTCTTTCTCTCTCTCTCTCTCTCTCTCTTTCTGTTTATATATCGTGTATATGTTATGTCAGTCATATTTCGAAATAGCGATACGCATTACATGCGACCTCTTTTCATATTCCAAATATACCTACCTACGTATTTACGTGCATATATTTCATATATCCTACGTGTGTACAGAGAGGATGGCGAAAACGAACCATTGAACCGATACGTTCGTTTTATTTTTACTCGTGTCCACTCGACATTTGATAAATATTTGATATTTAGCTCGAAATAAACCGACACACGGTTCGTGTATTCTACGTGACGCGATTTCACAGTTTCAACCATAAAAATATAATTCAGGATATCCGCCGTCAATCTAGTTTTTTTTTTCTTCTTTTTTTTTCACTATTTTTATATTATACACTTAAATATAATATATTGCAGAGAAGGCGATACTTTTCGGTAAGGAATAAAAAAAAATGCTTAATATATGAATGAGATTCTTGTTTTGAGTATTATTTTTATTCTCGAGAAATATTCTTTTTTTTTTATATCTCCAATTTCTTCTGTAATTTGTCCAAGATGAACATTTGGTAGATATATTTAGCTGTTAGTTTATTTATATCACGTAGATGTTTTCTCAGTAGAAAACATTTTCACAATAAGTATAATGTAATTGTGCTAGCTTATGTTGTTAAAATATCTACGTTTAGTTTTTACGATGAAAAGAAAATCATAGTCTTCGTGTGTTTCTAAATTCAAAAAAAAAAAGGGAGAAAAAAAATAAAAAAAACCGTAGAAGACTGCTGTTATGCGAAACTCTATGAAATTTATATAATTTTCCGATTGCCATCGATATCTGCGTATTTTGTATCGATGCACGGAGTAAGGGAAACAGAGAAACAGAATGAATCGTTCAATATTCTATTCCAGGAATCTATCCCATTGGTTTTACTACAAAAAACAAGAACTCTTTTCCAATTTCATGTGTTTCTTGTTATTCGACTAATGTTTTACTAATTACTAATAGATCAGCTTATATATTTATTTATTTTTTTTCATCTCTTTGTTTCTCCTCTTTCTCTCTCTCTCTATCTCTTTTTCTACTCGGAAAAGAGGAACTAAATTGTATCGTTAATGCATTTTAATTAATTTTCAGCAGTATCAGATAAAAGGAAATATCGTGATGAGGGTGTGGGTGTGGGTGTTTATTTTACTATATCGAACTCGACGCAAGTGACTCGCTTCGTGTTTGCTCTCGAAATCGTTTTTACGATTTTCACCATCGTAAAATGCAAACAGCGTACTTTCGTAGGGAGAATGTGAAAGAGAGAGAAAGAAAGAGAAAGGGAAAGAGAGAAACAGATACTGAAGAATAGTTCTTCTCTTTCTGACTCTTTTTCTTTCTCTTTTTCACTCTGTACTTCGAGTTGTGGAACGTAACAGAGAAAAAAGTAGAAATCCGATTATAAGAGAGAAAACGTCCTGCAGGCGCAAAGAGGCGAATCTTCCGTTAGCCTTTCTTAGTACCCTCCCACCGAAGACCTGTTGACCGTTAAAAACCTCTGGAAATCTCCAACTCCGAACCATTTCGACCTTTTAAGATACATCGTGCGAACGATCTACCAACGTTTTGCACAGATTTCCAAAGAGATATCTCGTCAAAGTTTTAACTTCGGTATTATTGTACTTTAGATTGGATAAAGATAAAGATTAAAAACGATAGAAAAGAAAATAATCGTATATAAAACAATTTTTATATATTACATTTTTATACGTTTATACAAGAGTGGGTCAGTTTTGTTTTTATCGATCAACAGGAATGTTCAATTTGTTAACTTTTATCTCTAAGTAATTCCAATGAAATTCTACATAAAATATTGGGAAGCGGAGAGATTAAAATCAGGACAGATTATATATCTTGATCGACTTTTGACGGACTAAATATGCAAATGTTTTATTAAAAAAAAAAAAAAAAACAACAACGAAAAGGAATTAAAATAAAAATTATATTTAAATTGATAGCATCTCTATGCGCGACATTATAATATTTTTCTCTCTCTCCTTCGAAAGATATAAATATGTTATCCTTGCATATATCATTTTACATAATAACTAGGTAATATATAAATTCCAGACAACAGACCAGAGACGGTTTCATGTTTTAACGATAACACAAACATGTATATATATTATATTTAAATAGATATCTAAAACAATCAACAAATCACGTTATTTTGGCGATCACAAAGGCCGAAGTATAGGGATGGCCAGCTCGGTTATTCGATTAAAATATCGCTCCCGAGAATCGCCGGTCGTTTACGATCGTTCGACCAAAAATTTACTGGCGGCTAGAAACGAAAACGTATGCGCTATGCAACCGATGCTATAGGTACTCTCTCTCTCTCTTTCTCTCGTTGCTGCACTGCAAATGCATCGGGCGTAAATTGTGCGTGATTTATCTGCTGTTTTGCGCAAAAGGTGTTCAGGAAAATTGAAAAGCTTCATTGTTGTATAACCGCTGCTGCTGCTGCTGCTGCTGCTTTCCGAATGAGCTCGCAAATAAATATCTTCAAACGTATCACTTTCTGTCATTTTCTTTAACCAAAAGATAACTATATTCGTTATTTTATTTTGACAACTATAATGATTCATTTTTAAGATACCAATTAAATGTTCATTTGTTTTCAAGATCAGTTAAGAACTTCTATATCAATCTCAAAAATCCGTAGTTTTCATTTCATTCGTTGTTACCGGCGTCGGATACATTAGAAGCTTTCTGAGAAAATTAGAGAACTTCTCTTACATGGGCTGACAGCTCAAGTTGGATAACATCTTCCTCCTTCCTTCTCTGTTTCTCTCTCTCATTCTTTATTTCTCTTTTCTTACACTCATAGTTTGTAAGCTTTCAAGTACAATTAAAGGTAATCGTTCAAGCTCCGTTGAATAACCAAAAGTACTTTTTATTTTCGTTGGTTATTTTTACTTCTTCTAATCTTAAAATATATAAATTTATTAAGAATGACAAGCACAATTAGAAGATTCATTTTCAATAATTTAAGGTATTTTTTGTTTGATAGTTATTTTCACTCTTCCAATCTTACACAATATAAATTAATTAGGAACGACAATCACGGTTTGGGAATTTACGATTATAAATGAAATACTATAAGGTTATTGTAATGATCAAATTTGAGTGTATTACAAAGATAAATAATTATTTTGAATGCATGTAAATATGTAATGTGTGTATTGTTAACGAACATAATACCCTAACAAACGTATAAAACGTACAAACTAAGTAACTAATAATAAACTGGTGTGTGCTAATAATTCTATTGCTTGTTCGTTCGATACCAACGTTATTATAAATGTTATTGAGCGTTATTATTTGAATAAGCGTAGAGTAAAATCTTATTTAATCGAGTTAAACGCCATATCTCGGAAGCTTTTCTTTTCCAAAAGATTGAAGATAATAACAAATGGGGGGTGTTCATGTAATTAGAAAGCACGTTAACCGTTCATACTTTGTTCGTACTTCGAATACGAATAAATGAGAATAACGCAGCTATGAAGTAGACGAGGCGTGGGTTGAAATTTAATTTGCAATTAATTCCACGGACGTGTTTATTCTTAATTAACTCCAATTGTGCGGCTAACATTGTAATCGGTAAACGTATGAGCGAGAAGATGGAGAAAAGAGAAAGAGAAATACAGAGATAGTGATAGAGATAGAGATAGAGATAGAGATAGAGATAGAGATAGAGACAGAGAGAAGAGAAAGATTAAAAAATACAGAGATTGATCGAGCTTTCGTTCATACCTCGTTAAATGTCACTTTATTCTATATTTCGTATTACTGGATATTAATTTTCGATCGCAATCAGTAGATATCTACTGATTGAAAATACGATCTGGCATGCATTGATATTATAAAAGTTTGATTGCAATACTTGTTTCGCTTTTCGAAAACGACCAACGAAAACGGAAGTTGCTTTCGCGTGTCCGATTCGCGTAGTAGAAATTTATACGCGTGTGTGTATGATGCGTGAATGTGTGTACGGACCATTCGAAAACTTTTGAAAAGCTCGAAAGGTCGATCGGCAGGACGACGTTAATTTGACATCACTACGTTCGATATCTAGGCAATCGTTCGCGAAAAGCACAACATTGCCAATAAATATATGTCCAAATGACGTGCGATTCGATAAATAAAAATAAAAAAATTAAAGTTGGCGAGAGAAAGAGAGACGGATTCACATCAACGTATGATTTTCCATAGAATCATGGATACACACACACACACAACAGACGGAGACACACGTCGATTACATACAAACATAAATATATTCATACATACGCGAAATTTGACTATTTATGAACGTAATTAATGGGTAAATGATGTAAAGCTTCGATTTAACGATAAAACTTCAAACTCAAATAAAATCTGACACCACATCGTATTATTTCATTTATTTATTTATTCTTGCGATCACTGTTAAATATAACATCAGAGAAAGAAAGAGAGAGAGAGATACCCATGTTAATCAATATTTATAATATTTATTTCAACGACGATGAAAAAAAAAAAATTAAATCAGAAATTAGAGATAGTAAAGGGCGATTTTGAGCGTAGCAAATTTTTGGGGTATATCAACTGACTAATTAAGCGATGAAATTGTTCGAAGATGCAAGCTCGCTCGAGTTTTATCAGGAACCGACGACTAATTAGCTCGGTGTACCGCTCTTCTCCTCATTACTATTATTATTATTATTATTATTATTTTTATTATTATTATGATTTTTATTATTATTATGATTATTATTATCATCGTTATTATCATTATTATTATTATTATTGTTATTATTATTACTGGAGACTGGGAGATTACTTTGCCAGAGTATCGATATTATCAATTCTGTGGTTCTCTTTCTACTTTCGTCATCCTTTTTCTTTCCTTTCGACGAAAAAGAGGAGGCAGAGACTTTCTCGAACTAATACAAAAAGATTCCAATCTTCTTCCGAAGGATTCAGAGATATTGCTCCGCATCGCTTTTCCAACGAACCTTTTTCTTCAATATATATATATATATATCTTTCTCTTTCTCTCTTGCTCTTGATCTTCGTTCGCAAGACGTAACATAGTTGAAGTGTTTGAGAATAATACATAGATAGATCTTCTTATACTCTTATCTCGGTGCACCAAAGACAAATAATATACATATACCTTCAAAGGATTTATCTATAGTTTGTATTGGTATAAACATAAAGTGACTCTTAGAAATTTATAAATACAGGCCTTATTTTTGGAAAAAGAATATTAAATTAATATTTATTAAACACGTAAGGGCTTTCTTCTTACTTTAAATTAGTTAGAATTTGTTTATTCTATTCTGGTTAGATTTAATAGTATTTTTAAATTGAGAATTTTTCTTTTAAGAAATACACGAATTTGTTGATTATATAAAATAATGTAAATTATATAAGAAGAAAAAATCATCCAGTATATATATATCCCTGATATCTTTTCTCGTTGATTCCTTCTTCTTCTTAATATTACAGGAAATCATAAGATATTTTTAGAATCCCTATCGACGAGAGCCAACGAACGTCAGAGGTTGATCCTTGAAGGATAAATATGTGGAGAGAGAGAGAGAGAGAGAGAGAGAAAGTAAATTCTCAACGAATTGCCTGAGGTGTTGGTTGCCAAGATACTGAGAGACTTCTGTTGACACTCTGAGGCGTAATTAGGACGTAGGATATTCTATTAACAACTTCCACAGTTCATACCCCAGAGGTGAGACGCATTAACGAACGGAACGATGTGGTCAGGTAATCGATATGAGTCTGCTAAAACATCGACATTTACCCTTTTACATACTATATAGGTATACACTCTGGTGTACTATAGATACTTATTTATAATTAATCTCACGAATGCATCGATCCTGATTAGGGACTGACAGTAAACTAACCTCTTGACCTGATCTTTAAAGCGCGCGCTCGATCTTGCATATATATTTAATTTTGTTAATTAACTACGAGCTTTCTCATTATCGTTAATTGCGAACGAAACTAGAAAGCTTTTCTGATATATGGATATACATAATTAAAAAATCCTCGATAATGAGAGATTATTACTAAACAAATATTCTGGGAAATATGTACTTGTTATATAATAATATTATTCGATATTACGATATCGAAAAATATTTTTAAGTTACTTTCCTACTACCACATATATCCTTTCCAAACTCTTTCTCTCTCTCTCTTTATTTATCTTTTTCATTCTCTTCTTCTTCCTCTCACGATATTCGAAATAGTACTATGCATATTCGAAGCTTCTTCCCATGCGTACATACAAGGGATCGACAAAATTTTGCTTTCCTGTCTTGAACGATAATTCTACACCAGGTGGGTTCCTCTCGTCCTCGTAACTATACACTGTATAATAACTTTGCATTACAACGGTTGGAAAGATTTGCATTGCTCGATGAATTGCTTCACCCTCTATCGAACCCTTCGAAATATTCCTTTCGGGATAAAATCGTATGTTTGCGGAGACCATACAAATTTCTTACGATACGTTCTACGAATAAAATCGTAAAACTTTTCCTCGAAAGCAAAGTCCCTTTTCTCTCCTATCTTGCCTATTTTTCTTTTTTTCTCTTCTTCTTCTTCTCCTTCTTCTTCTTCTCCTTCTTCTTCTTCCTCTTTTTTATTTTTTTATATATCGTCTTACCATGGAATTTTTACGGTCATGAAAATCGATAAAAATTTTGTAGAACGATGGACGCGAGAATGTAAGATTATCGGCTATCGTAATTTTGCAATGTAAAATAGAAAAATTCCTATCGAATTTTTTGAAAATTTACGATTGCTAATATTATTCGATGAAAGCTATCCTCTCTGTTCCTTTTCTCTCTCTCTCTTTCTCTCTCTCTCTCTATCCATTTTTATATTGAAAATTAAACATCACATATTGAGAACCGTAATATTATTCTCTGCTTCATTTCGTTAATTATGTCTCTTAATTCGATTGGATTGGATTGGAAATATTATTTATGTATCTAGCCGATAATAAATGTACACATGTATGCATAATGCATACACATACGGTCTCTCTCGTTCAATTCAACTACTAGAGGCCACACGTATCTACAACATCATAATACCGCATCGTTATGTGCGGTCTTTGGCTTGGGTTCTTCCTTCGGTTATTATGCAATTTCCCTAAATGAAATTTTAGCCAAATTCCTTCGCCGTTTGATACTCACCGCGGCACGTTCATTCTGTTCTCGTTGGTATTAAAGAGATCCCCTCCCTTTTGTCTAACAGATCGTGATTTGTGCGATAATAAACGTCCGGTTTTACGGGCAACCATGGAATATAAATTTTACCTTCTCTACGTTCCATTCTCTCGATTACTCTCTCTTTCTCTCTCACACTCTCACTCACTCTTACTCAGTCTATCTATCTCTTTCTCGCGCCTTCTCTCTCTCTCTCTCTCTCTCTCTCTTTCATTCACACGCGCATAGCTTTCGAGTTTTCCATCTCCAACACGGGACGAAGGATGAGCATGGATTTATATGTGGAGTGATGGATTCGTCTGCCTATCCCTTTCTTTCTTTATGTTATTTTATTTTATTTTATTTTAGTTTGATTCTTTCTATATATATTTGTGACATTTACGTGCACGAGACACGCATATAAGTTAGCAGTCACTGGCGATACACAGTATGTACGCTGTATGTAAGGCATAATGGCAACGACAGCTTGTCGATAGAATATCCCGATGGCTTGATACATTGCCTTGGCATTATTGCCCATTATATATTATTCCGGCGCTTGGCTAAGATCGATGAAGCTCGTCAACTTCGAAATATCCCTTCACCTAACTCTCCTATACTTATTACCCTTACTTATCGAGAACTTTACCCTTACGATTTTCCTTATCTCGTCATTTTCTTTATATATGGAATATTAAAATTATTTTTATCCAGATTATAAACCTTTACGAAGTAACGATGTTCTTGGAATTTTAAATTAAACAACAAGTAAGGAAATAACTTTTATGCATTTTTATAGAATACTCGCAATTACCCGATATGACGTTTCAATGACTCTCGAATTCACTATTTCACAATTATATGTTCACAGGTATAAGGCCTTTGAATGGTCTAATAAAATGTCATAAATTGTATAGAATATACTAGTGAAATTTTAAAAAAAGAAATAGGATATTCTGTAATATTTAATATTCATATTTATTGTAATTAGACTTATCACAAATTTCAGATACATCAAACAATTATTTTTCAATAATTTTAATATATTAATTAATTTATTAATTTTTTAAATATTAAGAAATAAATAAACATCAATCATTAGAAATATAGAACGTCTGTTCAAAAGTAGGTTACTGGTAAGAAAAGTAGGTCAACGATACAAAAGTAGGTCAACGATACAAAAGTAGGTCAGCAGTACAAACCTATTCAATTTATTGAGAGAAAGATAGGCAAAGTACACCTTTGTCCATCTGTAGGTCCATGTCTGCGGTTATGTTTATATCTCTCGGAGAATTCTAGGAAATTCGTTATATTTGAAATACACATAGAAAAACATTCCTTAACTATCGGCTTAGTTGAGCGTTCAATGTTTTGTTTAGGTTCGTTTCTCTTCGTCACTCCTCGGCTGGTGTCGATAATCGAACATTGTCATTTCGTCGTTAAATTTGTAATTGACCTTCGTGTATGTTCGGTACTTTTCGAATGTATTCGTAACTACTTTTCGTAATAATCGTTAGTCTTCTTCGAACATCGGAAGGTGTAACAAGGATATTAGATAAAGTGACATTTATTTCGCGGCGCGTGTGTGCGTGTGAGTGTTTTCTTCTTATACAAGTGATATGCATATGTATGCGAGTGTGTGTAGTGCATATATGGATACGGTGCAGTTTTGGATATGGATATATGCAGCATTGGATACAAGGACAAAGTACACCTAAATGTAAGCTGACCATAATTTTTAACCTTTTTAACATTTGGTAGGTTTAATGTTAAAAACACTTCAAAGAATCATTGTCAAATAATTAAACGTTTACGAAAAAAAACCTTGTCGGGCGTATAAAAAACAACTCATCAAAATTTCGTCGGAATAGAATGAATAATTTTACGAATAGATATGATACAACATACAAACATTCATTTAAATATATATAAATTAAAAAAATATTTTCAAATGTTATACGAGTATTAAATAAAAAAATGTGTTTCAAAAAACATTATTATATATATTGGATTTACTTCGACAAGTAAATCTTTGTCACGTACACATAGATCGTTACCCATTCCGAATACGCGACTATCGTTGTCAAGATCACGAATGTGGCAAAGCAAAGAAGCAGCTTTAAGGAATTCCCTGTTGATGTGTCTTCAGAGCATTTCCTTTCGCAAGCTTGAACTGTGTTTGCTCACCTAATTGGTATTCTTACTTTCTCGAAGAGAACGTCGGGCAGCTCATGCATATATTCCGTGGGTAACCAGAAACACTAGGAGTAACCCTTAGCGAAGGGCGGAACAACGACGACTGGTGTTAACCCTCGAACCGCTTTCCTCGTATTTTTATTATTCTTTTTCTCACTTTTACCGAAACGAACTAAAATCTCTTTCCTTTTCTTTATCAATTCTATTACTTTCTTTTTTATATATAACTGTATACGTTACTTTATCCTTCCGTGCAATCGTTTAATTGTACAGGTGTGTTTATCGATATTCAGTAGAGACTCGTCAAATTATTCAAATTTATTTCTTTAATTACCAAGAGAGTTATATAAGTAGAGAATTAACGAGCTTCGACTATTCCCCGAGACTTTTTTTTTCTCAAAAAAAAAAAAAAAACTTCGATGCTCTTTAATATTTTATTCCTTTTTTTTCTTCGCTCTCTTACGGCAAAACGTTTAATTGCTACGAGCAATTAACTCGTTTCTCTTTCTCTCGACTGAGGGAGAACATCGAGTAAAGGTAATGATCATTTTCCAAGGGAAAAAAAGAAACCACACGTACGTGTGCGCGTACTCGCATAACTATCTACATACATACATACATATATACATTCATATATACATATATACATACGTACACGTCAGAGAGTAATAATATATATATATATTTTTTTTTACGATACTTTAGAAGATGATTTTTTACGTTAGTAGAGACGATTATGTACATTCTTCGGTGAATTCATAATTTTTTGCAAGACGAAAATAAAGACGAGATAGAATAAAACGTGAGAAAAATCTTAAGAACACGTGCTTCTACCATAAAATAAAAAAAGGGAGAGAGAAAGAGTACGATCAGCTGCTAGGTTGTTCTACTCACGTGGAAAGTATGTAATTCGTAAAAAGGGTATCACAAATGAAAGAAAGGACAAGTATGATAAAAACATCATAAATTAAACGTTAAAAGCGTAGACAGTTAACACTTTTAAAGAAATATGAGAAAAATTAAACAATGATATATAAATATGTACATATCTAAAACATCTAATCAAACTATTTTCATTTAAATAAGAACGAAAAGAAAATAGAAGGATTGCTCGTACGCATAGAGCACGGGTCAACGGGTAGATAATAAGTAGAGTGTAGACTAATTACAGCACGTTAATTAACTTCGTTCTAATGCGTATGCCAATTACGTGAAACAGTAGCGTAGTACAACGTCAGGCCAGCTACCGCACCGTTTTCTACCTTGGCAGTGCGTTTAATTAACGTTGCGTAGATAATAAAGCGAATAATATAGTAAATGACAAAGTCATACGAGTCAGTATTACTAAAAGAGAGAAAGAAGATACTAGAAAGAAAAAGAGAGAGATAATTTTCGGTTAATCAAAATCAAAGTACGTCTTTTAAAGTTTCCAAACTTTCGTCATCTGTCCGTCCATAGATTCGTAAATCTTAAAAATAAAAAATCATAAAACAAGGCCTTCTTTTAACGATCTAAAATCCTCGACCAGCCTACCGAGACTCTTTCGAAAAAGTAAACTGTCTCGGTGCTTTTAAAACACAATATATCACTGTGTAAGAAACTTAACAGGAAAAATTTCAATTCATTAATCTTCCAAGTTTCTAAGAGACGAAGAGCTTCGTCTCGTAGAACCTTTTCCTTCTCATAGTCGCGCGGTATATACACTTCCTATTATTATACCTTTTTTAAGGACAAACACAAGCTTTCTTTCCCATTCTCTCTCTCTTTCTCTCTTTATCGTTCTATCTTTTACAGCTTAAATCGTAGTCAAGAAAGACGTATTAAACGTCCGTTTAAACGTTAAATCGTCGCACTCATTCCGCGTCCCTCATCGTAGTACTTAGGTACTATACTCGGCAATAAAATGTCGACTCTCTCAATTCCCTTCACCCTTTATTCTGCTTCTTCTTCTTCTTCTATTCCTTGAAAGAATGATAGAGAAGAGTGAGAGAGAAAAAAAGAGAGAATGAGAGAGAGAGAGAGAGGGGGAGACTTAGTCTCAAGAATGGCCTTAACTTCAGGTCGAACAAATTCCCTACGGGCTAAATTCTCTCTTACTCTTACCTCCCTTTTCTTTTCCTTCGATCTATCTATCTACCTATCTCTCATTCTCTATCTTTCTTTAACACACACACACTCATACACAGACATATACATATACATATATATACACAGTACTCCTTTCTATCATTCCTTTTCACCAGCACCACTTTTACTCCAGTTCGAAATGAACCTACAGACATCGCTTCTTTTTACGATCTCCTAGCACGCCCTTCTGCTTCCTTCATACACAGCCAGTACTATCCCCTCTCTTCTCATCTGTCTCTCTCTTTCTTTCTTTCTTTCTTTTTCCCTTTCACTACTCCCCTACCGTGCACGATATTGCAGCACGTCGAATTGCTTTCGAGCGGAAAGATGGTTAAGAATGCGAATAGGAAAGCTCCGACGAGCACGACGACAACGACGACGACGCCGACGGAAATTAATTTTCATCCTTCGAGGACGGACGCTCGTCTCCGGGCAATACACATACACGTGCAAGTTCGTTCAAATATATATACATCTTTCAAGTTATATACACTTATACTAGTCTCCATTCTATCGAGAAAGTGTTCAGAGTAGAAAAGGAAACGAACGTGGCTTTCGAGATATACTTATACATCCATATATACATATATACGTAAACAAATACACGTGTACAACTTTATATATATATATATATAAATGTACAGATATATACATGTATAGGTACTTACATTCTACTCACATACATACATTCTTCGTCTAGGAGTTTCTTCTTTACGTCCAATCACCGTCGTGACACGAGCTTTCCAAAGGGTTTGTAAACTATTTCCTTTGCTAGTATAGCAGATAGAAACTTCTTTTATACGTTTCCACACGTATCCCTCCTTTTTTTTTATCCGCGCGCGTTCACGTGCATCTTCCTTTTTTTTTCTTCGAAGTACAAAAAATAAATATATATATATATATAGTAATAGAATTGTCTAGGTTCGAGAAACGTTTTCATTTACGGGAAAAAGAATAAATTGAGAGATTAGTTTGAAGTTGTAACTATCATAAGTTTGAATTATTGATTGCCAAAGTTACAGGGGTCTGGTGACACTCTTCTACAATATTCTATAATTTATACAATTTGTGTCATACTATATCCAATCTATATAAATACCTATTAACATGTGAATTTATTATTTATATTTCTAATTAAAGTTAATTTATATTTATATTTTTATTTATTTATATATGTATAAATGTACATATACATATATGCGAATTTTCGTATATATCTATATTTATATTTATTTTATAATAATAATAATAATAATATATCTCAATTAAAACAAGCTATGCATTGATAAGCTAATTTTTAACAAGAGATTCAACAGACAAAAAAATTAGAAACAGAGAGTTTCCATGTTCTCTGAACCAAAACAACACAGGCGTCTGAAGCATCGTAGTCAGTGCGAGTTCGTCTCGAGGATGAGTGGTTTGATATTTGTTTCGTATTTACGTTTTGCCGCGGTTTGAGATTCATTAATGCGCTTTCACAGCTACGCTTTATATCGCATGTTCTCGATATTTTTAACTTTTTATTTCTTCTGCATACATATTCTAAACGCGTACCTAATAACGATTAATTAATCAAGTACCTTTGTTAACTTTTTATTTATTTATTTATTTCTCTTATCTGTTTAAATAATGTACAATGATTTTAGGTAACATTTTCTAAGTAAAGAGTACACAGTTAAAGAAAAGTCGAATAATTTGCACGTATAAAATTATTTTTTACACGATTATTTAAATTCTCATTTTCCTTAGAAAAACAAATAAAAAAAACACCTAAAGACTTTGTTTTCCTTCTTCTTTTTCTTCTTCGTTATTTTTTTCTTCTTTTTATTTGATTTATTCAACTTTCCCCAAGCGATGCATCATAAAACTTTCTCTTCCCTTTTTTCTTCTCTTACTTCTTCCTTTTTTTTTCTCTTCCCCACCAAATTTAACTTCCCTCCCCCCAAACTCGAGCGAGAATTCCCGATAGAAACAATCGTATTCTCATCGAGCGAAGATAAGTCGAAGTTCAACGGTAAGTTTTCGACTGTGACTAATCGTTCCAGCCGCGAGGAATAATATTCGTAAGGAGGGTGGGAAAGGGAAGGAGGGTTTTAGAGAAAAGGGCAGAAAATGAAAGAAAGGAATTAAGGGTAGCGGGTTACTTTAAGCCGTTAGCGAAGACGGCACGTGACATTCTCTTCTCGCGTTATTACCCTGCTAGAGAAGATAAGGGACGAATAATGCTAGTGAACATGTATATATCTGTCTATATATATGTGCGTGAGTAGGAGAGAAAGAGGAAGAAATAAAGAGAGAGAGAGACAGAGAGAGACAGTAGAGAAGAGACTAGTTTCTTCGCGAACAGAAGGGAAGAAGTTACTCCATTTATTGTGACATATCGTTGGAAAGTTCGACCAACGGAATACGTTCGCGAAGGCTTAAGCTCACTCGAAGAGCATGGCTTGGTGAATTATTGGTCCAGGAAATCGACTGTACTACTCTCTCTCTCTCTCTCTCTCTCTCTCTAACTGCACCGAACCTGCAAATCGAGAATTACCATCTTCACCGTAAATTCCCATCCTAATTCCGCATACTCTCTCTCTCACCATCTCTCTCTGTGTCTCTCTGTCTCTGTCTTTCTCATTCTTGATTCGACGGATCAAAATCGATCAGCAGAAATTTCCTTGATTACGTTTATAACATCATAACACGTTCGTTTAAATAAATAAATAAATACATTTATATATGTGCCATTCTCATATGTCCAATAGATAAATTCTAATAAATGATATTTGAAAAATTGTATTTCCTAAGTGCATAAAAATGATGAATACGATTATTCGTCCCGATGGTCGAGAACGATTTAGACTTGCTCATAACAATGCATACATGTTATATGTATTTCTATTATAATTGTTATTAAATTAATATTGATTTATATTAAATTTCCAATTAAATATTAAAATATTAAATCGTATCATTTTAAGCACTTAAAAATGACCTTATCGTTCCGGTAATCTCGAACTTTGGGTCTGCTTGCAATAATGCATACGTGCATTTATATGCACGTAAAAAATTTTACTTAGTTTGTTTGTTACGTTTCATCGAACGAAAAAAAATAAAAATCATAAAAAACATTGTCTCGACTAGTTAACTTGTGTTCTTCATGTTCGCAGACATATTGTATAACTCGTTTGTAACTTTAAAACAAAAAATATGGACAACGTTATTAATAATTCCTTTTTTTTTTTTTTTTTAAAACTTTCATCCGACTCTTTGCAGTTAGTCGAGTTATTATTGTTTCCTGATTTTTTTCTCCAATATTATTATTATTATTATTTTTGCCTTTTATATTTATATTTTTTTAATTATATTTTATTTTTATTTTATTTGCCCTTTCGAAATGAAAAATTCCTCGACCCTCTTTCAATGTATTCCCAACATATTCGTCAAGTTCTTTCGAGTTGCACATATATACACACACATTTATACACACTAGTTTTACTTCAAAACGTTTATTATTATTAAACTTTTTTATACTCCGAACGGCGTACGAATACAATGTTGAAGTGTTAAACACTCACGCACGATGAGCGTATATATTTGTATAGAAAATTAACGGACAGGTACAAATAGTTTATCGAGCATTGTTAATCCTGACAGTATGTCAGTATCAAGTAGTCAATAATGAATTGTGTCCATAGAAAACAAATTGTAATATTTGTTTCTGTGAAATTTATTAGCTAGTAAATTAAGATAAAATAATTTTTTAAAAAATGAATAAAATGAGGGGAAGAGAGAGAGAGGGAGAGAGATAGAGAAAAAAGGAAAGAGAAATGACGATATTTTTGGAAAAATTCATAACACAAGAAATCTGATTTCACGGAACGATTAAGCAGGCAGGGGAGCGTCACGGCGTTAAATAGATTTCACGGGATGTACCTCCATTATACTATGTTATAATACGAAGGGAAATGTTGAGAATATATAACAAACAATAATATCTTTTATTAATAATTATTCGATCTAATCGACGGTTTTTTAATCACAATCGTTAACGTTAGTCTCGCTCTGTTAGAATGAAAATGGATTTTCTTTTTGTATAACAAATAAAAGAAACAACAATATATTTACATATATTTAACAATAATTCTCGCAATAATTAATTATTCAAGTTAAATAGTCTTTTCCTATTATCTTTTGCTTAGTTGTCAAATAGAAACGAAAATGATTGACAAATAATGAGAACGTTTTGAGGAAATTTGACGTAAAATGCAGCTAACGAGCAATCCTCTCAACTTCCTTCCTGACTGACTCTCGAGAAAGTCCGAAACGAAATTTGATTGTACTTCCAGTTCGTACTTTGGACGAGATCGACGACGTGCGCGAAATTGACGAAAGGGGTAAGCCGCCGAACTAGAGTACTTCGCTATTTCGTGAAATGAAAAATTTTTCTCTGTGTTTCTGGTGTAAGAGTCGAAATCATTTTATTGCCACTTCCGTGCGCTTTTTCCCCGGATATTAGAAGAAAACGTGTATCTATATATATATAGATATATCTAGAATTGCGTACGTGATACTTGTATTTTTCGCAAAAGATAGGGAAAAAGCTGATCGCGGTGAAACAACCTTCTCACGTTTATCGACGCAACGATAAGAAGAAGAAAGAAAAAAAAACAAAAATATATAAATGAAACCTATTACTTTATTCTTTTTTAACACCCGTAAGAAGAAACGAATCGGTAAAAGGACTCGTTATAAGTGACATTGAAAGAAAGAAAATAGGGATGACGAAAAACGTTTAATACACTTTGAACATGGACAAATTTGCTAATAAAAAAAAAATAAAAATAAAAAAGAGACAATTTGATTAATCTACCACCGTTCTTATATGTAACATCATCACCATCAGAGCATATTTTTTTATTAACATGCTATTTTTTCATTTAAAAATCAATATTTCGTAGAAAAAATTCGATGGAAGGAATACCTGGGAAAAAGAATTTATCCGAATTTCTCCCTTTGCTCTTTTTCTCTTTCTTTCTTCATTCTCACACACACACACACACACGCGCGCGAGCGCATGCTTGCACACGCACACACAGTGGAATTGGATCCGCATCTTGGAAATATAATGTAAATGATCAAAGGAGTCCATATACAGTATTTCGTTATACTTGGTAGGAAAGTCTGGTGCTTAGCGGCACGTAGGGAAAGCAACCGATAGGGGGTAGTAGTGGTAGCAGTAATGGGTGGCGTTCTTCCGCCTCCCTTCTCTAAAGGGGTTGAAGTGGTAGTAGTGGTAGTGTGAGAAGGTGAACCAGTGCGACGGTGGGTGCGATGGTGGGTGCGATGGTGGGTGCGATGGTGGGTGCGACGGTGGGTGCGAGGAGAGACGCTTCGTCGGGTTTGTTGCATACCACTGGCACCACTCCTACCCTCCATCCACCCTCTTACACCCTTAGTGGTAGGCGCCACTACCGCCACCACACTACTTCGTGCTTGATTTCAAAGCATAGAACCGCTCGACTTTCAGTGCGCCGAGCGCGCTCCGAGCGAAAAGACGCGCGTGTTCGTCGTTCTTTTTCAAATCGAAAAGCATTACTTTTTCGCAGTCGCGAAAAATCTTTTTAGAACCTATTCGCGTTATACTCTCTCTCTCTCTTTCTCTTTACACGTGACGTAATCCGACGCTCGGTGTTCTCGCGATTAGTATAATACTTTGATCGTGCATTTTTCTTTTTTCCTTGTTTTTTTTTCTCTTTCGTCAATTTATTTTATTTTCCGTTAACTAATTAGAATAATGATTGAGAGGAAAAACTAAAGAATTGTATGTTTATTTTTATAAATGATCACAACTATTTTTTCTTATTTTTTAAAAAACAAAGAGATAGTAAACAACGATGATTTTAGTGAACGTGAGAAGAGTATATTCCTTGTGATGTTTCTCTTCCGACAAATCGAAAGAACGAGAGACTCGAGCCGCTAAATTCTTCGTCTATATTTCTCGTAAGTATCGTTGTAAAAATATTCATACAAAAAACTGTCTCGTATTCTTTTTTAATGGAAACAAATGCGTGCCGTTGATGTTCGTTGGTATCGTTTGGTTTGTCAAAGATATTGAAGAAATCGAAAAACAACGAGTTATAATTTACTCGATTCGTGAATGTCGTTTGATCTTTTCGAAATAGAAAAAAAAAAAAAAAATAGGAAATCTAATTTGTTAACGATTCCCGCCCTTTTTCAACTCCATCAGAAATTAGTACTTAACTTTATTATTAATCTTTTATAATTGCTAATAAAAATGATTACGTTTACGAGGGAAACTATTTCCCTGTTTGAGATATAAATCGTTCCCCTGCGTTCCCGTTTAATATCGAGCGAGTTCTAAACGAGATACGACGTGGAAATTGTCCGCGATAACTCGCCACACCATAATTCCTGGGATAACGAGAGTTGGCTCGCGGCTCGCTAAAGAAGAAAGAAAAAATAAAAGGAAGAAAGTAAGGATAAAAACAGGAAAGAAAGGAAGAAAGGAAAAAGAAATAGAAGGGATAACTTGGTCGATAATCTCGCGTGATCTTCAAAAGAAAGTCTGACGTATGCATGCACGCATCCTAAATGAAATTGAAGAAGATTACACGATGAGAGAATATTGATGTTTACCTTTTTCTCTCTCGCGTGTGCTCGTTAACTCTCCTAATTTCGATCTGCGACATGTTTTTCCATCGGAAAGTCGACTGCTCGTTGACCCCTCATCGATCATTTTCAAAATGACGTTCGAAGTTGAGCTGAATACGTCAACTGTAGGTACATAAAGAGTGAGAAAGGTAGAAAGAGAGGTAGCTAGATAGATAGACAGACAGACAGACAGAGTAGGTCAACGCATGATAGAAAATCACGACGAGGTTTGATGTCCCAAAGTTAATATCTTATTCAAGAGGAAATTGTAGGTAAAACCAGATTGGATGATCCCTCTACCAGCCCCACCTCATCCTCCTCTTCATCCTTCTTCTCTGTTTAAAGCTGTTTCTCATTTTTGTTATCGGCAAAAAGGGTTCTCTCCCTCGTCGATCATCTTCAAAGTCACGTGCTTAACCTGTCGCGTGTTTTCGATCGTCGTCTACTGTTATGCTATGCAGCAACCACAAAGAAGTCTTCGTTTTGGTCAAATTGTAACACGCGAAGATTCTATCGCGTTAATTTATACAAGTGACTTCATCGAAAATGTTTAAACGGGTAATAAGATCGTGATAAAGATGCGATATCTCGAATAAAATATATACACATATATATATTTGTGAAATAAATCGCGAGAGTTCTTTTAAAAAAATATCAAATAAAGTTTCCTCCTCCACTTTGGAAGATAACTTTTTGAAGATGAAAAATGTAAATATATATTTGTATGTATACCCTCATAGCCCTCTCTAAAGATCAATCTTCTTTCCTTCCTTCTTCTATTACTTTATTCTTGTTTATTCAGTATAGCTTGTGAATACACGAGAGAGGTCCAAAATTTTCTCGGATGACGTGACTTTCGTAAGCGCCGGCTCGAGAGTGGTGGAGCCAACAGGTGGACGTAGAGTCGGCCCATTAAAACCCACCGTCCTTGTAAACGGCGCGCTATCGACGATATTGTTATCGAATCATCGAATTAGTGCCTACGTTATGTCCCTTGTACGACGAACGACACAAATCCATTTCGATTATCATCACAGAATGTCTTCCTTTCGTATATCGAACCAAAATCGATCTAACTTAGCTTCTTTCTTTTATCCCTTCTTTTCGCAAAATACGAATATAACAAATACAACATTTCAATCAGCTTATTGGAAATATATGCAAAATTTGATCTTCGAATTATTGATCCCTCGTGTAAGATATCTTCGTCGTCGTCGTCGTCGTCACGTTCGTGACATTTTTGGTATTAGAAAGATTAGGGTAATACCTAAGAAATAGAGACACTTTCAAGTCAAACATACTTAGTAGTATTAGGTGCAGCCAATCACCAAATCTTACTATTGTATTGTATTGTAATATTAAATAATCATTTTTTAATATATTGTTTATTAAAATAGAGTCTATTAACACTATGACTTCCATGTTGATCATTTATGATCGGCCACGGTTTCTCTTGTAACGTCATAGTGGTCATTGGTGACTGGAACATTTGAACTACTAACAATTGTAAAAAGTTGAATAAAAATTTACAGTTAGAGCGTTTAGAACATTACTGCTAATTAGAATATACTTTGAAATAAAAAATACACCTTTGAACAATTACAAATTTTTATTGAAACACCAAAAATAAAAGATTAATTTCTACGAAATCTTGAATCATAAAATACCATCGTTGACGTCCTGAGAGAAACGCGTGATTTTGGCGTAGCAGTCAAAGTGTTAATAAGTTACTAACTTCTTTAAAAATGTCTTACCCTTGTAAAAATGTCTTACCCTTGTAAAAATGTAAAGAGAAAAAAAAATGAATGTCATCGATGATTTGGTTTGATAGTTTCTCGAAAGTTGTCTAATCGAAATTCGTTACCCCTTGTAGATGGTAAGAAAAAGAGAAGACAAGGCAATTGGTCGTCTGAAATCGTGGCAACGAATCGGCCTACCGGTCACGTACGAACAGACAACATTCGTTTAAAATCTACGCTCGTTCTTTCTGAAACGGCGATACAAAATTCTGGTCTCTTCTCTCCCCTAATTGAATTCGTTGCGGGCGATACGCGAGACCACTATCTTCTCTAACGGTAGTGGCTCTTTCCTCACAATCTTATTCCCTTTCTTCCTCGCCACGAACTCTTTTTGAGCTTCGTTCGGTTCTCTTACGAAGTGTGCAGTCATACTACACCCACACGTATACTTACATAAACAGATAAATACACGCATATACACGTACGGATAAACTCGGTTCTCAGGAGTTTATTTTCCATCCGGTTCGCTTCACGACAAGACAGAAACGATGTCTTTTTCCTACAGGTGGCCGAATCTCTCTCTTTCTCTCTCTCTTGAGCATGTCTTCTACAAATAACTTCTCAAACCTTTTATATTTGCCTTGTTACTCCCTTCTTTGATAACGAAGAAAATAGAACAAAAACTAAAGGCAAATAAAGAATACAAATATTGAATCGTCTTTTTTAGTCTTCGTATATTGTGATTATTATAATACTTATAGATTATCATTATTATTATTAATCATTATTTTTTCCTTTGACATATAATACTTTGAATAAATAATTTTCCAAGCCTTTCATTTAACTCTCTTTATTACATATATTATATATGTTTCTTTTTATTAAATAATCCAGACAAAAATTAATAGCAACATCAATTAATCTATTTTATATCTTTTCCAATTTCCCGCGTATTACTCTCGCGTCTGTTGCAATTTCAAGTTTACCGACTCTCTACACCACTTCCATGTTTCATTTATTTTATTTTTACGGAGAGTATTGATAATTCAAGCATGAATTTCAACGCAGACAAAATCGAAGAGCGATCTCTTACTACCTTTTTTTTTAGTCATTTCGGGAGAGAAAAAAAAGGATAGAGGTAAAGATAAAAACAAAAAGAAGAAGGAAAAGTAATAAAAAGGGCAATCCGTGGGCAGGGAGGCACGCCTGGTTCGCGTGGCACGCTTTTCGACACCGTTGGATTTTCGCTACCGTAAGCGACTGCAATTTTGTTCTACCTCTCTTTCTCACTCTCTCTCTCTCTCTCTCTCTCTCTTGCTTTCCCTTTATCTGCATCTCTTTCGGCACATGCAAAACGGTGCAAATACGGGGCGTACGGTCGAACAGCAGGGTTTATTACGTCGCCGTTTATACGCGAAACGCGTTCGCCGGAAGTGAGCTTTGCGATGGCCGAATACAACTGGGGCTATGTGTTTTCCTCTTTGCTTTTCGGGTTGTACTATCACCGAGATAGAAAGAGTCTAACTCGTTACATGCAATTTCATCGGTACCATTCGATCTTTTAAAACTAACTATTAGGTTCCGTTTAATTCCTTTAATTTTTAACGACCTTTTTGTTGTTGCCAACTAAAAAGAGAACTTAATACAAAATTAAACAAAATAAAAATCAAATCATTGTCCTTAACATGCTATTCGAATTGTCTATACATATTTTACTTCCTCTTTTCTTTTTTTTTTTCTATAGAAAAAGAAAATCATTGGTTTTACGAACGATTTGAATCGTCCATACATATTTTACTTTTTCCTCTTTTTTCTCTCTCTCTCTTTCCCTCTTTTCCTCTTTTTGTAGTTCTCGTTAGAAAAAAAAAAATCATCGGTTTTTACGAGCAGGGCTAGAATTGTCCGTAGATATTTTATCTATCTTTTTGTTTCCTTTTTTCTTTCTTTTTTTTTTATTTGGTATCTCTTTTACCGAAACAGAAAAAAAAAAACAAGAAAAAAAAGGGAAAAATAGGTCGATAATCATTTCATCCAACTATCTAGGAAAATTTGCCGTACACGTATATTTTCTACACAATAACGAATTGATTAATTCGGATATCGATCAATATCATGCTAGCGAAGCGTTCAACGATAAAGCGACTTCGTCAGTCTCGTTAGATTTAAAGAGCCGTATAATCGTATTTCGAGTCGAATTCACAATTTTCTCTGGTAAAAGATAAGCATATAACACGGGTAATTTTGATACTGAAGAGTAAAGGGAGTTTTTTTTTTGGTTCTTTTTTTTTTTCGTTCATTCGTTCGTTGTTTGTGTATATTATATCGTCAAGTAAAAAAAAGAAAATTGTTTTCTTTACTTTTATTTTTACCTTTCTTAAAATTCCTTTTTCTTTTACGCGAAAATAATCATCGTTCTAGATCCAAAAAGGATTATAGTAATCATTCATTGCAATACATTAAATTTTTTTATACAAATTAAGTTTCGCACGAGAAATGTAAATTTTTGCTTAACGAACGAACGTTTTGTGTTTGAGTACGATCGGAAAGAATTAATTTGCTAAAGTGTGCGTGTGTGTGTATGTGTGTATTGGGGAGGAGGAGAAGTACTCTCTTCTGTATCTACACGCGGTATTACCAAGGGTGTCTGTTATGATGCAGTCGCTTGGCTATGTGTAGCTCGTAATAAACGAATGGGAGAGTAACGATGAAATTGCCAAATTTGCATAGGCGATCAATAAAAGCGTCCCACGTTTAAACCAAAAGAGTTAAAGAGAGAGTGAAAGAGAGAAAGAGAGAGAGGCCCAACGTCGGCCCGGTCTTTTAATGGAGACGAGTATAACATCGAAGATAAACGAACGATGTATTTTAGCCTATAATCGTTCATACGTGTTTTACACGTGTTTTTTCACAGCTTTTACCATATCGTTTCTTTATATCGACTTTTAATATCGTTCTCTATTTTATAAACAAGGAAATAGTTATATATATAAAAAAAATAAAACATAAAATAAGGCAATTTTTGGAAGAAAAGAAAATAAGGAAATTTTGAGGGAAGGTGAAAGAAATAGAAAATGTTAATAGATAAAATAATTGGAAATATACTTGAATGTGTATTTTATCTTATTGGAACTGTGCATAATCATTGATATTTATTGTAGGACGTGTAACACACGCATTAAAAGGTCGAAATAATCGAGAAGAAAATAATCGAGATAACGAATGTCATCCCTCGAAAATTCCTAATTAATAAAAATGAATACAGAGAAAGAGAGGGAGAGAGAGAAAGAGGCGAGTAAGCAGGGTTCGTATTAATTGGAGACCAGAGAGATACGAGAAGGTTATACGTAATCGGTGTTCGTAGATTACGGGCCCGCGTCGTTTAACGGACGACGGTTAGAACGGTCCTGCGGGGAAGAGAGAGGGGGATTGTTGGTTGGTCGTGTACGTTGATATCGTTATTCGATGGAGAATTATCGGAAAGAGGGCTTTTGTTATACAACGAGAGCCAACGTTGCTGTGCCTAATTTGCATAACGGAGATATTAATTAGCTCGAGGGACGATGCTCACGAACAACGCTAGCATGATAAATAAAACTCCCTCTCCTTTCTCTTTCTCTTTCTCTCTCTCTCTCTCTCTCTCTCTCTGTCTTTTACGTAGAGATACTCACCACTAACTCTGACACAAATCGACCAATCGCAAATATTTTTCAACGTTTAACACGTACAAGAAAATAAAATTATACGAAGAATTAGTCTACGTCGTTTTTACGTGGTTGCAGATAAAATCATCCCGACTATTACGAATTCCAAAAACGTTCGTTCTTTTTTTTTTTTAGTTTTCCATCGAGGTACGCAATACCCCATTGAATGCGAATTTTTTTTCCCTTTCTTTCTTTCTTTTATTTGTTTTTTTTTTTATATGAAATCGATAGCAAAATAAAATAAAAAAACAGAAAAAAAAGAGGAAGGGTTTAAACTTTAAACTCGTATCGTTTTATCTTTGGCTCAGGGATTCTGACTCTCTCGTTAGATATTTCATTCGCTCGAACGATTTCCTTTCTCGGATATGTTTCGTTGCGGTCAAGTAGACATTTCTAAGAAAACACACCGTAAATTTTTCCAGTCGTGAGAGATCCCCTTTTTCTCTTTCCTTTTCCCCACTCTGTTTTTTTTTTTCTCTCCGATGCTAGCAATCGGTCGAACGATCGCGAGCAAAACTCCAATGCACGCTGGCACATCGCGATACGTGACTCATACGTAATTCTAAGCGCTGGGGTATACCGTCGGGAAACATTTGAAAAAAGATGAAAACGTGAGTGACGGGGACGTATACGTCAAAATCGTTTCCAATCTATCTATCCTATCCTATCCTATCCTATCCTGTGTGTTCTATCCTATCCTTTATTCTATCCAAGTTATATTCTTTCTTCATCTAAAATTTAACCGAAAGTTTGCAGTCGCGAGATCTTAAATTAACCTTCGTTAAATTTAAATCTCGGGAAGAGATCAACGAAGAATTTTCTCTGAGTCACGTCTGCTAGGGATTTCCAAAAATCTGAATAAAATTATTCTTTCGTTATTCAAATCAGAGATAATGAGGATGGAAAGAAGATGAAAGGAAAGAAGATGAAAGGAAAGAAAGAAATAGAAAAAAAAAAGTAAAAATAACTAAAGTACATTCGCACGATCAAAATTTTTCGCGGGAAGAACTCGTTAGTGCCTCGACACGTCGACGATTACGTTCACGTCCGGCACGCATTTCAATCCGTCCGCGTACGAGACATGTGTTTTGTTCTCGTTGAAATATTTGTCTTCTCTTTTCTCTTTCTCTCTTTCTCTATCTCTCTCTAGTGTATCTTTTTCTTCTTTTGTTTATCTCTTTTTTTTCTATCTCTATCTCTATTTCTATCTCCACAGCACACCAAGCACCAGCGGGCATCGTGAACATAAAAAGGGTTGCTGCTGTGAAGGAGGAAGGGAGGAAAAGAAAGAATACATAGACGGAAACTGAAAGTAGAAAAAGAAGAAGAAGAAGATGAGACGATTCGGAGGTTGGCCACTAAAGGAAACTAAAGGGAATAACGATTGGATGGAAGATGTGCATACGAAGGGTTTAACAGATTAGTCGACGATGAAGGAAAATTAGGAGAAGAAAAATTCATAATATTATACATGCATCAAGAGTAACCTAATTATCAAAGATTTGGCGAAATGCGTATCAACGAGGAAGAGAACGAGGAAAAGAAGCTCGAGGGCAAATCTCTTTGATGCCGAATGATTTCTCTGAGTAGCGGTAATAACAGTCCGTTGATTCGAACGTAATTTCGTCTTTGCTCGAGTACGTACATTCAGAAGATTCAACGACAGAGAAACGAGGAAATATATATATATATATATATATATATATATAATACCTAAGGTTTCGCCTTTAATAAGCGAATCCCACGAGAAATTAACGGGCACCTATGAATCAGGAACGTGGGATCAGCGAGTAATAGTGGTCGTTGTAGCTCTTGATCCCAAGGAACAAGATTACCTTCGCCGAAGATACGTTCTCCTTGGCCAACGACGATGACGATAAATGGAATCGAACTGGATACCTAATTTAACGATTTTAAATTAAAAAATTCGCAAAGATAAAAAGAAAATAATCAAAAAAGTGAAAATAATAAAGTTTGATTTCTTGGAAACATGTCACGTTTTTTAAGAATTCGAGCTAAAATGCGTCGCAAATGACGTCGATGTCAATTACGTGATGGTCATTGTTACTACTAATATTCTCTCTCTCTCTCTCTCTTCCACCGTTCTCGATGAGCACGAAGATCGAAGGTAAAATCCGTGGACGAGAGAAACGATGGGTGGAGGAGGTCGGAGGAGGAGGGGGAGGGAATACATAGGTACCGCGACTAGAGCTCGTAGAAATTCGAGCACGGAGAGCCACGTAAAACCACGTCATGGCGCTCTGACGTTTCCGTGACAGGACTCGGAAATGGCGATGCTCTGAGGATAGCACGTAAAGAGAAAGAGAGAGAGTGAGAGAGTGAAGTGAGAGAGAGAGAGAGAGAGAGAGAGAGAGAGAGAGAGAGAGAATATACGCGTGTTCAACTATGTGCGATCACCATCGCGTCGGAAACGTTGCTGCCGCTGCTGCTGCTGTTGTTGCTGCTGCTACTACTACTGCTACTGCTCGTGAGTAGTTCTGATCCTCGGGATAGTAGTAAGCGTCCGCGTCTGTTCGGACCGATTATCGTACTTGTAGACGATTAAACGAGAGAGTCCTCGAGTGATTAAAGAACAGCGAGTGTGTTTTCAGAGGTGATAGGGACGTATGAGAATATACGTATGTTTAAGGAGGACATAAAAGTTAAAGAAAGAAAGGAGTGTAAAGGTAATAAGAAATATTCGAAAGAATTTCTAACAAGAAAGAACAGAAGTGGTGTTTGGTGGGAAAATAAAGAGAAGGCGCCGATAGAAATTTCGATTTACCGAAAGGTGTTTCCTTGGATAGCTAGTAGTAGTTAGCGATGATATTATCTATCCGATTGAAGGTTAGATATTACTAATTTGGAGTACAGTAAATACGTAGTTGCACGGTATGGCTAGTCCTGACTCTAATCGGACAATCACATTTACTGCTTGCCGAGTATTAATCACTGGTTTGTGCACGGTCGTCAGTTCGTCGCGAACTCAATGGAAAGTCAGTAGTAACGTGTTCGTCGTGTATGCCTCGTGAAGTAGTAACATCATCATCATCATCATCAGCAACAGCAGCGGCAGCAGCAGTGGCAGTGGCAGTAGTAGTGGTTACTTCTTCGTCCGGACAACGAGGACTACGGCGACGAGGACAACGACGACTAAGGTGGCGAAGAAAGAGAAGGAGAAAGTGGGCGGTTACGAGAAATCCCCTGAAAGGGAGCTTGTTCCTGTAGATAGGAGAAGGAAAGAGAAGAAGAGAAGTGAAACTCTGTTACAGCGCGCTGGAAGAAGAACAGAACAGCGGTGGGAGACAACGCTCGTGAAAAGGGTTGAAGGAGGAGGAAAGGGCGGAGTATACGAGGGTGGCCACGAGGGAAAGGGACTTGAACGCAGAGAAGTTTCCGTCTGTCCGAAGTGGATGGGGGTGAAAATGTTCCGAGTGTTGCTGGCATGTGTCTGGCTGGTTGCCGGCAGCCCGTTACATCCCTGGCCGCTAATACCCCAAAGAGGTAAGTGCACCGGGTCTGTCTATCTATTTATCTCTCTCTCTCACTATCTATATATATACATATCTTCATTTTACTCGTAATTTCTTACATCATCGTGCTCCATTCTCTCTTTATCGTATCCTCTACTGTTTTTATTCCTCTTATCCCTTTTTCGCTCCTGTTTTTCATATGCTAAGTAGGTAGATAGATAGTTGGAGTATAGATAAGCGAAAGAACACGATTATGCACACGCACGAAGAAGGGACGATCTTTTGTTTGCAGAAGCAAACGAGATAGGTATCATTCTATCCTTTCTTTTATTCTCTGTCTATCGCATATCCTTAGTTAAGATAATCGGTAAAGCAACATAGAAATATTACTGCGGTGCGACGATCTCTTCTGTTTTTCTTTTTTTAAATTTATCTAGGTTAGTAATACTATAGATTAAATACACTCTCTCGACATACATATATATATTAACTAAAATAAAATGAAAAATATATCAGGTGTGTATACATATGGAATGTATAAAAAAGATATCGGTAAAAAGATACTAGATACTAGAAGTTACAGTTAATTGTATTTCGGAGAATAGGCAAAGAACAAATTTGACATAGAATGACTACGAGAAAGGAAGCTGCTGCAGCAGCAGCAGCATGGAAAAAAGAATGCAAGTGCACAGACCGTCGCTCAAGGGAAAAATCGAGCCACGTCCTACCAGCGTTGAGATAGAAGAAACGGCTTAGCTCGCGTGAAGAGAAAGAAAGAGAGATAGAAAGAGTAAACGATAAAAAGAGATGGAGAGAAAAAGAGAAAGAGAAAGAGAAAGAGAGATAAAGAATGCGAGCATAGTAGTTCTCTTCTTCTTTCCTCTCGTCTCTCGTGGCATTAAAAGGTAGCAGCAACGCAGTAGTAGCAGGAGCAGCAGCAGCACCAGTACCAGCACCAGCACCAGAGTCTCCTACCTAACGACTCTTTTCCTTCCCCGTCATTTCCTCCTTTGTCGAAGCGCACGACGCTGACAACTGTGCTTACTCGTGACTCCAGCGTTTCTTTGAACCATTTCGCGGTCGTGTGCCATGCTTCCTCCTACCTTTACATTCCTTGGTATTCATATCAGACCCCCTTCTCTCTCTTCTTTCTCTATCTCTCTCTCTCTCACTCTTTTTTAGCCCCTTCTCTTTACCATCACCACTAACACACTCTTACGTATACGCAAACAAATGCACTGACATGAGAGACGAAGACTTAGCCTTTGACAGAGACGCGTTGGCTTTCTTTCTTACTTCTATTACCACTTCTTTTTCTTCTTATTCTTCTTCTTCTTATTCTTTTTCTTCCGTTTTCTCCCTTCTTCCGTTTTTTCTCTTCTTACGTTTCCTCTTTCTACCAAGTACACTAACAAAATAGACTTATTCTTTTCAAATTCGTATTCGCGAATATTTTCTTTCTCTCTCTCTGTTTTTCTTTTTGAAATTCGCCTGGGAGAAGCTGCGAGAGATATACTTCGTGCTGCATCATCAGATATAACGAGAAAATTGTAAAATCAAGAAAGAGAAAGAAAGAGAGAGGAATAGATCAAAAACTGGACGAATCCTAGTGCAAGGTTCGTTAAAATCGACTTTTTCTTTTTTATTTTCTCATAGAGAAATAAAAAGAGATGAGATATTTGCAACTAGGTATTTTTTTTCGATACGAGTTAATTGGTCGGTCGACTATCATTCCTTTAAACCACCAAAATCTAATTTTATTTTGCGCGCGAATTCGATTCGATGGATTCATCGAGGCGGAGGTATTCGAACTTTGAGAATAGTTTCGCAAACGTTTCGAAAGATTATACTATTTTTGTTTTTTTTTTGTTTATTTTATTTCTCAATAGATCGAATTTGGCTAATAATGATCGACTTTCTTATCAAGTATTCAACGATAAAGCTCGATAAGTATTAACGATATACTTTATTAGTTAGCCTCTGGAAGTTTATACAAACTTTTCTTTTCTTTATCTTAAGGTATTGTGTATCGACTTCGATGAGAAAAAAATAAGATAATAAGTAAGAAAATAAGATAGATATTGTATGAAAAAGAGAGAAAGAGGGATAGAGAGGGGAAATAAGTAGAGTGGAAATAGACTCACAGACGATAGTCGTTTGCAACGGAGTTTTATGGTCGATGGAAAGGCTGTAATTTAAAGTGCTCTGTAATAAAAGTAGCAAATGATAAAGAAAGAAAAAGTATCCAGTGAATGAAGTAATAGGAGGGAGGAAGGAAGGATTAAAAGAAGAAGAAGAAGAAGAAGAAGAAGAAGAGGAAGAAAAAAGAACGAGCCAAAGAAAAAAGTCATTTCCGTTCGGCATCGTTTCTTTCATTAGCTGCAACATACGAGAACACGTTATCTTTAATTCGAAATTTCTTTCCTTGAATGTATATATTTTTTTTTTGTTTTGCTTACGATCTACTCTACCCTCAATCCCTCTTCTTTTCTCCTTCTCCCATCGTCCACGCATTCTCTCGACTTCTTTGCTTATGAATTGCGATAACGAAGGGAGAAAAAAGTCAGCATACGGTAATCCGACTCGAAGCTAGGAAAGAAGGAAGAAGAAGAAGAAAAAATATGCGAATTCTTTTCCGTTACGTGACTTTCAAAAGTACCGAGAAAGAGAAAGATAAAGAGAGAGAAAGAGAGAAAGAGAAGAAAAAAAGAAAGGTAAAACCACGACTAGCCCGTAAAACTTACCATTCGCGATGCCTGTCGTGCGTGAGACTACGATAAGATCACCCTTTCTCGTTTCACTCGTGGTAAAATGGAAAATCGACAAATCATTTTTATTTTATTTCTCGAGAGAACAATCAAATCCTAAAGGGGAAAAATGGTTTTGAGACTATGGTTAAATGTATACGCTAATAACTAAAAGTTTTAAATCGTTACGTAAATTCAAAGATAAGGATAAAAACAGGATATTTTTAAGAAATAATGAATACCCTTTTGAAATAGTTAAAGAGTGGATTTATTTTGATATATTTAATTTATTTCTATCAACGAATGAGTATTTTTACTTCAAATTTTCTTTCATAGAAGAAAAAAAACACTTAAAGGAAGATTTAAAATATTTCTACACACGTACAATGAATTTGTAGTTGTTAATATTTGTTTTCATTACTTGTAAAAGTTTTTAAAGATGTTCTAAAAGAAAAAGTTAATTCCGAGTATTGTAACATAAACTGGGTATACAAATCATACCACAAGAGTATATTTTTTAAAACATAATCTCAACTTGTTAGTATTCGATATAACAACGTTAAATCGTTATAAAGAATTTTTACGTAATCAGTAAGTGATTTGAAAGTTTAGATCAGTAGTATAGATACGAATGTACGTAATTCCTTGAAATAATAGTAATAATATGAACGGAAACTGTTATTCTTGAAAACGATTATCGATTTTACGTCTGTCCCTTCTTTCTCTACTTAATTCTAACAAAACAAGAGGAAGAAAAGAAAAGAAAAGAAAGAAATAAAAGGAAGGGAAAGAATACGGATAAATAAAGGGAATGGGAATAGTGTAAACGAGGTAGAGAAGGGTTGAGAGGGAACTTGACAGAGAGTCACGGGAGTCTAAAATAGAGGTGGAGGAGGTCACGCTCGATTTCGCAAACGCGCCGCTCGCGTTATTATGTGGCTGCGCTCGCGTAATCGCGGTTCCATTTCCGGAATTAGTCCATCAGGATTCAACGTCGCGTGAGGACAACCAATTCGAGATACCATTACTTTAGTCCTGCCATGTGCGTGTACGTATATATATGGTTTGTGCCAGTAAAGTACAACACGTTCAAGTCCAGCAGAAAACGAAGATGAGAATAGGTAAAAAAAAAAAAAGAAATTCTGGCTAAGTTGAAAGGCTTTCGTGAGCAAACTATGTGACGAGCTTAAATGATTGTTTTGTGCCAGTTGTTGTTTCGATTGATTTCGGTTCTTTTTTCTATTATTTTACTTTACTTTTCTCTCTTTCTCTCTCTCTTTTTCTTTTTCTATTTCTTTTTTTCATTATTTGTTAATCTCGGAATACAAGCGATCATCACGAAAACTCCGAGAAAATTTAATTCAATCTCTGCAATCGTTTCGATAAATTTTCCCACGGTTCTCTAGAGTATGCCAAGCAATTGCAATTTAGAACTGCAAACGGACAATTTCATTGTGTTTCGTGAATGGAAGAGTGAGCGAGAAGCATGAAGGAAAAGAAAGAGAGAGAGAGAGAGAGAGAGAGAGAGAGAGAGAGAGATAAAGGGAGCAATAATGTGTCGCCGAGTAGAACCGGTTCAACTCTAGTTCGACCTGGGCCATGTCTCAAAAGAGCAACTCATGCAGCAATCCCTTGTTGAAGACAAAGGGCGAAATTAACAGTCGAGACCATAGCTGGTTCCTACGTTTCAAATGAATATCAGTGACTCTTCTTAATATTGCATCTCATCCCTCGTCAATGACTATCATTTTCTCCCCGTACACATTAACCTTTAGATCTAACTTTAACTAAATATTCAACCACATTATCACACACACACACACTATATTTGTATTTATTTACTTTATCTCTGTAAAAAAATAACAATATTGTCATTTTCCATATGCACATACCACCTTTTCATCTATTTTTTTTTTCAGTATTATTTATTTATTCTTTCCCAATCATTTGATATATTTCTATTTAATCAATTTTGATTCATGAATAAACAATTAAATACGATAAAACGGTACTTATTTATGAACTTAATTTGATAGCCTATGTAAAATAATAGAATTCGAATTTATTGACTCGATTAGTATAAAAGTGTCGTTTCAACGTAATATGAATTTCTTAAATATAATTATATATTTTTATGAATATAAACTAAACAATATACTACATATATAGTAATTTGATTCTCTATCTTTTAATCCTTGAAAAATATAATACTTTTATTTCTCTCTCTCTCCCTCTCTCTCTCTCGATGGTCCAACGTATGCTTACGCGGACAAAAGCTAAGAGCCATTTAATCCTGTCTTTTGTCACCGTTTCGTCGGCTTTCTCTAATGCACTTTAATTAAAAAACCAACGGTTTATCCTTAAGCGCTAGGAAGGGTAGGATTCGTCGTGGTGGCAGGCAGCCTCAATCTCGTACAGAGAAGAGAGAATTTTCCAAGTCTGACGCGAGAGGAGAGATCGATGAGCTTAAAACCCTTAAATCGTCCCAAGGCCCGCATCCGCGAGTGAGCTCTCACTCGCATTTACGATCGCTTGGGGTTACGAAATAAAGCGAACCGTGTCTAAACTGAAAGCCGAAGTAATAAACGAGCGCAACGTACTTCTTGCTGCCGGTATATTCTCTCTCTCTCTCTCTCTCTCTTTCTCTGTGTCTCTCTTTCTTTTTACTTCCAGCCTTTGACCCTTTCAATCCTGATTTACGAGACTTTTCGATTCGTTGAAATTTCAAATGCTTAATACCAAACATTTTCTTTAAGCAATTAACTGTGAAATTAGTTTGAAAAATCGTTCATAGGGAATGAGGGAAATATAAAATTATGGCATTGATTAGTATAGACGTCGAGCACAGCGAAAATACGTGAATATTATAGATTTTATGAAGAAAAAAAAATATAAAGCAAAATATGAAAGGATTAAATTTTTTATTTTCTATGACATATTAATTATTATTCATCGTTGAAAAGGTTATTTCTATTAAATACTGAAAAAATAAGAAAACCATATCGAAAAATGACATTTTCATTATTTCTTATCGAAGTTTGAAGTTTTCGTAGTAAATAGTAAATTTTGTATTTTATACGATTTGAAAATATTTGATTGACGTATATAAAATTCTTACACGAGTAATTGGATAATTGTTTATCGAAATTATTCGAATTGAACAAAGAAAAGTATAAAAGAAAGATTTAAATTTTGTCGATTAAATTCATTAAAATTATATTGCGTATTGGTGATCATGAGAGTTAAATATTATTAACGGGTGCATCTATTTATTACTTTGCGATAGTATTTCGAATATTTTATAAATTTTCTTCTTGCCATTTTAATACACGTAACATATATAGATATTATATATATAATATATTTCTCTGGTAAATGAAATTAATTAATTAAATAAAGGTAAGCTCGGGTATTATATCTATAATAAAATTAACTTTGCAATAGATTTTCAAGAATAATGATATTGCATATCTATATTAGAAAAAAAAAATAAAGATCTGATATTATCCAAAGACATAGTCGTATTCGTATTTTTCTTCTCAAGGGAATCATTGAGTTGAAAAGCAATAAGGTTTCAACCGAAGAAGGGAGAATAGCATGTCGAAAAATCCACTACCCGTTCTTCTCTACTATTCCATTCCTATCTTCATCTTTTTATACTATAAAAGAAAAAGAAAAAGAGGTGTACTCTCGTTCGAAAGAAAAAACGACTCGACCACGAATGCACCTTGAGAAACTCTTCGATGGAATCGTAAAAGACTCAAGTAAATCCACACATGTGTGTTGCATGAATGTACATTGGTGAAAAATCAGACATGGAATGAATCCAGGAATCATTTTCAAGGACGACACCTTGAAAATTGTCATCCACTCTTTTCCCATGTGTGCCATACGAGACGGTACTCGATCTTAACGTACATATGAATATGCAATTTTATATGCAACGACCTTTTTAGGAGTCTCGATATCATCTCACCTTTCACCTTTCCCATCCCCCCCTCTCTCCCCCCTCTTTTTCTCTCTCTCTCTATCTTTCTACGATATTCCACCGTGATCGTTCCATATACCTTTTTAGAGGATCGTTACATTTTCAGAGAATTTTCATAGCTTACTATGAAAAGCTCAATATGATCTTTTACACGAAGCTTCTTTCACCTTACGTACAGTCACCTACAGAAATATTCGTATCAAGTTTTATTGTAAATTTTAAATATAAGTAATATTTATTTATATAATGCAATATTTTCAAATTCTTTTTACTTGGAAAACGTTTCTTAGGATTATTAAACTTTCAAATTGTATATTAGTTTGATTGCAAAAAAAACATTTTATTGTTAAAGAAATATTATTTAACATAAATGATATAGAAAAGTGATCTCTCTAGGTGTATTTGCATTTACACAAGATATAATAAAAATACAATGATTATTCTCTCTCTTGTAAGTTGTACTTGGTAGGTTCTATTTTGCATCTCACAAGGATCTCGAGACGATTGGTGGTGGTGGTGGTGGTGGTGGTGGTGGTCGGTTCTTGTGAGACCAATTTTCTTATCATTTATGTAAAATTGTACTTCTCTTGCAATTAGAATAAAATATTGTTTTGAAATAAAATGAATACCAATGTTAATGTTGATTGTTATTGAAAAATGAAAATGATAAATTATTACTTTCGCATAAACAAAATATCAATGGTAAAAAAATAAAGCAAGAGAAGATATAATTCAAAACGAATATTAACCATAAATTCTAGATCATATAATGATTTTAAACGACAGGAAAAATTATTCTCATAACTTTTCTCTCGCATTCCCCAAAAGTGTGATTATTTTATACGCCACTGTAATTATTTTTCTGTAATGGATAAACTTTCGTTTTGAAAACATATTGCGAACTCTCGAAAATGAAACGAGTAAAAAAAAAGAAAAAAAAAAGGGAAGCCCAATAGAGAGAGAGAATCGGGAAATCGGATACAGGGATATAATTACCAAGATATAATACGAAAATCCATCAAATCCATCCGTACTTTTTTATCCGTAACTTTTAATGATGGTAAAAAATAATTCCTCCCTACAAGTGTATGATAAAAAGATTATCCTCATATAGATTTTTATTATTCATAATAATAATCGTTGGTTAAAGTTCAAACNGAAGATAGAAAAAGGGAAAAGGGTGTTGAAACGGGGAAGGAGTGGTAGGTGATCGAAGAACTCGAAGAAGATTTCAAGAGTATCTTAACGAGCTCCGAATGGTCGACACTTTCTTCTTCGTCTTCATCTTCGTCTTCGGTTACGTCGTCGTTGACGAATGTAACGTGGTCCAGCACTCTGAAATATTCGAATGCTGCAGCTGGTATGTCGGGATGTCGATGGGAAAACGAACAGCCAGGATTTACGTTGGGCTTCGCTCCAACTTTTTCCACTGTCAAAGCAGAAAATCGTCTGCTCTGCTTTGCCTGCGTCCCCTTTTTCTGACGTTTTTCCAGTGAGGTTAATGACGATATCACAGTTTCTCTCTCTTTCTCTCTTTCACTTTCTTTTTCTCTTGAATCAATACAGGAAATAATTTTTTGTTCAGTCTTTGAAAAAAAAATCATACGCAATTCTCAACTACGTATCGACGTTTGAGTTTGTTCATTACCAGTATTAATAATTAAATTAATTAAAAAGAACTATTGAATTTAATTAAATTTGTTAGAAAAATCTGAAAATCGTATATACGTCAGATACTTTCCCATTTTATTACATTTCACAATTCGATATTCAGAATATCTCTGGAGTTTCGATTAAATATGAAAGAATAAACGAATGGGATTTATACACGTAACATTTTGCGAGATAAAATCATTGCAGAGTAGAGTTATCTCGCGGCGTGCTATAACACGAAATGACGTACAAGTGTGCTCAAAGAGAGAGAAGGAGAGAGAAAGCTAGAAGGAAAACGAGATTGAAGGAGAACGAACCGTGGCAAAGGAATCTGACTTTATTTGATTCGACGTGAAAACGAAATAGGCTGAAACGCGCAATCATTTCGAAATGTTTTTCTTTCTCTCTCTCTCTCTCTCTCTCTCTCTCTATTTCTTTCCTTTCAGTCCAGTCAAACCACCGTCAGCTATCGAGAGAAATATCTCTTTGGTAAGTTGAAAGATCAAAATCGTTCTTTAACGTTGATCAAAGTTATCGAATAAAATCGTTTCTGTAAAAATATTTATCAATGAAATCGACCTACAATATTTATACGTTCTCTTCTGCACACATGTAATTTAAATAAAATGGTCGATTTACTTTTCGAACAAAAAAAAAATATATTGAGAAAGAGAGAGAGAAAGGGACAGAGAGAAAAAAAAAAATAAAAAAAAGTGATATATATGGAAACATAAAATAAGAAGTATTTACCATTGAGATCCGAATACGAGCTATCAATCTGTAATTTAAACTATAAAAAAATCCTACGGTCTGTATGATTAAAAAACTAACGAGATTCGTTGGAAGGTTTTTTCGTCTTATCGAAGGTATTCGAAAGGTCCAATATAATTTTCCAGCGAAATCGTTTCCCATGGTCCATTTTTCGTTTATAAAACACACACACACACACACACGGATACACATATATATATGCGCGTGAAGCTCCCTCGAATCCGATCGAATAAATTAAATAAAATTGGCAATATTCCTTGCTTCGATATGCGAGGACAAGGTGTACATTTCTTCTCTCATAATCGTCCTTCTGATCCTAAGAGCTTCTCGACGGAGAAATGACTTTATTCTTCTTTTTTTTTTTCCTTACTTTCTCTTCTTGATTTTTTTTTCTTTCCCTTTATTTTATATTCTTCGCATCGAACAGAACGAGTTAAAAAGGAAAAAAAGAAAAAAAAAGAAAGAAACCGATATCGAGAGCGCGCGGTAGACCAACTCGAACGAGCCAGATGTCCCATACTGAAGCTAATATTAACGCGGTAATGGTGCTCGAAGGAAGCTTATTTCTCTCGGTGAGAGCTTTCGTTGAATATATTTCGCTTGGAATTAGCGACGGTTACGTGCCAATTGCTTTCCTCGCCAATCCACTCTTTTAGCTCCAACCAATCTCTCTCTCTCTCTCTCTCTCTCTCTCTCTCTTCTACTTTCTCTTTGTTCATGCTCTTACGCGTTTATTTTTCGATAAGCTCAACTCCGCGACTGCAACCGTCCACCGCAGTTCTTCTCCTTCCTTTCTTTTTTTTTATCCGAGCTTTACCTCTCTTTTTTAAAGGGAATATAAATAAAAAATAATAAAAAGAGAAAAAAAATAATAATAAAAAAAAAAATCGTAGAGGGAGGAAACAAAAAAGAAAAATACGAAAAAGCTAACTAATATACCTACTACGCGGTAACGTTTTCTCGCGAGGACAAGCCGCTCGGGATATTAAAATTAATGTCGTGGGATTAACGGCTTTCTCGCGACCCGTTTCCGTTTACGATACCGAAGGGTTAACGGGGGAGGAGAAAGAGAGAGAGAGAGAGACAGAAAGAGAAAGATAGAGAATGAGAGTGAACTGATTTTTGTTCTCTTTCTTTCCGTTCGATATGCCGACTCTCAACTAGCTAGAGTTCGTCGTTGCACGGAAAAACTCTGGGGATATTCCTGTAATTTCCACATTCCCCTGTGCGATCGTTTTATTGCATACGTATATACATATATACATATATAACTATATATATAGTTATGTATTAGTGTCATTATATAACACGTTATAAATATCGATTAGCCTATCGTTCGAATAGTCGAATTTAACGAATGATAAATAATGAGAGAGTGTTTGCTAACGAGCGCACCTCTCCTTCTCTCTCTCTCTTTCTCTCTGTTCTCTGCAACTATAAACCTTGTTGCTAACCACGCTATGTTAACGTGCGTATCATTGATAATAATCATCCTCGGAGTTAACTTAATCGGAATGGTTTTTTAACGAACATTTATATCGTTGAGTTTATACGTTCAATTTAGGTCCTAAATATCATATCTATGAATATTAACATCTTTTATATATCATCTGTAATATCTATCTATGTGCTATGTATATATATATAGTTATGTATTACCACACCCCAATGGTTAGGGTCTAACACAACTTATACGTATATCATGTATGTGTGTATGTGTGTTTATGAGTTTGGGCGTGTACCTTCGGGGTTATCGACGTGATTTAATTTAATGAGCGAGCTGAGACACACGAGACGAATACTAAGAAAGGATGGCTCCTTGTGGATATAGAAAATGTTTGGAGAATGGCCGTGGGCGGTAAGGAGAAAATGTCCTTCGAAAAAGCTACGACGAGCCATGTAATCGAGAACATCTTCCATTTCTCTCTCCTTCATCTTCTCTCGTTATATGTTCCATTTACGAGGAGGATAAGTTTCGAAATACGATGCTACCTCGCAAACATATCGTTTCAACGTTAAATGAAAAATTAAAGTATTACGTGGGTACTTCAAAAGACTCGTCAATTTCAAATTAAAAGGAAAGATAGAAAGGAAAAAAAAAAGTATACGAAATAAATTAATATGAAAGAAAAGAAAGAGCTCTAGCACGGGAATTCAGTAAATTAAAATATAATTAAAAATTATATTATTTCTTATCAAGTGCTAACGTAAATAAAAATATCTCGTTGTTATATATCAAACGAATTTTTCTCTATGACATATATCGACGCGTTTGATACGTTTATTTCTGGTACGGATAAGAACAGAGTTAATAATCTAAATTATTTACAAACCTGTAGAAAAAGTAATGAAACTAAATTGTTGAAAAGTTGACAGAAATAAAGAAACGATCGGACAGGTGGAAGAGAGAGAAGGGGGTATAGCTTTCGACGCGATAAAGCCAATGAAAACTCGATATAAAGAGAAAAAAGTGAGACTAGAAGAAAGAGAAAAGAAGAGAGAGAGAGAAAGAGAAAAAGAAACGTCGGGTCCAATAGGAAGAATTCCTAAAGGAGTAACGCACTCGATGGCAAATTTCCAATTACGCCTCTAATTCCGTTCGCAGTGCGAATATCGACTTTTATCGCGCGAACGAGCACACTTATTTATCGATAAGTCGTAAAAGCGACGGCGGTCGTACCGAAAGAGGATGCAAGGGAAAAAAAGGGGGAGGAGAGGATAGAATACAGCGGATGATATCGGAGGGAGAAGAAGAAGCTCGAGTGAAAAAGCCACGAATCGATGGACGATAACCAACCAGCCGGTAGTCAATGCAGGGAAAGAAAGAAAGAAAGAAAGAGAGACCAACCAAGTATACGTGTTTGGGGGTTATGTGTGTGTGTGTGTATGAGCGGAAGAGAAAGACAGAGGATCGTTAATCGGAAATTTTGAAGCTCCCCGCTTCAGCCAAGTGGCACCCTCTCCTCTCGTAAATTTCGATCCATGAATTTTTACGACACGTGGGATGCTCGTCACGTTCGACCGGTCCTCTCGTTTCATTTTCCCCCGTTTCCCCACCTCTTTATCTCTCTCACTCTCTTTCTCTCTTTCTCTATTTCTTTCTCTTTTTTACTCGTATATTTTTTCCGGACATACCATCGAAGCGGCGACCTCGATATCCCGCGATCGTGGCTCTAATTCGACGATGGAAAGTCCCACTCCGACAACATAGGAAGCTCGATAACGACTACGCAAAAGTGCCATAAAGCTTCCGTTTGATGCAGCACTTTCTAACCTGGAAGAAAAGACTAGTAGAAGAAATGAGCTTGTCGGTTAAGATAGGGTAGTTTAGTTAGATTGTTTGTCGAACAAGCTTGTCGACGACAAATTGACTAACTTGTTCGATTTTTCTATCAAATCGAAGAAAATATATTTTCCAAGACTTTCTCTAATGTTTTCTTTTTTTAATTATCCAAATAATATGACGATTCAATTAGATATTTTTTTCTTATTTAGAAATAATAAAAAGTATGTAATTTCGTGATATTCTATTTGTTTCGATTGCAAGCTTCATCGGATAATACTGTTTTAGAAAGATTGTATAAAGAACACAAGAGATAGGGAGAAAAAGAATGGTCGTTGCGTTTTATCGTAACCAGACGAGTTAGAGAGAAGAAAAGTAAGAGAGAGAGAAGGAGAGAGAGAGAGAAAGAAAGAAGGTTGAGGATGAAGGAAGAACAAGAAAAAGAGAAAGATAGCGATAGCATGGACCCTTCGGATTTTCAGACGTCTCCCACGAAGTGGCAAACTTTCCGCAGATGGAAAAACTCCTGTCGAGAGAGAAACAGAGAGAGAAAATTCTTCGTCGTTCTCCGATCTCTTGTTGGACGGAAAGAGAGAAAGATACTTGCAAGTTTTCTGAAATAAAGAAAAAAAGTAAATAAAAAGAAAAAGATGGCGGAAGGAATATTCTTGTTTCTTCGACCGGTAACCTAACAAAAAGTCGATATATCGTCACGGATATTCGAGATTATTTTCTTTCTCGTTTCTTTCGATTTGTTTTATTTTCCTTTTATCATAGCCGAAAAGGGTTGATTAAGTATCGTTGACGTTTCACGCTAAAGAAATCGATTTGGAATACCAACCACGAGAAATTGTTATTACCACCAGCTGACGGGATATTCGAGAATATAATGAAGAATCTTTCTCGATTCCACGAATATTGGCAAAGTTCGTCAAATCGTATTTTCACTTTCCATTCGAATACATTTTTTCCTTTATTGGTCATTGATATATATATTGTATATATTTGTCTATATTTTTACATCGTGAAAATTGTTCCTATAAAAGTTATTATAAAAGAAAATAGTAAAATTTAACACAACCGATAAGAAAATTGTTCTCGCAAGAGGAAGCATTTGGAAACTTAACATTAAGAGTACGTAAATATCGATTACTTCAAATTTGCAGTAGAAACAGTCAATATTATATCCTTACATTTCGTGGCTTAAGGATAAAACTACTTTTAACTTTTATACGTTCTTTAACGATTGACATTGTTTACCACTTAATCGTAAAATAACGACTGTAAGAAAGATTCTAACCTATTTCCTTTAGGAGAAAACTTCGATGAAAGAAAGAAAGGAAGAAAATATTATTCGAACTATCGAAACAACGATATCATTCGATTACGAAGAAAAGTACGATAACGCGTTAACGACTAAAACTAAAAGCCATTTCTTGCTAAGTAAATCATTTCGGTGCTTTCGAAAGTTCGCTTCGAAAAGGTAGTCATTATTTGGGGGGGGGGGGGGGATAGGAGGGGCAATGGGAGTTCGTAAGAGGGGATAGAAAAGAGAAGCAACTTTTGAATGGAGGTGGAAGACGATATTTGTTCGGCGCAGCTAGCTAATGAAAAAAGAAAACAAAGGAAGAGAGAATGAAAGGGAGGAGAGAAGGAATGAAGAGTATCCAAGGATTGCTATTTTCGTGAAGTAAATACGTTGTAAGGGTTGGTTAAAGAGGGTGGGTGAAAAGAAGAGAAGAGAAGAGAAGAGAAGAGAAGAGAAGAGAAGAGAAGAGAAGAAGAGGAAAGGTTGGTAGGTAAAAAAGCAGGCCCGATAGACAGCGCAATTGTGGCGCAGTGCCGTCATTATCTCGCTTTTTTCTACCCTCGTAGTTTTCCTTTTCCCTCTACGTCGATGTAAACATGGAACGGGAAGAGCGAGAGAGAGAAAGAAGGAATGAAGGAAGGGAAAAAGAGAAAAGTTTTAAGCGCGTGGACGAGCAAGGAAAAGAGAGAAAGATAGAGATGGATGATGGCAAGGGGGAAAAGAGAGAAAGAGATAGACACAGTGTGCAAATTAGTAGCGATCCATTGCTGGCGAACTAGCGATTTTCTACTCGTCTACCACCGTCGAACGAAAAAGAAAAAGAAAAAGAGAGAAATAGAGAGAAAGAGAGAGAGATAAAAGAGAAAAGTGGAAAAGAGAAAATTCGAAGGGCGGAAACGATTGGTCGACGCAAACATCGAGAAAAAGCGATAGAGATATTCCGTGCGGTGGTTTTCACGATTTTCCGACTACCCAACCTCCCAACGGCCTGGAGTCAAAAATTTTCACTGGTAAAGAGATTTTTTGACTTGGTCGATGAAGGATCAAAAGTCATCTAAGAAATTTTGAAAAACTACGTGACGTTTAAAGAAATACGGATTTAATGTGAAACGTAAATAAAGTTTTTCGAATTACACAAGCGTTTCGTTGGTTTTTCGTTGAAGATAAAAATAAGTTTAAAATTTTTTTTATAAGTTTAAACATATATTATCCGAGAGAAAGGTAGAGGAAGAAAATTGTAGGACAACTAACCGAATTCCGTCCCAGAAAATTGTTCTTTTACGCGCTAACGTAAAATTCTAGCTTTTGGTAACAATGTTTTCCGAGGTCGATGGTACCAACTAGGAAAGAAAACCCGTGTAAAATTTGAGAACAATGTTACAGAATCCATTCGTAATGCTTCGCAGCAATTTTGTACCCGTATTAAACGCTCGCACGAGATCTACGAGCTATCCGTGCATTCCATAAGAGATTACGCTATTAAAAGGACGATATTCATTATCTCGAGTATAACGAGTTGTCAAAGTGATCCAGGACCCTTTTTTTAACGAATAATTTCTCGTTAAAAATTATTATTTTATATACTTTGTTTCTTTTTTTTACCCCTTCCTATTTTGTTTTCTACTCTCGCTCGAAACCATGGAGAGACTATCGATTTTGAATTTTATAGAAAAAAAGACGAGAATTTCTACAAAGAATGGTAAAGATTATTATTTTTTGTTTTATTTATAAAATAACGCGACACCCATTCATTGCAAAATTATGATTTCTCCTATGCGTTCACCCTCGTTCTTTTGTATTCCACCTTTGTTTCCTTCTCAATGTTTCATAGATAGATCCTAATAGTATTCAAAGAACAAAACCACTATTAACTTTTCTTCAGTTTCTTCTTCAACTTTGTTTTATACCTTCTCCGTGATATCTCTTCCATATTCAATTACACGGCCAGGATAATCGGAAGTTCGAGAAAGCATTTAGTGGGCGTCACCTTCCTCTCTTACATAGCCACGGCTACTTCCTGCTGTTTTACAAGTTGACGACGACCCTACGACAAGAAGTACTTAACCAGGCCACCAACGGAGTTAATTTATCGCCACGATTCGCCGCGGTATCGTTCGCGTTTAAAAGCCATTCTCCTCTTACTCGGCTTTTATGGCTTCCAGAGTTCCCTTATTTCTTACACTTTTTCCACTTTCAACTGGAACATCCATCAACGGATTTGTAGATTTCGTTTAACAACCGCTCGACCAAATATCGAAATCAATCTTAATTTTATTCTTTAACATTTTCATTATTTTTAATATTATCTTTCATAAAAATAATTAAGAAATCTTTAACTTTTTAAATATCTTTTAAATCCCGTGTGGAGACGGGTTAGAATATCTCCACCGCCAACCTGCGAGTCGTAAAAGGCGACTATTGGTTCTCTCCAAACCAGGCTAGCAACTTACTTATTGTTAGAAATAAAAATAAGCCTCGGAATACGAACGCGACGTGACAAAGAATAACCAATTGAAAGATAGCCGAAAACACGGATAAACAAAATTCAGTCAAAAACAACAGAGACTAAATAAGAGAGGGTTTAGACAAGTAGGAAAAATTCATAGTCAAAAAAAGAATAATCATTAACGACGATCTGCAGAAAAATATAATACCACAAGTTTTTACTTTACTTCTTCTTCAGAACAGAAACCCACAAGCTCGAATTCTTCGAGTTCAAATTGTCCGGTATTTAGTATGTAAATAAATATAAATGAATATTTATTTATTATAAGTATGAAATATATGTGTGTGGTAGATCGTGGGAAAAGTTAGCTTTGAAAGAAATAACCCAGGTTTCAGTTTTAAACCGGCTGCCACTCAGTCGACGTCTTTCACCGTTAAAATGGAAACTAATTGCTGGAAATTATACAGGAAACACAGACTAGGTAGACGGTCGTTCGTTCGTTCGTTCGTTCGTTCGTTGGCACGTTATCCAAGACACGCGACTTTCGCGCAGCTTTCCTTTTCGACTCGACGCAGGTTCTATGTGGTGTTACTATTGCAACTGCTTGCTACCTGCTTGCTATTGCTGCAAGTTCATTACGCGTTTCCATCGCTTCGTTTTCTCTCCGCACTCTCGCCTTTACATCGGATTTAATTCGTTTCTATCCTTTGAGAGTTGGCTTCCCCATACTACTCTCCCTCTCTTTCCTTTTCGCTTTTCTTGGAAAATATGCATCGAGCTAAACCATTTAAATACTCTCATCGTTTTCTCAAAATCTCTTATTTCCTACATATTACAAGCGACTTGTATACACATTTAAAGAATAAGTCAATAGAGGAACGTAAATAAAAAAATACTTAAGAAATACAAGAAAGAAAATAATAGAAGAAAATTTGTAAAACGTAAAGCAACAAATGTAACTATTTAATATCGAATATTTCTTTTGATCGTTTTACTAAAAGAACCACCGAATAAAGTGTTACTTCATCTGGAAATAGTTATAGACTCGTCCTATTCGTTCACGTATATTCTATCTGTATGTATGGTTTTTGTGTAACTGTGTGCATTCTTCTGTCAATCTCTTACGAAAAGCACGTACACGGATAGACGTATAGACACAAACGAAGCTTACGCGAGCTTTGTTCCACCGAGAGAAAAATCCGGGCGGCTCTTGCTTTCGCGCTTTTACGCCGAAATCTACGAGCTGGTATTTCGTTTTCCGGCAGAAGCAACGACGTTTTACAGTAGGCTCTTTCTATTTCTCTCTTTTTCTAGCCAGAACCTTTTGTTTTCACCGACGTTGTATTTCTTTACGAACCAACGAACCCGACAGCTTCCATTTCGATTTTCAAAAACAACAACAACAACAACAACGACGACAAAGAATATTCTCTATTTCTTCTTTTTTTTTTCTTCTCTTTTTCTCTCTTCCCCCTCTCCACCATCTCTTTCTCTCTCTCTCACTCTCTCGCCTATTACTTTCATCCAATATCGATCGACTGCGAATTATTAATATCACTCTAGCGATATTTAAATTCACTGTCAAAAGGCTTGTCAAATAGCGGCTAAGCATCTGCCTATATGCACAACGTCGATCTATGGTTCAATGAATAATTCATAAGAATTTTATTTAATCGATATACCACTACCTGTCAGACCGATAGGTCAGTCGTTTTTTTTTCCAAATTCTACGGAATGCCTGGTGTCAATTGAACATAAAAGATAGAATCTTTCGTATGTGCGTATACAAATGTTTTGCATTCTTTGCAGCTTCCGAGAACGTTGCAAATATTTATGTTTTTCAAATAATTATTCAAAATTCTAAACACCATAAATTTTGATCGAAAAATTTTCTCATACGCGTGAATTTATTCTATCACGATTGAATTGTTAACGGATTTATTAACAAATTTTCTGTTTATACAAAGACTAACGTTATCGTTCGTGTTTCTTGTTTTATATTCCATCTCTCTCTCTCTCTCTCTCTATCCCACAGTTTTGATCCCTTTCTCTCTCACAAGACTTCTTTTTAATTTAATTTCAAAGGGCTCACGACGAGATCTCTTCTTGCCGTTGTTAATATCATGCAAAAATCGCAACGAGCTTCGAAGAGGCTTTTTTGCATAATAAAATTAATTACGATGTAAATCTTTACCCCCTTCCTTAACCGCCCAACCACCTTCCTCTCCACCCAACCTGTCGAATGCGATAATAAATTAAACGATCAAGAGGTACGTGGCCACTACTTTTGCTGGAAAGTTGTAGCGAAGCGTTGAAATTCTCACGTTTTTTTTCTTTCAATGGAAACGGAAAGGGGAACACGAGAAATAAAATGAAAAGAATGAAAATAAAAAGACGAGTAAGTAGTGTGACCACGTCCATTCAAAATTCATGACGACGACGACACAGATAAAATCCTTGAACTTTCGTTTTCATTATACTATTTTTCTTGGTGTTGTACCGAACATTAAATAATTTCGATCAGATATTTAATTAGATGAAAATGTTTATAAACGTTGAAACAAATGAATGTTAGTGTTTAAACAATCCAAAATATTATTAGAGTTTGTGATATACCTTAAATGATTGATAATAAAGCGTAGGAAATTGTTAACGTAAAAAGTAAACTAAAAAAAGACCATATAAGGAAAAGACAAATGATGTTATGAATCCAATACGATTTGAAGAATATAACGATAAAGATCGTTTAGGTAGTTTAATGGTAGTTTCTACTTTTTCTCGGGCCGTAACAATGTGGTTTAGAACGTTACATCTTCTAGACCGATGATCAATGTACGTTCAGTCAAGATAGGATCGAGTATTATTTGTTATCTGTATCGACGGAACTCTCATCGGTAATTTCAAATGGATCGATCTCGTTCGGTTAGCTCGAATGGCATATAGCCCGACCAGCTATCATCAACGTGTCATATTCACGTGCGGAACGGACACGGAATATCGCTTTCATTGTTCAATTTCTCGCGTCAATATCCAGCAATTTTAACTCTTTTCCCTGCTAGTGACATCCGTTGGAACCTCGCCATCACCTATCTCTCTCTCTCTCTCTTCTATCTCTCTCTTCTATCTCTCTCATTCTTTTCGATAATCGAACTGACGTCTTTCCAAAGCCTAATCTAAATATCCTTCATTCTTTGATCTTACTAAACGTTTCCCCGTCGTATCCACGTATATAGACGTTCGACGAGATTCCAGGATCTACCTAAATCTCAATTTAAAAAAAAAATTAACTATCTTAATTTCACGATGCGTAAAAAAAGGACGAAAAAGAAAAAGAAAACGAAACAATTTTCGTAAACTCTTGGGTAAGAAAATATTACAACTTGTTCCGACAATATCAACTCTAAAACTTACTAAAAAGTGAGAGAAGAAATAAATTGTTTCTTAAATTCTTAACATAGATTCGTGAAAGTTTCTTCAAACAAAAATGTTCTTATAAATTTTCGTAATGAAAACTATTTATCTAATTCACTTTTCTCTCTTAATATTGTATTATTTGATGGGTTAGTAAAAACGAAAAGGGAGGTATACAAGGTAATATTATATTATAATAAAAAGATACATTAAATAATACTCGTATAAGAAAATAGTATATAAAGCTCGTAAGATTTTGTATCGGTCGATTAATCGGTAATACGGTTCTGTTTCCTATTGTCGGGAAAAGAAAAGAAAAGAAAAGAAAAAGATGTGTCACGTTCGTAAAAAGGTTAAATTTCATCGACGGTTTGGTTACGACGAGGACAACGACGGGGACAACGACGGGGAAGATGACGATGGTGATTGCGATGGCAATGGATCGAGCGAATTGACGAGAGCGTGTCGCCGTCATGTTCGCGCGTAGCTACACGCGCGTGACCCGGATACTGGATGGCATTACCCCATTGTTCGTAGCTGAAGTATCTATCAAACCATTTTTCATCCTCTTACCGTGCTTGACGGCAATGACTCGTATATATATAAAATATATATGTGTGTGTGTATGACCCACCTCATTCCTCTCTATTCATCTTGTTTTCTCTCACTCTCTCACCGTGACTCTCTATCTCTCTCGTTATAATTGCGTTCGATCGTCGATCGAGCCGCCAGCACTCGCAGTACCCATTTTAATCTCCCTGGTAATTACTCTAGGAACAGGCTAGACAATTTGATGTATCCAATATCGATATGTGAAAATAGATTACCAGTGACTGCGTGCAAAAGATAGAATCGATCGTTCATTTTCCTTTATATTATTCTGATCGTCCGAGAACTTTAATTATACCGATAGAAAAGCTACATTGTTTGTGATCGTTTCCAAACAAAATTAAACAATAGATATGGAGTTTTTCGAGAAAAGATATTTGCAAATGGAACGGAAAGTTTGTTAACAAAAAAGAGCAAAAGGGATATACTGAAAAAAAAAAAAAAAGAAAATGTTTAAACGCAGAGATAGGCCGAAGCTCGTAACAGCCATTAATGGAATTTCGACGTGTGTACGTGTAATTCGGGAACAATAACGGTAACGGTAACGACAATGCCAACGATAACGCTTGGCAATCAAGAACGATCTTTATTTTCGATGGCAGCTCATACCGCCATCGTGGCTCTTCAGACGAGTAAAATAAAAAATATAAAAAAATAAAAAAATAACAAAACACACACAAAAAATATCTGGCTGGCCGTTACTGCGAGCAGTCGCGCGTTTTCCCCGTCCTGTCGTGAGTTTTTATCAGCCGATTAAAAGCAACAAAGAGATAACGAGAAAGAGAGAAAGAGAAGCAGAAAGAGAGAGGAGAAAGAAAGAGACAGAACACGGAAAAGGTCGTTGTTACGGAAGAGTGAAACGCTACGGTGTCAACTTTTCCATTTTTTCATGCTTTAAATTTTTATACCTCCAACTCTTTACTAGTAACAAACCTTATTAATTATTTTTACGAAAGAAAAATAGAAAGAGAGAGAGAAAAAGAATATTGTTATGTTTTGATACGTTAAAAATGATATTCACGAGAGTACTGAATTACAGATTTTTACTCGCATATGATTTATTAAATGTTTAGGATAATAAATTTTCAACCTTTTGATCAGGTGCATTTGCTAAGAATAATTTCCATCAATTTTTCCATCGATATAGGAAAATTGATGTTCTAAATTGATATCGAAGCTTTGACGATTTTTTAAACCCCTCGATGAAATTTTATCCCTGTAAAGATAAAAGACATTGAACGAAATATCATAAATTTATTATATATCGTGGGTGATAAATTTATTTGTCCTGACAATCTCAATGCCATTCGTATAATCGTTGTAAAAATGAATTTTTCCATTACATTCATCGAATATCGAATGATAAAAAATGTTCTCTCCCTTATTTATTTTTAAAATAAAAAATAAAATATACTTTAATGAAATTTCATCTGTGATAACATTGTCGTGACTTTTTATCATGATAACTTTTAAGGGTTAATGGTTATGAAAGGTAGAAATGTTAAAAGTCTGATGAAAAATATGAGACGAATAAAAAATAAATGTGAGTAATATAGGTTACAGTTATCCAGCTACACGAATGTTCTTCTTCTTCTTCTTCTACTTCTACTTCTTCCTCTTCTTTCTTTTTCTTACTTTCTTTCATTCTTTTTGAAAGGAAACTTCTTCCATGAAGTGACATTCCAGTCTCATTGTCAGTTTCTTCTAGCTCTCTTTCTCTCTCTTTATGGAGTAAGAACGTGGTCTCTCGATGGGAGACTGGAACAACGTTTTACCTACTGAACTAGACAGGGTGAAAGAGAAGCTTCTTGTCCATTGAACTGCCTGTTCAGAAATTCCGTAACGTCTTCTTCGTTCAGGACAGTAACTTTTGCCACCCGAAGTTCGTTACTTCGTCTATACTTTCATCCGTCGTTTTCTATCCAACGTTATTACGTTCTTCTCTTCGTCGAAGCAACAAAAAGTAGATGTATAAAAGAAAAAACAAAGAAAGTACTTTTATTATTACTACTTCTACTACATTTTTCTATTTGTTAAAAGTAAAAACGAAATAAAAAAAAGAGAAAGAACATAGGTTTCTAAGACAGAGAAAGAGAAAAAGGAGTGTCGCGATAAGCCAGAAACGTTGCCGTTATCTGAGTAACGAGTTACGCGTGCAATGTACTAAAGCCTTCGGCTTAATTATTCTTCGGTAAAAGGTTGGCTAGGAGAGAGCATAGGCCAACACGACGTATAGCCAACGACACCTACCTATCGTCAGACCGATGCTAATTCGAGTATCCAAGAGTGAGGAGAACAACCTTATCCTAAGATCTTTAACACGCGATGCTAATTCTCTCTCACTCTCTTTTTCTTTTCTAAAGAAACATTGTATTTCGAGCTCCTCCCTTCTCTCTCTCTCCTTCTATCTATCTATCTATCTATCTATCTATCAATCTTTCTCTTTTTTTCTCTATTCTTATATACATACCTACATACAAATAGACGTTTTATAAGGAAAGAAGAAAAGTCGAAGAAGAGGGAAGGCTAGGAAGGTAACGTGTCTTATCTGTGACGTGGCAAGAACATGCACGGCTCTTGAGTGACTTTGAAAAATTGTCTGTGAAGTTCCGGACGAAGGGAAGAGAGAGAAAGAGAAAGAGAGGGAAATAAGCTCCGGTTGGTTTTTTCTTCCACATCGAAAGATCTCACCGTTGTAATAAAATTGTTATCAAGACGATAACGCGTTTGGACCACCCGTAGGGTTGCTTCTGGCTTCTGGTATGTCGCCATCACACCGCCAGCAGCAGCAGAACCACGTTGGAAGAGTCGTTACACGCTTATGCTGGATTTGCATATGAAGATTGGCCTTCGCTCGTAATCGCAGTCACCATCGTCGTTCCTCTACTTTCCTCTTCTTATCCTCTTCCACCGCTAAGGTTCGAAAATTTATCGGATAATAAAAGTAAATTACGCCGACGACAGTTTGCATTTATATCTACGCTTTCAGATTCCTCGATATCGAGCCTCCTCCTCCTCTTTCTCGTTTTAGTCAAACTATGCCGATGCCAATCCGTTTTCTTGAATATTTTCCCTATTTCACTCAATCTCTTTCTTATTTCTTCAACTATTCACAATTAATTTGTTCTTATAGAATATTTATAAAAATTATTGTACGATCTGTTGGATTATAAGCGATAAAACATTGAGAAATGTAAAACGATAACTTTATTTTAATTTATAAATCGATTTTTTGCGACAAAGATTGTGTTACACATCATAATCATTCGTTAGTATTAAATTTTTGATAGCAAATTAATTTAAATCATATACGAATCTCGAAAATTTTCAAATTACACGATTTAACTCCATATTCCTCTAAATAAATCGCCCTTTTGTATTTTCAGCCAGTATCACAAGAGACTCCTACATTAGACACTACAGTCCAGCTTGGTACGACACAGCTGCACTGAGGGAACATCGAGCAAGGAGTCGACGAGATACTTCAACTTCTGGTCGACCAAAGGATTCAACATTAAACCTACGTCTTCGTGCTCTCGACAGGTTCGTAAAACGTGTCCTCTGTGTTCTTCAGAACTCGTGTTCTCTCTCACTTTTTATGCACATACATATGCGCGCTTGTATATGTGTGTATGCGTGTGCGTGTGTATAGGTCAAATGAACGGTACGTCGTGATTCGAGGTTCCTCACACGTTTCGAGCGTCTTTCAAAAGTCTACCGCAAGATTTTTCGACTCCCGTTAGGAGCAAACGTGACGATGCAGATCCAACCAAATTTCCCGACATCAAAATGCAATATTATTTTTCATATGACTTTTTAAATTGAATAAAAAATATTCTCGTCAGCATTGAGTTTACCCAAGAAACAAATAACGAACAAATAAAATTAATATATATTCGAGCAACAGTAAATAAAGAAAATCAAATTTGTTTGGTAACCAAAGAAAAGATAAATTAAACTTGATACATATAACATAACAAAACAATCAATTTTGTTGCAATCAATTAAAATGACAGATATATGACTAAACAGTAACATAACGTATAGGTACATATATATATATATAATAAATTGTGATATAAAATCTAACAAGAGTCATCATTTAAACTGTCAAACAACCGAGAGTTCCCTATTTACCAAAAATAGAACCGATAATATTAGGGAAATAGTAAAAAAAATTTGTCAACGATTTATCAAATGAAAGATTGAATCTGTATAACCAACAGAATGCATAGCTCGCAGCGAATAATAACAGATAGACAGAGTAGATGCGTTAAATATTGGTAACTGTAACGAAATCCGATAGACAATCGGCAAGCATGAAAGTGTTCATCATGAACGAATGGCCTGGAGGTGTAGCGAATAACCGCGATATGAACATTAATCCGTGCTAACACAGCCGTTTTGATCAACGTTTGACAAGGCATCGATAAGCTTCCGTCCTCTCGATCTGTCGCTATTGCTATCATCCCGACGGCCTTGCGAGACGAGCTGACTCGAACGCATCACATTGGTAGAGTAGCGCAATATGTCGATAGAACTGCGTTTATGTTGTGTTGTGCCATTGACATGAGACCTATAAATCTCTACGTTACATTCACGGAAATTGCATACACGTCACTTACGGACCAATGCTCTATGTCAGCGCCATGTATTCTGCTTGAGAAAATCACCCATATCTCTCTACCACTTAATCTTTCAAATGTCTCTGATTTTTACTCTCTGTCTCTGTCTCCTTAATTTAAGATAATTATTCTTAACAAGTTGACTGTCACGCCGAAATCACATGTTTTTGTAAATTGTCATTCAACTTTTACAATTTGAGTAATTCAAATGCTCCGGTCAGCAATGATCACGATGGCATTACAGGGGAAACCGTGGCCGGTCATAAATGACCAACGTAGCAGTTAAAGTGTTAATTAAAATATAGAGAAAATCTTGTACAACATTTAAAAGATAATCATCATAAACATTATTCTTACTCTGTAAAAGAAGCATGAATGAAAGCACGAACAATGTTTTCTCCAGCTACTAGTTTGCGGTGTTGAAGTTCTCCGCATTGCTTGGAATATCTGCCACCACTCAGTTTCTTCATAGACAAGTTCCATAAGCATTACATCCGAGTTAACTTCCATGGCGTTGAACACTTCTTTCCCTAGCACATTACGAAAGTAACGTGAATTGTCTGGCGGTAGCAGGACTTTCAAACTGCTTCACTTCTTGACTCGGAAAAAGGCAACTAACAGCATTCCATGCTTGCTCTTCATCCAACAGTGCCATGTTCTTCTTATTGAAGTTGAAATCTCGACATTTTTGTATATCTACCAAAAATCTTTATTTACCCTGACTAAGATTTTAATCTAAATTATATCATTTATATTTTATTTGTTTATTTAATCCTGTCAATAATTTCATTAAAATCTTTAGACCAATTACTCAAAATAAAATTGACTATAATATAAACAGAAAAATTGCTCGTTTAGAGAGTTAAAATATTTATTGTATTATAATTATAATTATTTGTTATGCACCTATCAATTATCTCTTGACAATAGTTATTAAATATTTATCGATATAATTATTTATTATTTTCTTTCCTCTAAGATTTCTATGGCAAAATAAATAGACTCATTTCTTAGGCTTTTCTCGTATTCTAATTTTCTCAGGAAATCACTATCGATAGAAAAGGAATTTCGAGGACGACCCTCTAGGCGGCATTTCTCTTTTGTACGTCGACCTAAGCAATCTGAATTCAGGAGGAAAGACGTCAACCTTCGTAGCCCTTTTTGCGTGAACGTATGCGTGTGTGTACGAAACACAGTGAGAGATGTATAAATGAGGTCGAGCGAAGTCATCGATGTCGAAATACGGTACCTTAGGGATAGAAAATAGAAAGAAAGAAGAAAGAAAAGAAGAAAAGAGAAAGAGAAAGAGAGAAAAGAAGAAGTTCTTTTCGAGTAGTAAATTATCGTTGAAATACGAGAGGTGCCTTGGTGGGACACGTATTTTAAGTGGGAAAAGGGAAGAAAAATGTCGACCTTCGGCACGAAAAAAAGCGAATGGCGTATGTATTGTGAGTGTCCTTCGTGTATCGATCCTTCAAAATGAATTGCTCTCACTCTTTCGAACGAATTACCACGGCGTATGTTAAGTTCGCTCGCGCGAATGTCAATCACGCCGCGTGACTCCCCATTTGAAAACAGATGAGAGAGGGTGCCTGACTCGGAAGGTAATTAATCGTGAAGCTTGGCACGAATTCGCTTCGATTGGTCTCTTTCTCTCCCTCTCTAACCCCTTCGTCGACGAGCTGTTATTTTCCTTATTCTGTCTTTTTTCTCCCTTTGGCATTATTTTTGTTTTTTACTCCTTTCCATTGTATTTTCTTCCACGATTTCAAACGTTGCATGCTTTCTATATTTTTCTTTTTTTTTTTGTTATAATAGATAAGTATAATATAAAAAAAACCACATACACACACACAGGCAATGAATTCTTCATCCCTTTGGCGATTGAAAGATTCGTCCGGATCATTCTATTATTTATTTTTATAGTTAGTTTCATTTTTATGACATAACAAATTTTTCCCACGTTTTTTCGTCGGTTCGACGAATTAAAACAGAATGTTATTTCTCGTTTTTTCGAGAAGATATTTTTTTTATTTTTTTTTTGTTTTTCTTTTTTTTTAAATAACATCTCTATTTTTTTAAAAATATAACGACACGAGGTGGGAACGACGACGAGTGATATTTTTTCAGCCTGGCCTCTTTTGTTCTTTCTTTTCCTCTTTCTCTCTCTCTCTCTCTCTCTCTTTCATAACAAACTATTCAAACGAAATTGGCAACGTTCGAGACATCGATAAACGGCTTTCGATTTGATCGATATAAAAGACCTCGAATCTACTACCTCGGGCCACTTCTCGTTATCGTTATTACCGATGATGCGATTTAATTGGATCCCGCGCTAATGAGTTCCTTCCGATAATAATCGCTTGTTTTCTCTCTCATTCTCTTTCTATCTTTCAATCTTTCTATCTATCTATCTATCTATCCATCTATCCTACTTTGGTTCCTTTTCTCGTCGTAGACTTTCAAAGTAAACGATGCGATTACTACATAGAATTCTTCAAAACCCATTGCCAGGATCTTGCAATTAATCCGATGATATCTACGATAAACTCAAAGTAATTAGACAAAAGATTATTCTAGTCATTCTAGAACAGGCTAAGTGATTATAATGATGAAATAAAAAGGACGAGATATTGCAAGAAGAAATGATTTTTATTTCTCATTCTACTTTAATCCATTTATCCATTTATCTATCTATGTATCTATATATCTATCTATCTATCTATCTATCTATCTATCTATCTTTCTTTCTATCTCTCTGATCAATGAGAGACACGTCTACCATAGTGATCTATTGTCGGACCCTGGAGAGGCCTTGAAAATCAATTCAATTCGATTACGAAGCCTAGGAGTAGAGTATGTATGTGTGTATATGTGTGTACTTGTACGTAATACGTGTGCATCGTATATACAGGAAATCACAAGTGTATTCGTACCCACTCTGTCGATTTAAAACAATGAATATTTTCTTGCAATACAATATTTCCAAATTCCTATATACGGAAACCTATTTTAGAATTATTCTACTTTTAAATTGGATATTTTATTTTATTACAAAAGAGGTAAATTTTGATTATAAATAACATATTCTTGTGACTTACTACTATTACATAATACTATTTTTAATTTAAGAATATATTAATTATAAACTATAAAACAGTAATTCAAGAATATATTATAACAGCTATAAAATAATATTTGAATTGATAATAACTTTGTTAACTCTGCAAACAAAAAATTTATTTCTTAAAATAAGGATCGATTAAAAAGAACTATGGCAATTTGTTAAAGTACACGTCTAGATTCGTGTACGCCTTAGTTGCCTCTTTCCTGACTATATTACAAACCCCTAAACGATGTTGTCGCGACCGTAAAGCATTACTCTTGCGGCTAATCTCATTTCACGACACCACGTTTTAACGTTCAAGTCCGCTAATCGTATTCGCGAGAATAAAAAAAAGAAAGACAAAAAGAGAGACAGGAATAGGCCAATAAAAAGTAGGCGACGCACGAGAGATTCATTTCTCAAATTCACGCGAGAAAATCGATGAGATATATCAACGAAATCCTATCGAAGATTTAAATCAATGCCTCGAGGCCCCGCTGGAAACGATCCAGGTTGAATGGGTTATACTCTCGTCGTTGTATTTTTTTTTCCTCATTTTTTTTTTTTACGAAAGAAAGTAAATTTTCATAAGGGAAATAATTTTTTCATTAATCCTCTATAGTCGTGTTTGACTGTAAAATCATATATCGAATCGAGTTAGTTTTTTGTTTAATTTAATGTTTTTTTTTTCTTTACAAGCGTAGCACGCATCTAGTTTTATAATTTTTCTTTGATAACCAAAATAACAAGACTCTTGGAAAATAGAAGTTAAGCTTAAAACATAGAGGAGTATTTTTGTAATTTTCAAAAAATTTTTAATGAAATATTTAAAATAATTTGTATCTACAAAATATGCATAAATTTGTTTATAGATACGAAAAAATTTTGTGCATATCGCTGTAAAAGGGTAAAAAGTTTGGTAGGGCAAATAAGTTTAGAAACTTTTGATGTAGACTAACAAAAAGTAAAAAGAGAAAGAGAGAGAGAGAGAGAGTGAGACCCGTGAATAGTTTTAATAAAAAAATAAATAAAAAACGATCCTACACGGAAAAAAAAAATCACACGTTTTTTTTTTTCAAGCCGCTACTCGAATCCATTCATTTTCATTAAACCAATACTACGTTTGGTGTGAACGAAAAAAAAACCAAAATAAAAAAAAAGAAATAGAAAGAGAGGTAAAAAAAAATAAAAGGTAAAAAGGAACGACAACGACGACCGGTGTGTTTCAATCGTCGATGATGATTGTTCTCGATGACAAAATGTACGTACGTACGTATTCGTACATACTCTCTCGTAGATTTTCATCTCTCTTGTTCTATCGTTAGTTCGATCACACGCATCCACGTACGAATGAACGAACGAACGAACGATCGAACGTACGCACGCACGCACGCATGCTCTCGAATTTGTCTCGATGCTCGTCGAACGGGAATTGGATTTATGTGAGCGAACACCGGAACGGGACGAGTGCGAATTTTTGTCGACGTTCAGACAGACGAGATTCGCGATGTTCTTTTTAAACGAGAGAGAGTGAAAAAGAAATATAGGGGAAGAGAGGAAATATAATGGGAGGGGATAAAAAGGATAAGGGATGGGACGAGGAAAGTGAAATTCGTCGTTCATTCATTCGTTCGTTCATTTTATAGACACCGTTCGAGTGAACAAATTTATCGAGTCGTCATGATCGACTTTAACGAAATGGAAAGAAATAAAAAACAGAATTAAAAAAGAAAAACATGAAAAAATAGAAAGAGAACAATGAGAGATATAGAATAAGAACTAACCACAAAGCTCTTTAAATTCCCTCGTCGAGACTTAAAGAAGGAAGAAGAAAGAGTAAAAGAGAGAAGAAGAAGAATAAGACTTAACACCTAACATGTCCAGACGCCATTTGTCCGATGAAGACACAGTACCTGTAATAAAGAATCGTGTCGGCGTAACGAACAATTAGCGAAGAAGTAGACTGCTCTGAAGGGAGTTTCCTCGGCCACATTCGACGCTTCAACGTCGGAAGAAAATCGATATCCTCCTGAGAGAGGACTAACCAAGAAAAACGGACATTAACTCCCGTTCCCCTTCTTCAAACTCAGGTACTCCTACCACTTTCACATTATACTCATGCACACACTCACACACACACACACACATATATATAGACATATAGATACACATGTTTCTTTCTCTTTCCCTATCCTTTTCTTCATCTCTTCTTTATTCGTTAAGATCCTTCTCTTGTATTCACTCTTGGAACCCTTCGTAACCATCAGAAACGACTACTTTCAACCCCCGAAAGCAACCCTTTCATTAGAAGCTAGGTTATAACGAGCAGACAGTAAAGTTTCAGATAACCAGAGTGCTCGAAAATTTCAAATATTTTCAACCACATTTCTATCGTTCAGATACATCAAGTTATTTATTTCTACACTTTGGTTACTAAATTTATATATGAAAACAGAGTTAACTTAAGTGTATAATCAAAATTCTTTTTATAGGTTTATTCTTGTAAAACGGCTAGTTATTTCGGATTAAACTTGTAGATTTTTTACGATTTAATTGAATTCTACGATTTAAAGCTGACGTATTAATAAATAAATAAAACAATACTATAAAGAGAGAGAAAAAGAGAGAGACAGAGACAGAGACAGAAGAAAAGGCAGAAAAACATATAGGAATCAAGTTTTGTCTCTCTTTTCTTGTGCTCGACGTTGACATTAACAAGGCGTAGAAAAAATTGATATGAAGTAGCGTCGTCCGATACAAAAGGGAGATTAAAGTGAGATTAAATCGAATATGAGAGCAAGAGAGTATACTGAAAGAGCTTTCTCTTCTCGGTACTTGTTCCGTCTATCCAGCTCAAACAAGATAACTCTACATTGTTATCCCCCGGATTAAATATTTATTCGTTCGTCAAGCGTAATTACAAAGTATCAAAGAAAGAAAGAGGGCTTATGAATAAAGAAATAATAATAAAAAAAAATGAAACTCGAGTGTAACGAAATTTAAACAATTTTCTACAATTAATGAGTCTTTTCTATCTGAAAGACAATCATGCAGATAAATATAAGCTTAATATGATATATCGAAAGAGATTAATAAATGAAAAGAGAAAAACTAATAAAAATCCAGATGTAACAATGATCATAATAATAATAATAATAATAATAAACTTCTTACAAGCCTAGGGTATAATAATGATAATAAAAATACTACAATAGAACATACCCCAAATAATACTCACTTGGTTTAGGGTTCTGAGTATCGTTTTATCGGTTTTAATAAAACCGAGATCATAATATTTTATTCAGAAAACGTAAATATTAACGATAATAGAAGATCGCGATGATTGAAACTTCTAGGATAGTCAGAAAAGTACTAAACACTGAACAATAGTATCTCATAAACTATAACAGACCTATATACTTGTATACTTGGTACAATCAGTCGAATACTTACTAGTATTCTTGTATAAATGTACCAGACTGAAAATTCAAATCAAACATCTTGCGGAACCGTCGAATAATAATGATAACAACTGCAATAATAATAATAATAATAATAATAATAATAATAATAATTAAATAATTAATAATGCGAGACTTGCGAATCCGTCATCGAACTCGTAATTACATAGCGATTCTGCGGTAATTAATTGCAAGTAGTAGTGTCATGGCTGCGGGCGACTTCGATATCGCCTACGGTAAAGTCCGTGTACTTCCTAATTAACGAGACGATATTTTCTGTGGATGCAGGGAGCTCTGTTCCTGGTATACATACAACGATGATAGTCTCACAGATCCTCAAAATCTAATAGGAAAATCATCTACGTGATTATTTCTCATTTTCCAGAATTTAACTAATACAAATATTTTCTCTATGCTGATATTTGATATTGCAATTAATATACGGTTTCCGATTTTAACTAATTTAGTATTTATTGATGAAGCAATCATACGTTTGTTTGTTTTCGAAATAGTCGGTATTAAAGAAAATATGAAGAGAATAAAAAAACAAGAAAAAATGAGGAAAACATTTAGAATTACATGAAAAAAAATATGAACGGTGTTTTCTCATGGTGATTGTAGAGAAACATAACCATACACGTTGTTCGGATACGAAATGCAGGAAACATAGAGATTCCGTGCTCGTACGATGAATGGAAACGAGAATGTGTTTCTCGTGCGTGGCAGTAATTTGATGAGAAGGGAAGCCGCCGAACCAAAGCCAGCCCTTTCACCGACAATTAACCGAAAACATCGTTCATACGGCCTAGCCCGAGGTCATTATCGATAATTTCATTACGCGTCTACTAGTTTCGACATAGGCAACGCATAGAAGTAGAGAGAGAGAGAGATGGTGAGAAATGAAGAGAAGAACAAACAGTCAATAATTATTTCAACGTCGTCCGAGTCATCTTTACTAATCTGCAAATATAATGAAAATAATAACAATAATGATAACGATGATAATTTTTGTAATAAGCCATGGACTTGCCGTAATGAAAAGGCTTCTTTTTTTACTATTTATCTCGTTCTTTCTTTTGTCAAGTTAACGACACAAAAGGTACAACGAATATTTTCCGTACCTGAAGATGGAAAAATCTCTAACGAGAGAATATTTAATTATCTAGAAAATGGTGAACGAAGAGTAATATACACAAGCTCTCGGTAGAATATTTATGAAAATAAATTCTCGTAGTTATGCGTGGATGAACGAATTATTCGAAATTATCGAAACAAATGCCTGACGGTATTCCCTTTCACAAATAGATAGGTGTGTTGTCTTCTATATGTATGCGAATATCTCTATGAATATTTCAAGTGAACGATATCGCATTAATTATGTTGCTAGCATAGTGATATGCTCGTGCGGCTGCCCGCACGGTTCATAGATAGTCGGATTACAGGGTCGCCAATATTGATTAATTGACTATCCCTTCATCTTCGTGCTACCTTTATGTTACCTACGAGTTATCTATCTTCCTATACTGTGACCCACCTTTCTTTCTTGATCGAGGAACGTGTCTTTCAAATGATTACTTAATAATGTTTATTATCAATTAGCGCGAATAATACTAAATTGTAGTTCCAGTAAAATGGATAGGAAAATCAATAACGTGTGTTGGCGTTACTTTCATCTATCTTTTGCTGATTTCCACATTTATACAAAATAATTAAATACAATACTAGACAAAGTACTGTAATTACTTATTACTCTGTACTATAAAATTTTCTCCAAACGAGGAAGAGAGGAGAATAAAATGTTCTGTATTAAACCATTCTTAAAAAAAGGGAAACGAATATATGCTTAAAATAAAATTAAATATTTGTTTATCGAATAAATAAAATTCTAAGTGAAAATATATTATGTTGTTATAAAAAAAAAAAAAAACCTCTATCGTCATTCCTTTTAGGTTCGAATATATTCCGTATGTTTATTTTTATTTCAGAGAGTTTAAGATGAGACTCGTAAGAGACACCAGCCTCTTCCACGAAGATACAATTTTCGAAGGATCGAACGACCGAAATATTGCCTTCGATCCTTCCCACACATACAGCGGCACGTTAGAGGGTAAGTGAACGTAAATATATACGTATATCTATACATAGACATACACGAGCGCACAACAATATCCTTGATCCTACTCAATAACCTTTGTTTAACAATTTTACGATGCGGATTCAATAGTTTATGGGAAAGCGTATAATAATTCCATGCGATTACTATCGATAAAGTTTCCTATCGCATAAGAAGGAGGAAGAGAGAGAGAGAGAGAAAGAAATAGAGGGATGTAGAAAACTTCATCGATTATCTGGAGGATACATGATGCACACTCGTATCGAATTTTCATAAGGTTCTCGTTTATAGGCTCATTAAAATCCTACGCTCCGGAGAAGATGCACGCTCGGATAAAATTCAAAATTTCTATTGCGAGCTTGCCGCTCCTTCAGTGTTTTCTTTTTGTTTAAATAATAAAATAGAAAAAAAAAATGAGACAAAAAAGAAGAAGAAGAAGAAAAGGGTTCCAGTAAAAATTCAAATACAAACAAATCGATTTCACGTGGGATCGGAGCCACGTGAAGAGAACGAAAGGCAAGTGGGGTGAAAGAGTTTGCCGATATTAAGTCAGGGGTAACCGTTCACTAGCCACCCATACCCATCATCCCCCACGTTCTCTTCCATCCCTCGACTAGTAATGCGCATGCTCACGTACATTAAACCGCAAAGGCACAAAGAGAGCCTCTCCATCTCTGTACGGAAATACGATCAAAGGAAAACCCGTAGCTTTCTTGCCTTTTTACCATCCCTTTCTCCACTTCTTCCAACTGTAACTCCAACCACCCGACTACACCCCTTCAGCACTCTTCGTCGGTACACTCGACCTTTCCTCGTTTTGCTCTCCTTCGATTCCTTGTTTCTTCGTTTCTCAAGATTTTCCAGACCTCCGAGTAATACCGTTCCTTTATATTCGTTACCATTTCCATCACCTCCACCTAACCCCACCCAACCCACCCTAATTTCTCCCTCCTCAACCCGTACTCTTTCACAGTATCGATACATGCTGCTCGCATAGGACCAAGTGGGTTATTGGATGGTTTCCAATATGCCGGCGTTGCTATGCTCGACCACCACCGAGACCACTTTATGCCGGAGATCGCTATAACTCGTACATTTTTTACGGTACTCTGAGTGGTATCGAGAGCCAAAAATGGCTAGACGACGACAACGACGACGGCGACGACGACGACGACGGCGGCGACAGTTGGGGAGAGACAATCAACCACTAGCTCTTTTGGCTATGGGCCTTCGATCCGAAACCAAACTTTATCTGCAGAAGAGGATCGGGGTCTGTTCGATTTTGCAGTAGAGCAGCTAAATTTTGGCTCGGATGTGAGCTATATTACACGAGAAAGAAATAAGATAAATTGAAGAAGGGCAAATGACATAATCATAATGTCGAACGATACATTTTCTTTTTTGGTTGCTCTCTATTTTTTCTTCTTCATCTTCTTTTTCTTTATTCCGATAAAAAGTAGATCAAAATTCTCTTAACCGTTCATTTTCGTACGAAGAAATAACGAACAGAGGAGAAATAAATTTTTAATAATAAAAACCGTGATATGTGGTCTGATCGTCGGAAAAGTATCGAAATGAGAATGATGTGAATTCGTTAAATATTTTTGATCAAACTTAATGATCTTTATAGAAAGGCAAAACGATGAGTTGTTCTTTTTTCCTCTCATATGTTTTCTTTGTTTTTTTCTTCTTTTTCAGAAATAACTATTCGGGTTCGTTCGAATAGTCGTTCAAATTTCGCGAAAGACAACTGCAACAATAAATGTGGATTTTTTTGAAGATGAAAAATAATGAAATATTCTCTAGTCAATTTCGCATAGAATGACGTTATTTCATCCATGTTAATTGGTTTAGTCCACCGAGTATTTGTGGCAAATATCGTGCATTATAAATCGACGTTTTTCAAAATAATAAGGAAACATAAATTTAGTTTATTCGAATCCTTAGAATTCGAAACTTCGGATATTTCAATGAAGTTACAAATTTGTCGCCATTTTAACAAATGTTAACGAAGAGATACGAGAAGTAAAAAATTTTTAAGTAGTTAAGTTCAATACGTGATCAGACCAGGGAATATACGAACAAATGCAAAAGTAGACGAAAACGTATGGGTATGTCGTAAGACCCGTAGGGAACTATTTAGACTTTTTGTCCATTTCTTCAACACGGTGTACAGATCAAGAAAAAACATTTCCAAAGTTGGTTTGCACTTTGTGAAACTCGTACGAGTGGTACGTGCTTACGTGCGTGCCTGCGTGGATCTCCACAATTGATTATGCGCAAAAGTCGACGAGAAAGTAGTTTTCTTCTTCTTCTTCTCCTACTTCTTCTTCTTCTTTACGTACCACATATACAGAAAGAAAGAAAGAAAGAAAGAAACATACGAGAATCGACATGAAATTCAATGAATCGAGTTTTGTGGCACGAGAAGTAAGTTTCGTCAGGGAACACGAAAAAGCTCGCAAAAATGTGACTCGATCGTGGATAGAAGAAAATAAGAAAAAGAATGAATTGGGTATGAAAGAAAGAAAGAGAGAGAGAGAGAGAAAGAAGAGGATGGGAATGAGGATTAGAAAGCAAAGAAAAATCCAAAATCTCCCACGAGTATAGCACATTATCATAGGAAACATCGTGACAAGGTCTAGAAAAATGAAACGAACATGAATGTCCCGGTGGTACTTGGTTAACGTGACTCCCCTTACCCCTTCACCCCTTACCCCTTTAAAGCACCACCCTATTCACCACATGTTTGTTCTTTCTCTTGCTTTTCAGTATAACCCGTATAGATACATCGGTGAATTTTCTGTCTGAGAAAAGTTTCAAAGAGGAAAATTATCACCAATGGGACGACATAACCATTCTTTGTGAATCCTTGGTCCTTTGTGCTAGAACACGTCGAAACGCGTTTATTATTTTCCTTGAAATTTTTTGGTCTCTTTACTTGGTTTATCATTATTTTTCTTTTTCTTTTTCTCAATAAACGCGAAGTATTAATCGATACCGTTGGATAAGCTATTCGACACAAAGGTATCCTACTAGGATCAGAAAGTAAAGAAAGACAGAAACCATATCTTCCTCGAAATGTCGATCACCTTTTTCTTTTATCGCTGTTTTCATTTTGCCGTATTCCCGACTTTACTTTTGTTCACGATCTAACGAAGACGACGATATCAGTTAAGATATTTTAGTGTTCTTATTCCACTACTATTACTACTACTACTACTACTAACGGTTTATCAGGATTTTAACCTCGTTTCGAAACTGGATCATCGATATCGACGAGCGATACCGAAAAAGAGAATCGACCAAAGTACTAGTCAATGTTCTTTCTTCCTCTATCTCATCCTTCGACGACAAAGGGAAAACCATTTCGTTTCCATCTTTTAACAGAGGAATAATCGGAGAGCTATAAGGAGAAGAAGGAGAAGGATAAGAATGAGGATGAGGGTAAGCACTATATACGAAGAGACGATAGTAGTTGCTACATAGAGCGTATCTCAAACGAACCACGAATTTTCTTCCTTTGGCCAAATCGTGGATCGAAACGATAAACTCGAAAGTAACGAGAGGTAGACGATATTTTTCTCTTTTTCTCGTGAATAAGTATACGAATCAGTTGCTTTCTTTTTCTCTCTTTCGAGTTAGATCCAAACAGCTACTTTGCAATCACCTTTCGTCCTCGAAGCTCGCCGGAGCCCAATTTTAATCATCTAAAAGATGTGGAAGGAAGGAAGGAAGAAAAGAAACGAACAGAAAAGAGAAAGAGGCGATCCAACGGACTGGGACGTCACTTACGAGGAATTGCAATTTTCTCTAAAGATCCCTGACGCGAAAAAGGGAGAGAGAAAGAAAGAGAGAGAGAGAGAAGGAACTCTTGAAAAAGAGGGAGAGAAAGGCAGACAGACAGACAGACAGACAGACAGATAGACAGACAGACAGACGAAGCGGTTTCTCGACTCGCAAGCCAGAACTGACGGCAGAGATTTTCGCGCCGTCCCAGAAATTCAACGCCGAGCAGCAGTCATCCTTTCCTTTGCCGAGTCGTTTGTCGAAAGCAATTTCCATCTGCGAACGGTTTTCGTTTTACCATAGAAGGGAGGAAAGAAGGAAGAGAGGAAGGAAGGAAGGTATGCCTGTCCAATCCATCCTTTTTCCCTTACGGCAATCTTACGTCAGCCCTTCCTTTCCAATTTTTCCCTTTCCTTTTAGCCTCTCTTTAAAGTATGCGTGTACTTTAAATAAATAATCAAAGAAGGAGAAAATAAACGAGACTGTTTTGACAACTAAGAAAGTAAGATGAAGGGAGAAAATAACAATTTTATTATTAATAAAGTAGAAAGGGTTTACTACGAACCATTTTATTTTCTTTTTCTCTCCTCCTAAACCTCTATTTTCATGCTTCGATTTTCTTATACTCTTTTATTATTCAATCTTTTTTTTTTTATATTAAGATCGAATAACGTAGAAAGAGAGAGAGAGAAGGAATAAATTCGTCGGTATCGCTTTCTACGGGACACCTTGTTACAAACGCTCTGACCTAATTACTTCGCTCTCCTGTCTCCCTCTTCTTATTCTTCTCCTCCTTCTCCTCTTTCTCTTGATATACCATGTAGTATATACTATCTCATTTCACGTTAAAAGAGGCAAAGAGAATGGCATAGCAGGAATTTTGCCCGCGGATCGACTGCTCGAGCTGATGGCATATAAAATACAATAGGTGAGAAACGAATGGAGAAGACGGAGAGACATTTCACGAGATTTCACATTTCGACATGGGTATATTTCACACGAAAAGTTAAATCATCGTAGCAGGTTGTAGTTTCCAGGAATTACGGAATATTGTTATTTCTTCTTTCCTCTCTCTTTCCTCTCTCTTTCTCTCTCTTTCTCTCTCTTTTTCTCTTTTTATTATTTTGTATACTTTTGTTAAAAATAGAAAAAGACAGCGTAAGAGGACAAAGCATCAACAGTTTTGTTTCCTTTTCGTTCGGTTTTATTCAACGTGACAATTTTAATGGAAAATATTCCAGAATAAGAATATCTTGATTTCTCTCCTTTATTTTTTTTCTTGTTTATTTTTCTCTCTCTCTCTATCCTCTCTCTTTCCCCTTCCACTTCTAAATGCTCGCTACAAAATTCGTCGCAATCGATCGACCATTATATCCCGTGTTCGATTACGATCAACTGTAAAATCACCTTTCGAAAGCTAACAAAATAAATAAAAAAAAAAAAAAAATAGGAAGGTTTGACAATTGAACCCAAGTTTAAACGTTTCCCCCATCGCGTTTTGATACGCGCTCGAAATTCGTTTCGTCCTTTTTCCAATATGAATTTTACAATATATACTAACCGCGTATATATTGGTCCTTTTTACAGGAACGCAACAAATATAAAATATCTTCTCTGAAGTATTAAACGTTTCACTACACAACCGACTACCATACACATTTGTTCGTATATCAATAGTCAGAGCTACCTATATAGAAATGTACACTTATACATTTAATATGTACATACATTTATTATACGAAAACATATCGACGTGAATGCATATCTCTGTCTCTCGTGGGTATGTATAAAATTTAAAAAATAAATCCTGCAAATATTAGTGTGGCACGGGAACGAACGCGAGCTGCGTCCACGCGTTATTGTAGAATATTATATCTTACCAAGTCTCGCAGTTTAAAAATCGACGAACGAATATATTTTGCGTAAAGGGCCAACGGATTTGGCTAACGGATAAGCATTATAAAGAGCATAAACGAAATTCATGCGTTTTTCGCTTTAATAACTCTGAATCAACGTTTACGGAAACCGATTGCGAATTTTTCGCTGGAAAATCTGCTCCTACAAATCGTGAAACATTTTAATTCATATGGAAGAGGAAGGAAAACGAGATATATACGTTTATATGTAAATTCCGTAAATCGTAGAAATAAATATATAACAATAATAACAATAGCGATGATGATAATAATAATCGTTCGAGGTATAGAAATTCACCGCGTATTTGTTAGTGAAATAAGCCGATCCGATTTAACAATTTTACTTTACGAAATTATTACACCGAAATGATTACAAACTGTTATAAGAAAAGCGAAAAGCAAAAAGGAAAGAAAAGAAATAGTGAAAGAGAAAGAGAGAGATAGAGAGAGAGAACGTCTCGTGATAAAACCAACTTCTCCAATTAGCGAGGTCCTTTCGACGAAGGGTAGAAGCGGAGGAGACGCGGTGGAAGAGTTCTGTATAACAACATCGATGAGATTACAATGGTTCTTAAAAGAAAGAGATGAAATGAAAAAGAAAGAAAGAAAAAAACAGAGAGAGAGAGAGAGAGAGATAAAGAAGAAAGATGAAAAGTAGAGGGGTAAGGGAGACGGAAAGAGAAACTGTTGCCTTTGAGAGGGTCGCTCGTCTCTTTCGTTATGAATGAATCCAGCAATGAGTTGGCACGGCACCAGAGGATTTCCAGGTGGTCGCGAAATTAAGCTCGGCCTCGTTCACCCCCTCAGTTCACCTCATTCTACTCTACAGCCCGTAAACCCTCTTCTCTCTCCTCTATCTTCCACCAGCTAGCCGAGCTATCGAGCTATACACTACGAAAGCCGAGGCTGCAATCTATGCCTCGCTGAATTTACTGGCCCCTACTGCCATGACACCGAGCAACCTGCGGACTCGCCTCCCCCTCTACCCTCTCTGTCTACCTCTATTTCTCTTGCTCCCTAGGCACCACCATTACCGTTCCGACCACCAACCGGTAGCCTTTTAGCCTCGCCAATGTCACTAGGGATTTCACTAGAACGTTTCTCCGCGGATATATAATTTGTCGAGGCTCTGCCAAACTCGTCTACTGCCGTCGTGCTCTATTGAATTGGACTTTCCCCCATCCTCCTCCTCCTCCTCTATCTCTCTCTCTATTTCTCTCTTTTTTCTTTAAAACACACAGAGAGAAATTCTCGCGTATCAATCGATCGATCAATTTGGATACACCTTTTTAACAAATTAAGTATTTATTTATAAAGTAATCATATATACATCTCTTGCTATTCTTCGAAATAGTCGTTCATTATTTTCGATTACCTTAAAACGATTAAAAAAGATTTCACGCGTTTATCGACAATGTATTCTTGACGATTGATCGGAAATAAAAGTATACAAGAGATACATGATGATTCTTGCGAGAACACTTTCCCTTTTCCCGAATAATCGACTTTCGATTGGCATCTATCGAGAGTAACTTTGTTCATGGTTACGACCCAGACACGTATTACCAGCGTTCGCATGGGTTTTCGATACGAACGAGGGAAGATCGATAAATTGTCCAACGGAGAAATGAAGGAGGAAACGGGGAAGATAGGGGAAGATAAAAAGAAAAAGAGAGATAGAGAAAGAGAGAGAGAGAGAGAGAGAGAGAGAGAAAAAGATAGGGAAAAAAAAAGTCAGCTTTAAAGGGAATCTATCAGAAAGGACCGTCGAATTATCGACCTCATCTACTTAAACGTTATTCACTCGACGGTGTTCTCGCATCGTTAAGAAAGGTCCATTTGGGTAATTAAGGATGTATCCTGGCAGACTCTACTTAAGTACCGATATATCATTGCGAACGTTCCTTCCCTCTCCCCCCCTCTCTCTCTCTCTCTCCATCTCTCTCTCTTTATCTCTAACACAAACACACACACTTTGTTTTTCTCATCTTTCTTTCTCTCAACTTAATACCTACTACTTCCAATCGCGGAGAAGAAAAAAGGGGAGAGAAGGAGAAAAAGGGCAAAAAAAAGCAGGTGAAGAGAAAGAAGGAAGATGGGAGAGAAGGGAAACCCGGGTCGTTCCGGAAACAAATTTCTTCCTTTTGAAGTAGGAGGATGTAACAGCTGGTGGTAACAGGATAATTACTCCTTAGCATTTCACGCTTCGCCGAATATCACGGCGCATTATGCATCCTTGCTTTAATGTTCTCCATCCTTCTTTATCTCAACTCTCTTTAACTTTATCTTTCATTTAGATGACGATAGATCGATGAGAAACACTTTCCTATTGGTAAAATTCGAACTATCTCTGCGTAGATATAGACCGAACAAACTATATATTTTCATGTTTCTCTACTCTTTTACTATCACAAAGTAGTTCATCAAAGAATGACTGAAAGAAAGAGAAAGAGAGAGAGAGAAAGATCGTAGTCATCGTACAGAAAACAAATTCTCCTTTTCCTTCTACAATGGTAACTCCGATATTGCTCTTTGACAAACAGAAGACACGATGTTTTCGGAGGAACAAAGAGAGAAAGATACTCTCGGTGGAGCTAACGGAAGTCGAAGACAAGTTTCCGACTTCGTTACGAGATACGTGTGTAATACGGAATATATTACGAGCGAGTCGCCACTTATTTGTCTCTCCTTCGGCTACCAAACAAGTACCATTTCAACCAACGACGAATTTTATTCAACATGAAATGAAACTCCTTACAGTAATAATGTATATTTCTTTCTTATATACCTTTTTCTTATCATATTTTTCCTCGTCCTTTATCTTCTTCTTTATTTTCTCTTCGGTGAAGGATTCCTAATGGAAATATGATAGATTGGAAAAAAAAAAGGAAAAGAAATAGAAAAATTTCGAGATAATAATTTCGAAACTCAATGGTATAAGGTTGCTTATTATAAACTGCACGAGATAGATAGATAGTATAGTGGCAATCATGGGAATCGGAAAATCGAGCTCATCGATATACCTCAGTACATTAAATTAAAGCAGAAGACAGAGTAATATGTACATCAAACATTGTAATAAAAGATATTCAATTAACGGCAGGACGTTAATGGTCAAGCGTTAATTATTTAATCGAACGCAAAACATAATATCGATTCGTATTCTATTATTTAAAGGTTCAAAATATACATTTACTGTATAATATATGGGCACAGAAATACAACGACGAATAGATGGACAAAAAAAAAAGGAGAATGATAACGAAGGGAAGGCAACTCTCTCGAATGAATTTGAATTTTTTTCATAATTTTACGCCAAGATGAGATCGTCAAGACGACGACGACGACGACGACGACGACGACGACGACGACGACGACGATGACTACGACGACGACGACGACGATGACTACGACGACGACGACGACGATGACTACGACGAATGAAATCTTCGTTGAATTTCAAGTAAAAGCAAATAGAATCTACGTCGAACGTTTCTCCTCTACTACTACTACTTCTACTTCTTCTTCTTCTTCTTCTTCTTTCGAGTAAAATCTAAGAAAAAATATTAAGTCTTTCTCTTCTTTTCCTTCTCGACATTAGATTATTATTTTTTCTTTTTTAACAAAATATTTTTTGAAGAAAGAAAAAAGATGAGAGAGAGAGAGAGAGAGAGAGATAAAGAAACAGAGAGATAGAGAAAGTGCCCTATGAACATGAAACGCCGCCAATTTGTTTTCATTTACACGCCTAATTTGAAATTTATGCTCGTGCACGCGAAATATATATAACTTATGTTTTACCTTTAGTACTTTACTTTCATCATTACGTAATAATCCTTTGAACACATCTAGTTCAGGAAAATTCACATTCACGTTGCATTAAAGTGCGAGAAACATTGGAATTTTTAAGAGATAATTGCATCGACCAATTGAATACGTTTTCATGAATAATAATATAGAGAAAAGAAGAAATATATTATTTAAGAAATAAACTTATTTTCCTTTCTATTATTTTTCTTGTATTAAACGCCGATAAAGTAGTATACTTTTTCATTTGGAAAACTACAGTAGCATGAAGAAAGAATTATATTTCCCTTTCTCGTTTTTATTTTTAGAAACGAAGAAGTAGAAGAAGTAGAAGAAGAATAAGGGGCTGTGCAAAAGGTTGGTCGGATTTAATGGGGTATAAGGGAGTATAAAAATGATGTCGCGATGAGGAAGGGGCGCGCCATGAGATATGGTCAGCCTAGTGCGGTATTTCATTCTAATGGCCAGATGTTGTCGCCTCTCGTCTACCACTTTGTCTTAGAGAACACGTGACGGTTCCCTTCTCTCGATTCTAACTCTCCGAGTACTGCGTGTGTTTGCTTCGCAAAAGGTAACGGGAGCAAGAGAGAGAGAGAGAGAGAGAGAGAGAAAGCTAAAAGAAATTCATTACCCTCACTCCACCCTATATATTTATCGACTATGTCACATTCTAATCCGTTCACGTAAACGAATCTATCGTCTAAATCGTCGTTGAGATACTAAAAACAAAATAACCCACTGGCAATAAACATTTATCGATTAAATAATATAAGAAAGATACTTCTTCTCTCTCTCTCTCTCTACAAGAGTTTGAATAATTAAAATATAAGATTGAGATTTGAGATCAGTAGATTAGATTTAAGACAGAACTTAAGGTAATAATGCTTTCTCTAAAACGTCTATTAGTTATTTCGCGTATAAGACCTATATTTTTTTTATAAAATAATTAAATTATACACTTTGACGGTAAATATTTTAATTCGAGTAAAGATCGACTGACTACTATGAACGATACAGGGTAGTTACGAGAAATTAGACGCGGCTAACTGGCTTCACATGGTCGCTCGTAACTCGACCAGGGAATATAAATTAAACGTCGCGCATTTACCCGCCTACCAAACGAACCAGAGAGAGAGAGAGAGAGAGAGGGAAAGAGAGAAAGGGGGAGAGAGAGAGAAGTTGCCAGGCAGAGAATAATAAATTGTACCAAAAAGCGGGCACGACCACTTACGGTATAACGCGTACACACATAGATGGTACCTGGCCGACAGTAACGTAAAACTCGCGGCAGCCACTCCGAAAAGAGACTCTTTCAAAAGTTTATAATTGCATCCGGCGTGCGGAGATGGCGGAGGTCGCCCGTATGTCTCCGTTCCGCTTTCGTAGATCCGCACACGGTTGAATGGGTAGTTTAGGACAATGCGTGAAAGATAATAGAACGCGTCCTTTTATTCTGATCCTAAAGTATAAAGATACCTACTGCACTAGCTCGCGCTTTGGATGACTCGTTAACCCTCCCAAAGAAATTCTCTTCCCTCGTTTATAATAGCCTTTCTGCCTACCAACAACACACATACCGATGCACCTACTTACACCAACGTACGTGGTTACACCAAAAATAGAACTAACGGTATATACGTCAACGTGAAATCTTTTATTACATTCATTATATTTATTTATAATGAAGGCACACAAAAAAATAGAAAAATAGAGGCATAAATACAAATAAGACAACTATTTAAACTTTAGCTCTATAAATGATGTGTTAGATCGATTTTCGAACGATTAAAGACGCATAGAGAGATGCGTTGGTCTATTTCAATCGGTAGGCGTGAATGTAGCATAGCGTTTACGCTTGGCGACTCCTTTTGATCAAAGTCCCTGATAATTTCATCTCCGACCGATTCTCCTCGATTAATTTGCTCGAACGATAGATAGTTCGTAGGTATATGGAAATATGTACATATATCGATACCGAACGATGATAGACATGTGAACGAACGTACGAACGTACGAATATATATACGATATGATCGTTAATAAACACGAACGCACACAACCGTGCATAGATGATATCGTAAATTGAAATTTCTCTATATTTTCGATGACGATATTCAAAGAGATTCCAAGCTTATATGGAAATTTCCCTGGTCCGATTATTAATAATCAAGAGAATACGATTCCGTATAGTTAAATATTTATGAAAATTTCTATATATCGTTTTGTTTCCATCTCGATATTGTAGATTAAACTTAGCGGTCTATTGTATATTCATACATACTATATATATACGTATTATTATAATATAAACGTTGATGCTTATGCTGCTTTTCCAAAGTTATACCACTGAAGTGAGTTTGGCCGTAAATTGGCATGGTTTAACAATAGAGATAGATGGATAGAAAAACACCCAAAGAGAGAGACTGATAGATAGAATGGGAAATGTAGCTTGTCCGGAAATATCATATCGAGTGAAAATACACCATCTACGAATATTCCTCGTCGTCGTCGTCGTCGTCGTCGTCGTCGTCGTCGTCGTCACCATCGTCGAACGATCTCAAGCCAAGCGTTAAACGTCGCCTATTAAGGCGACCCTCGAGACCTTTCCAAGTAGTCGTTCGAAGAATCAATTTGTTTGAATTCATCTCCGAGATTAATCCAATTTTCCTTCGGCACGGATCCGTTTCTCTCTCTCTCTCTCTTTTTCTTTCTCTTTCTCTCTTACTCTTTCTCCTTTCTTGGTAACACGTAATAAAAGAGTGAAGATTCTCGACGCAAGTGGAAAATTTCAAACGAATCTACTCGGCAAGTTTTTAAGAGTTCTCGAATACATATATATATATATATATATATACACATATATATCTTTCACTCTATTTTTCTCTTTTTTTTTTCTATCTCGAGTAAAAAGGAAAAGTCCTTTACGTATTTCAACTCGAGTCTTTACAAATTGTTAATACTTCCTCCATTATCTAAACTCTCCATGATTTTATAAATAAAACAAAAAATTACTCTACTAAAATATCCGTTAACCGATTATCATCAACGTTCGACGATCCAAAACTTTATTTCGGTGCTTTTATACGTCTAAACCAATAAACGTTGATTAATTATAACCCTTTCGGTACGAGCGTCGGATATATCAGGCATCCTATAGTTTTATATATAACTTTAAATAAATGTTACCTCATATAATTATTAGAAATTTATATAAATTTCTTTTAACATTAAAGTCTATGGACAACACTTGTTAGAGAAAACATTGTTTTATTAAGTATAGTTTTTATTTATTTTTCGGAAAGACACGTCGTACAGCAGAAGTCGTACGGCGAACAGAGAATTCGTATTGAAAGGATTAATTAGAAATCCTATAAAGGGATTTTTTCAATTAAATTCCACGATTGACTGATTAATGTATACAAATAGGTAACATTCTCTTTTTCAGAAAAAAATACAATAGGTTTGAATATTTTCCAACATGTAAATAGAAAAAGAATGGATATGTTTTATTTTATTGGAAATTAATATGAAACCAGCAAGATCAAAGTCGGTTTAGTATTCGAATTTCCTCTATCCTTTTCTGTCTCTCTTCCATCATCAATGCACACGAGACCGAACAACTTCGGGGAAACCATAAAAGACTCACTCGTGTAATCACGCATATTAACGACCGTATGAAATCCAACGCGAGAGGACGTGAACGTATTTGAGAGTGGTCTAGATGAAACCTTCCCTTGGCAATAACAATATAGAGCGCGATAATTATTTAGTAAATTCTAGCGTGAAGGGAAAATGATAGAGATAGAGAAAGAGAGAGAGAGAGAGAGAGAGAGAGAGAGAGAGAGAGAGAAAGAGAGTTAAAATTGATCGGTATGTCTAACATTACACAATGATGAGCATAGTACGTTTATATAAAGAGAATAGAGAGATACAATTCTCTCGCTATAATTTACAAACTATAATTACACCAATGATATCACACACCCTTCTTCCTTTATCTCTTTTTATACTACTATATCCTTTACGCATTTACTAATGAAAATGCAAACCATGTAAAATTCCAACTATTTTAACCATAAACAATTTACACTAACTGTGGAAATATCGAAAACATCATCGCAATTTACAGAATTTCGACTTCTTGTTAAATTTGTTTGGTAAATTACAGAGTTACTACCATGCAGAAAAATAGTTTTATTTCTATCAAATAAACAAATGTATACATAATGAACGGGGGAAAAACGGGATACTTATTAAATGAGGATTAAATCGTCAATGTTCAATCAAATGTTATTAACTACACTTCTCGCTTAAAAAATTACTTACGTAGCTTAAGTTGCCTCTAATTTCTTCAACGATTTGAATTGATTAGCTTATTTAGAAATACTAATTTTCTTCCCAAATTATTCTCTCTCGAAAATGATTCTCTCCAACTAACGAGATGCTGATTCTTTCAAATGAGATTTCTCGTTGAGGAAAGAAAAGAAATGATACACCTAGATAATATTTAAAATCATTGTGATAGTATTTTTTTCGTTCGAATTCGATCGCGTCCTCGGATCGCTAAGTTTGGAACTCGTTGTTAAACCTACACACACACACAAACACACATATATAAACAGATATTCGTGTATCGGTACATATTCAAAGGTCCGTTCGATGCTATTTGGAAAGAATTAACTGTGTTCGCACTTTTGCCATTTATCCAGCACCAGCCTGGCATGGCTTGACGAAGAGGAGTGTAAGGGGATGGGGAGTATGGGAATATAACAAAGGATAGGGGGTAGGGATTGAAGAACACTAGCACAACGAGCAGCGAACCGTGAGCTCGTTAGCGAATATATCGTTGAAAATCGTCGATCGTTCGACACGTTCTATGCCTTCCTTTATCAACCTGATGACTGTAGAGAGAAAGAAAGAAAGAGAGAGAGAGAGAGAGAGAGAGCTTACTTGTGCGCGTGCGCGCGCGCGCATTCAACTCTCCGGTGGAACAATTCTGTAGCGTTATTAAATCAATGAACCGGATCGGTCCATTGAGCGAGATAAAAGCAAAGGATCGATGGTTTTACGGTGTTCTCCGGAGAACGTGTTAGTTACTTTCTTTATTACTCGAGAGAGACCAGACATTGCTATTATTGTTCTTACTAAAAATCGAAACTTGCTATTTTTGATAAACTTATAAGGCATTTAACCTTTTTTTAAAAAATATTTATACACACTAGGGATACATATGTAGGATGCGTGAACAGAATGCACGAGTGTAAACCAACATATTTTTAAATGTACCAACATACTTACCAACATACTTTCGATTATAATTCACGACGAATTTTTCAAGAATAAAATTGAAGGTGTACATTCTCGGCTAACTTTAAATTCATGGGATTAGACTTTTAAAATTTGGATTAAAGTTCTACCGTAATAATTTCGATATTTATATTCACAGAATTGGCGAATAGTTTCTGGATGAGAAAATTTTATTCGAATTTCTCTAACTACTGATCGAGGAATAATATCGTCCGGTAGTTAAGAGATATCGGTAGATGGATGATGAAGAAATATGAGAAAAAAGGGAAATGGTATGTGTAACTATGTGTTTGTCCGTCTTCGTATGTAGAAATTTTTTTCCATTTGGTGCTTGCGAGATAAAGAGAGGAAATGAGAGAGAGAGAGAGAGAGAAAGAGAAAGCATTTCGTCGGGGTGCGAGCGTCGGGGTGCGAGCGTCGGGGATTTACGATTATAATTGAGTCGGTGATAAATCAGAAATGTTCGTGGTGGAATAAAGAAACGAGAGAGAAAGAGGAAGAAGAAGAAGAGAAAGGAATAAAAAGAGAAGAAATAGGTTTCAAAATCGATCCGCCTTATATTCCTCGGACTAGAACAAGAGAGTAAAGAGAGAAAAGTTACTAAAGCTTGTAAGCGAAAGAAAGAGAGAAAAGCTGGCACGAGCAAGTAAGAGAAGAAAAAAATGGGTATAGAATAGTAGGGGAATGGCATGGAGCAATTTTAAAAAGTATATCCTAGAACGTTCGTACTTGTATATATGTGATAAAAAGAATAGAGAGACAGGAAGACAGACAGAAGTGTCGTGAAGAGAGAAGGAGGGTAGAAATTCACTTATTTCGAGCTTTCCGGTCGACCAGACGTGCGCGTATACGTGGATACTATCGTGTATATTCGCGAATAACATCCCCCCGGAGAACAACTGACGCGTGATAGAAAGAGAAAAATATATAAAAGGATAGAAAGAGGAAGTATACGTCGGTACGGTGTAAATTAAAATGGTCAGGTTGGGCGACTATCTTTTCGAACCTAAAGAGAGAAAGAGAACGTGTGCGAAATATATATAAATGTGTATTTGTATATATATATATATATATATATATATATATATATATGTGTGTGTGTGTGTGTACGTACGTGCGTGTGTGAGTATCACATGGTACCTCGAAAAAACGTTCCAACCCCCTCTTTCTCGGATAGACTGACGCGCTTTCGTGAAATATTTTACATGAAAATCCACTTAAGCGATGTGTACGTATGTATACGAGAAAGAAAGACAGCACGAAGAGGATCGTTTCGACTCTCTGCGCTAATGTCCGCGTCTACCTTTTTTTTCTCTTTCTTTCTTTCTTTCTTTCCTTCTTTCTATCTATTTTTATTTTATTTTTATTTATTTTATTTTTATTTATTTCTATTTCCCATCCAGACTCATCTCCGAGTAACTCTTCCTTTTATTTACTATTCCTTGTATTCTTGTAACGTAGAATAAGAAATCTGCCAATTTTTTTGTCAACGTCGATTAGGTCTATTAAAAATTCAAAGAAAATATCTCTATGATGGATTTGACGTCATGAAAAAAAGAGAGAAATAGAAAGAGAGAGAGAGAGGAACAAAAATATGATACCCGACAATCTATTAAAACTTTAATCACATTTTTCCTCAAGATTTTCCATTATACTCCTTTAATATCAAGAAGAAAAAAAAATGTATGTATAGGAAAATATTTGTATATTACTTGTATAGAATAAACGACGAAAATGACTAAAACTGTCAGATAATACGTATTACTTTATCAAAGAGAATCAGAGAAAATATTGATAAAAGATGGAAACCAGACTTTCTTCGCTATCTACCATCCTTTCCATCCCCCCTTCTTTCCTCTCCCAATTCCTCGGAACCTATTTCTTCTTCTTTTTCTTGTATGCAATTTCTTTTTCTAGCTCGATTTACCGGAAAACGATACATTTCATTTCCTTCAATCGCGTGGCAAGTTAATCGACAGCTTTCTCATACTCGACTCTTCTCTCTCTCTCTCCTTCCCTTTCAATCTTTTTTATTCTCTTCACAATCAGTATAAAAATCGATTTTAGTTTGTTGGAAAAAGATCACTTCTCCCTTCGTCTCCCTCCTCCCACCATGTTTCTTTCTCAAGTCATACTCGTCTTTCTGCTACCATTCCTTAAAGATAAATCTCAGTAAGAGCAGTGGAAAAATCAGCAGAAACAGCAGCAGAAACAGCAGCAGCAGCAGCTTTGTAGCCTCGATCGACGGATTCCTTTCGAAGTTCGAATATAACTCAAGCAATCAAGCATTCATTCGTTCCTTTCTTTTTTCCTTCGTTCCTTCGTTCCTCTTTATTAGACCAACAACCTAACTTTTTTCCATTCCTTGCGATGATTTTTTTCACTCGTCAATATTTATTCTACCGTTAGAAGAATAACCGGAAGAATGAAAAAAAAAAGGAAAGTAGAAAGTTCAGTAAGTGTAAAGGAAACGTAATGTTGTCGAGAAAGAGAGAGAGAGAGAGAGAGAGAAAGGAGTCGATTTAAATATACGCAGCTCGGTAGTTACCTACTACTAACGTTTGTATAATATTTATCCTGAGCAGTCTTAAGATGGGAAAAGCTTTGAAAAGTCCGTCTTGAATAACGAGTCCTCGTGTTTGTATAGCCGGCTTCCAGAGAGAGAGAGAGAGAGATAGAGAGAGAGAGTGAGAGAGAGAAGAAGAAAGAAAAGAGAGTGAGAGAGAAGTAAATTTATTCCATTCCAACTTTCTCATTCTCGGGTTTCTATATAATTACGCTTTCTGAATTCTCACCGATCTATTACGACAGAAAAAGAATACAAAAGAGAGAAAAAGGAAACAGAGAGAGTAAAAATTGACACTTCATCTCTAAAATATTTATTAACCGTCTATCTTAATTAATTTCAAAATTCTATATATATATATCTTCCTTTTATTTTGTCTTTCATCCTTTTTCGTAAAATGAAAACAATAATACCTATTGGACACATACATACACACATACACATTCCTTTAAGATATAAATTAGTATTTAAACAAGAATCGATCGAGAATGCTTTTCAATGTGGATCGTTTCGTAAACTCGCGTAACAGCTCTACCACCGATTCACGTAATCGACTCGTCAATTAATTCGAGATAATCGAATTAACGCGCGGAGGTCTCGAAGGTATGTTATGTAAGTACGTGCTTGGTATGTTATGCTTGCTTTCATGGTCCTGCGTAAGGAGATTCTTGTCGAGTGAATTCAAGTTACCGAACTATACTAGAATGTACTTACGTGGTATTGTACGACGTGAGAATCATCGAAAATCCTATTATTTGTTACTCGATCATTATCTTACAATTAGTAATACTTTATCTTTAAATGCAATTTGTTATTTTTCTATCCCCATTTTTCATTGAACATATTTGAATTTTTCCCATCTCTAATTATGAATATTTTTGTATATTATTTTTATTTTGAAGAACCTTACATGACATTTTGATTTATTTATCACTCGAGACTCAATGCTAGATCATGAAACTTAAACCGAAGAGAACAAAACCATATTAATCTATTCGAACAGACTAATTAAACGAATCAAAGATGAATCAAAACAACGATACCAATCCGGAAACCTATAAATTCTTATAACCTTTGTATATTTTTATCGGTCAGAGTAGCAATTCTCGTATTCCAATCAGGCAACAACTTTTCCAATAATTTCTTATATATTTAATAGAAGAAGATAATTTAAACGTCAATACAAAAAATATCTGAATATTAAAGTAATATTAAGATGCTATATTGTTTTACAAATATATTTTAAATTATGTAACTAAAATATATGCTATTGCTAATTAGAGCATGTATCCTTAATAGTTTTATTCTCGATCATGCATATTTATTTTTCATAAAACTACAATACGCGACGAAAGATAAAAATTTAGTTGTACCCGAATATTAAAATAACTCGTAGATTGTATAAATTCTCAAATATAAATAGATGTACGAATTGTAATAAAAGCGATACGTTAATAAACAATTAAATCATTAAAAGCTATTATACTAGGAATTATAATGTTATCCACAGAGAATAAAGCTCAGGCGCTTATTATTTAATTAAATTTATATTCCGTGATAGAGCTTATCAAGTATATTGTAAATAAATAACCATAACGTTAATAACCGTTGAAAATTAATTAAGAGAAATCGAATATAAAATAAGATTCTCACATTTGTGTTCATGCATGCATGTATGCGTGTGTGTGTGTGTGTACGTGCACACGAATTTACACCGTATATGTAAGAGAAATAAAAAGTCTCAAATTTTCTTCAAGACAAATAGAAAGATAGAAATAGGTGAAAATAAAACGATACTAACTATTTGTATATGTATGAGTGCGTGTCTCTCTCTCTCTCTCTCTTTCTGCGAGTGTGTGCGAGCAGATAAATAATCGTAGAGAAGAACGAGAAGGGTTCGATACCGATTGCAGAAGTTACTCGAACTGACGTGGATTTATTGGTAAAGTTGCGATTGTATGTAGAAAAGAGAGAGAAGCGTGCACGTTCTCGCGAAGAACACAAGAGGACAGCTCAACCCTCTTTGCTTCTCCTCCAACGGTAACTTCCGCTAGACTGCTATCACACCCTTAGGAGGGTGAGAAGAATCCCATCGGAGAGCGAGAAGCGTGTCTCTCTTTTCTTCCTACAAGTTAGCGTCTCGTCTCGCGAGAGAGAATCGCCCACGGAGAATTTCCAATCTGCAATTTGGAGTTCTACCGAGCTTCGAGCTCTCCTCTATTCCCCTTTCCTCTTCCTATACCTTCCTACCCCTTTCCCTTCTCTCAACCACTATCAGTAAAGTCAACCAACCCCTTTTCCTCGGCAAGCAACTACCCCCGAAGCGTCACCTACATGCGAAGACAACTCGAGAATAATGGGACTTCGCGGAAGGATATCGTCGATTTCTACACAAACTAAATTTCGATTCTTACCCATCTAAACTCATTCTTTTCGATTCTATTCGACTCGACTCGACTCGATTCTATTTCTTATTCGTCGGGAAAGAAGGATTTCTTTTCTTTATTTTCTTTTCTTTTTCTTAGTAATTTAACGTGAACGATATTTTACATTTTCTGTTACTTTACACCCAGTTAAAATATAGCATACAGAATGTATCCAGTAAAATAAGATAAAGTCAAAATAACTATCGCGTAGATTTAATAAAACTTGTTCGGAAAAAAAGCAAGAAACTTTGGAGATGACCTAATAGATTTTGACTTTTTCATTTTTCTTCTCCCTCATTTGTAATATTTTCTTTACTATTTTTTAAAAAAGAAAAAAAAAATAAGATCATCAGTGGGGAAGTTTTTATTAAAAAAATTGCGACGGTCGGTTTGTGTATCTACGCGTGTATCTGAGTACTCGTTAAGTAAAAGGTTAATCACTTCCATTCTTTTCAGTTGTGTTAACGAAAAGATAGAAAAAGATAGAGAAAGAGAGAGAGAAAGAGAGAAGCACGTTGCTAAACTCGTTCGAAACTCTTTTGCGCGTTTTATTTGTTGCCAGTGTCTGCCATGGCTAACAGTAACTTTACGTATATACACACCCTCTTCGTATTTTCTGAAACGAAGTTTTACACTCATGCACACGGGTGCGCACATATATGCACGCACACACATGTAGACAAACCGATATTACATTGAGTCAAGTCTTCTTCGCTAAATGAATAATCGACCATACCACCAACCACATTTAAAATTTTCTTGTTTTCTTGTCTTTTCTTGTCTTTTTTTTAATCCTTTCGATGTAAAACACATTTTCTACCGCACCACAACTAACTTCTTCTACCTTTAAGTTACCTTAAAAATAATCTACCAAAACCAAATTGAAATAAGTAAAAGAGAAATAATGCAATTATATTCACAATTAAATCAAATCAGTTTTATCTTCATCTTAGAATATCCCTTTATTTCAAACTCTAAGATGATTTCCTTTAGGATATATTGAGAAAATTAATTCGATATATTCTCTCATCATCGCAGTTTCTCTTTCATTCTCTTTCTCTCTTCTCACACATAGAGACACGTATACATGGAACAGTTAGGAAGAGATGCGAGAAGCACGTCGAATGTATTGACCTCGATCGACAACACGCCGGAGGCTTCCGAAACACTTCGCCGTTCGCTTAGGAAAATAATAATCGAGCGTGTACGCGCATCGTAAACATTATACGACAACCTTGGAGCTGCTACAGCAACGACGACAATAGATCGAACAAGTAGGATGAAGGAAGACGAGGAAACAACAAAACGGGTGAGAGTGTAGGAGAGTGTCAGGGTGTTAGAGAGAAAGAGAGAGAGAGAGAAAGTGTATGAAAGTGTGAGAGAGAGTCTACGGTTAATAACATAGGATAGCTAACAGTGAATGTGACACTATCTCTCTCTCTCACATCGACACAACACACTCTGTGTGTATCTATGTGCTTTCTCTCTTCAAAGAAGCATCTCCTATCTAACGTTAGATTGTGTCAGAGTATCATGGTGGGGTGAAACCCTTTATCGAGCACCACCAGAGGCGGCAATATCGGGCCACGATAAATTTCCTTATACCTGTGAGAAATTCTCCAGGTGCTCTCTCGCTCTCTCACGGGTAAAGCGGTAAGAAGAAGAAGAGCAAGAAGAAGAAGAAGAAGAAGAAGAGGAGGAAGAGAAAGAGGGCTCCGTTGAGCGCGGATGAACGTGGATCGTCGCGAACCTTATAAATTTCATATAAGCGAGTCCAGGGGGTGAAAAGTGGGTGGTTAATAGGAAAGGAAGCTAAACTCGGAATCTTAAGTCACGAGATGCTGTCGCGTTGATGCGTTATTACCAACTTAAATATACTTCGAAAGAAAATTAACTTATTTATTTACTCGTTTCTTGTCTCGTGTATTTTCTAAACTATCGATTAAAAAATACGACGTTGTTTCTTTTTGTCTTTATTTATTGTTTTATTTCCAATAAAAGTTAAAAGAGTTGGAAATAAATAAAGACAGAAAGAGAATGAAAGAGAGAGAAAGAGAGTATGTTCCTATTAATATTAACATTTTAATCGTTCCTTCGATTACACTCAAGTCTTTGCACTTTCATCCCCTAAGTCTCGTTCCAGTAACCGGAGGCCAAGCAATTTCTCTTAACAAAGAGAGTGAAAGAGAATAATTTATTTCAACTCCTTACAGATGGGAGTCTTGGGAGGTTTTGACGAAAGATCCGACTGTAACTTTCGAAATGTCAGATTTTTCTTTTTGTTTTTAATGTTAAGACGATCTAAAAAAAAAGAAACGTTAGAAGAAGAAGATGATGATGATGATGATGATGAGAAGAAAGACGGGTCAGAGAAGGGAAAGAGAAATCATTTCGTGGAATCTGATTTAAATTTATGAGGTATTCGTCAATAATGCTTCTACCTTCTCTAAATCGAGTTACTCGATTCGCGTTTTACAGAAGGGGACAAATTTTTCTTTTCTTGATATCCTTCATATCCCCGTTTTGCATTTTCTTCTTAAGAATTTTCCCTCTCTATTTCTCTCTCGTTCTCGCACTTACTTTTGGTCCTCTTTCTTTATTTTTCGTTTTGTCCGTCGACAAAGAGAGTTGAACAAAGTTGTGCTCCGTTCCCGCATAATCGATGACTTTGGCGAATCGGATGGATCGCGACATCAACGACGACAAGAAAGAAAAGGAAAAGGAGAAAGAGAAAAAGGAAAAAAATAAAAGTGAGAGATAGTAAAAGAAATAGAACAAGAAGAAGAAGAAGAAGAAGAAGAAGAAGAAGAAGAAGAAGATGTGGAAAGATTCGTCGTTGGATTACGACGTCGTTTCGATCTTACGACCCCTCGTCACTTCTCTCGTAATGTTCTCTTCGACTCTCTCCTCTCTACCAGCATAGTTTTCTACCAACTTCTGTCAGATCGTAACTTTCAAATCCACGCCGATGAAAAAGCACCAATACCTGAGATACATTTCATATCGGATACAACTAAAGAGAAAACGAAAGAGAAAGAGAGAATGAGATTTTCTACAAATTCTATTTCATTTTTCTTTTTTTTTTCCTCTCTCATTTATATCAAACCACGAGTGATGAAAAAAAATACTAAAATCAATTTACTCTTTTATTTTATTTTATTTCTATTAAAATATGTTAATCTATCTCTTTTCCACTTTCTATGTATTTTTGTTTTCTCTTTCATCTCCTTCTTCTTCTTCTTCTTCTTCTTTTAACTTTAAAATTACATTAGACAAAAATATTTCTTGCAGTTTAAATAACAAGTGTCGATTTAAATAAGTTTCCTCAAAGAGAAGCAAGCGAATTTAACGTTTCCTTCTTTCTAACTAAATACAACGACAACATAAACTACAAACTACTACTTTAACAAATTCTTCCCGTGATTACAAAGTACACTAGCTAGCTGACATTCTTTAGTGAATATAAAGAGAGTTGCATAGTAAGTTAGGAGACTTGTGAAAAATATTCTCGAAAATGCGAGGAAATAAAAAAAGTTTTGTAAGAGTAGAAAGGACCCTTAAAGACGCTCGACCGACACACGTCCGGTCTACTTTGTGGTTTGCATTCGTGAATTGCATCGTCTTTTCGACGTTATGACCTTCCGGTAGTTTTCCACTTCTCCAACCACCACTACTACAAGAGTTCTTCTTTTTCTTTTTCTTTTTCCTCTTTCTACGAGATCGTAAAAGCGAAACGTTACGACACCTTCGTGCGTTTCTAGTCAGTTCTGTGAAGTCTCCTTTTCGCTCGTCTCAGTGTCCCATCGTGGTGTACTTCCCCCGACAAAAGATGAAAAATCGATGCAGGTGGCCATAACTGTCTCGTCGTGGAAGATACAAGGAGTGGAATAAAAGAGAAAGAGAAAGACGGAAAAACTCGCTCGTGCTTTTAAAGAAAAAACATCTTCCATCTTTCTCTTTCTTTCTTTCTGTCTCTCTCTCTCTCTCTCTTTCACTTTGAAGAAAAATGAGTCCTTCGAGTCCTTTTATCGCTTTCACATTCACGTCCTATTATCGCGGATTCCGTGAAATTTAAGTTGAGGATAAAATCGGTACCCTGTCAATTCTTTTTATCCGTCTTTCTTTATGTACCACTATTATCGTCATCATCATCATTCTTTACGAAAGAAACAAGTATCGATGACGTTAACTTTCACGTGGGAAAGAAATCTAAAAAGGAATAATAAAATATTAGGTCGAGGAAAAATTGTCCTTCCTATTTTATACCCTTTACATGGATTTACCATAACTCTGGTAATATTAGATAGTTGAAAAAGTTTTCGCCAATTTTTTTCCCCTAAATGGACTTTAAAGTCGCAGGAATTCTGGTAATACTAATTCCATCGTGTCATATTAGCGTGCAATTGAAATATAAGACATTTCATAGATTTATTTAAAAATACAAGTTGTGATATTCGTGTTTATTCGTTTATAAAAGTTAGTGAATCTTGCAAATGAATAAAAATACAAAATGCGTAGGTACTGACTGGTTATGCGTGATACAAAACTGGTTCGAGTGCTTTCAAACTAAAAATTTGGAAGTCAAAGATAAACTCAGCTCTGGTTCTCCGCGACCAGTCATTGGAAAACTCTATGAAATGATGGAAACAATTGACCAAAATCGGCACATTAACAGTGACGGAAAAAAGTTTCAAACCATTTGGAAAGGGCTGGATGTACAAAATATTAAAAAACCAACTTGTTTCATTTTTGCATTCAAATATAGAAGAACTTTGTTTTCCCCAAGCCAATATAAACGTGTCGCGAGGCTGTCACTTGTCACGTGTGGTTCGAGAGAAAATCGAAAATTGAAAATCCATCTATCTAAAAAGGGAGAGGAGGAGGATGACTTTGGTAATAAAACGAAAAGGGCATTAAAAAAGTCCAAGAGTGGAAGAAACTGGAAAGAAAGTTCGTGCTGTTTATATTAAGAGTTCTCAACTTTTTTGACTTTTTTTTTTAACTTCGATCTATCGATAAGATTTAAAAAGAGGGAGAGAAAAGAAATGAAGAGAGTTTTAGTTTAGTTGAAAAGTGCTTAACAGTTTGACGGATAAAAGATGCCAAAGTGTGGAAAAAAATATTGAAGATTTGAGAAACGAAATAAAAAAGTCGAGCAGACACGAAAATAACAAAGTGAAGAAAATATTAGAACAGTTAGTATTTATTTCTTCTTTCCTTTCTTTCTTCCTTTCTTAGTTTCTTTCTTTCTTTCTCTCTTTCATCTGAGGATTTCTACACGTACGAAACAAAAATTCTTTCACACTCCCTTTTAGCGAGACGAGAAACACATCCATTAGTTTGATACTTTCTTCCTAATACTCGGTAAAATACAACGGGATGAAAACGTAATTGATGCGAGTTCTACTCGACAAATCGTTATTAAAAATGCCTAACGAAATTCTTTACGTGCTGTAAGAATAAAACGACTTAAAGGTAAATTTTAACGATTTTCTTAGAAATTATTTAACGAAATTTTATCGAATTACAAATACACACAAAATATTGAATGTGTTGCAAAATAGAAAAGATCTTCGAAATCGAATCGAAAGGAAAAGAAAAAAATATAAAGTAATATCTTGCATTCATTTTATTATTCTGATAATCCTACATTGAAACTCTCCTTCGAGAGAACTTGAACTTTAAAAACGCTACAAGTTTTTTAAAAATGGTCTGACGGGAGACTGCGTATAAATTATAAATGTATTCCAATTATAGATTATTTCGTTTATCTGTTTTTATCCTTCGCTTCATTCTTACTTTCATATAAAAATGAAATCTTTATCGAAACATCGTCATCGTCGTAAAAATAAGTTTCCTACACGAAGAAGAATTCAAATCAAATTATCAATGCGATACGGAGCAAAGGATGTCCTCATTCGTATTTCCTTTTACCACAAAGAAACGAAAATTGGATTCGGTATTACATTTTCATCGAATTCAACGGAAAAAATCGATCTATCTTTCAAGAGTAATGTTTTTATACCACCTGTGCATCGTCTTATAAATATCTTCCTTCTCATCTTTTTTATGATAATAAAAAAACAGAAAAAAAAGTTTATGTACACTCGTGTTTGTGTGTGTTTAGAAAACTTTTCAGTCTCAACGTAGAAAACAATATTTGTTTTCAATCAAAAACTCTTACTTTCATTTATTGTCGTAGTATCGAAGTTTTCAGAAAAGAATAGGCACGAAACTTCGTCTGACTTTGCTCGTCGCTTATCTGGAAATATCTATTCTGAAATAGTAATCGATTTATTTTAGATGAATTGTTTTAGAAGTCTTAGCTGTTATATAAAACAAAATGTGTTGCTCGTTATCAGACCGTAAAAAGTCAAATTTTTCTACATTTCTCTTTCTCTCTCTCTTTCTTTCCCACTTGTTATTTTTGTTGACTAATGGGAAAGAAATTGAGAATGAAATGACTACGTTTCGTTCTTCCTGTAAAAATGTCAACGACAACGGGAAATAATAACGCCTTTCCGACCGAGACACGTCCAATGTCCGGACTTGGATGAAAATAAAAAGTAGAAATATTTTTAGCCGACTTTTAAACGACTTCTCGTCTTTTACATTGCTTTCTTTCATTTCCTCGTTTTACCTCTCTCTCTCTCTCTCTCTCTCTCTTTCTCTTTCTTTCTACGACTCTAGCGAATTTCTTTCTCTCCTCCTTCTTTTCTTTTTTTTTATTCTTTTTCTCACGAGAGACATATACGCCCTCACCTCTTTTTGAAAGACGATCTGCGCCGAGGAAAAATCTTATTCAACGATTTGTCCCTCCGAGCGAGAAAAGGATAAAAGAATAAAGACTGGAGGTTAGCAGCACTAACACCAACATCAGCACCAACACACAAACACCAGTACCAGCACCAATACCAGGACCAGCTGCTGCTACTGTTTTTATAACTACGTCTCTCTTTCTCTCTTTCGCAGCCAAACAACGAGTAATTAAAACTCGCTCTTTTGAGGAAATACTCGTTTTGCGTTTCCGTTTAGTTTTGTAAAAAAGAAATTAAAAAGGAAAAGACAAAAACAAAGAACAAAGAACAAACTGAGAGAAAGCAGGACAGTATAAGAAATAAAGAAAGAAAGAAAGTAACAGAAAAGGGAGAGATAGAGAGACGAGACAAGAGGAGTCAACGTTGTCCACTCTACAAAAGGGCACGAGAGTTCCTTTTTCCATTAAAGAAGAATGAACGTCGCTCGTGACGTGAGTCCGTGAATAGGCATTGGTTTCCCTATAACGTTGCATCGAAAATTAATCGCTTCGTGAGGAGAAATCGTTCATTCGTTCGTTCGTTCGTTCATTCGTTCGTACGTATGTTCGTAAAGTGGAAACTCGAATCCGAGAAGATTGCTATCACAAGCGAGAAAAGTGCCTAAATCTTTGATTTTTTTCCTATCTCTCTCTCTCTTTCTCTCCCTTTTCCCTTCCTTTTCTTCTCATTTCTTAATTCAACTCACAGGATATTCAATATTCACAGAAACAGAGAAACGCACTCACTTTTTTCTTCCCTTTATCGAAATGAACTTTAAGCATTGTGGTTTGTCACGCGACAACTACTTTTCGACGATTTATGAGAACGACGACAATGGTGATTACGATGGTGAAAGTTTACGTGACGTAGAATCATCATCGGCAAAACCGTCGTCCGTTTCTTAAGTCTCTCTTTCTCTCTTCACAATTTTCAACGTAAAACGGCCGAAATTTGCATCCGAATAGTGTTTTCGCAAGAGCGATCATTTTCTCAGTAGAAAAGTCACGAAACGGTCGTACCAGCGTTTACCTCTTTCTCTACTACTAAACCAGTTGAATCACTTAAACCGATTGCTTTCCTTATTTTCGCTTGCTAATGGAACGATTTTCATTCCCTTTTATTTTTTCCTTTTATTTCCCCTTTTTTTCTCCTGTCCTTTTAAATAAATTATAATATCCGAAAAAAATATCGTGTCTACTAACGCTGAAAAGAATTCTAATTTCATACATGAAGTAACTGAAATCGTAAATAATCTTATTTAGAAAAAATTATCCTATTTCTGTAGAAATATTCAACGTACTTGTATACGTCAAGATAAAAAATCCAAGCTGAATGAGAAAATCTGTCAGAGTCGACATAAGGACCACCATAAACCTAACATTTTCTCTCGTTTTGTCTGGTCGTTATGCGATGAGAAAAATAATCGAGTAAAAGAAAGAGAGAGAGAGAAAGAAAGAAAGAAAGAGTTTTTAACGGTACGTGTCATCGCAGTAATCCTTGATCCTTACGAAATCCGTGCTTGACACGGCTGCTGTATCATAGAGGCAAGCACATTACGGTTTCCGAGCACGCGACTGTAACCCAATCCGACGGATTACTGGCAACGCGCGGAGTATGCTAAGCTTGGGAGACGTTTATAAACGATTCGAAACTTTCCGATGTAATCTTACATACCTGATTCTCTCTCCCCCACCGATGTTACATAGATTCTATCTAATAACTGTGAGGGTTATCGATTTAATCGAAAAATGAATCATTCCCTGATAATTATGAAAATTGTTCAAAAGAAAATTCTGCATATTCTGCATATTCATAAAACTCTTGTATAGTTTACAAAACTCAATTTATGGCAGTGCACAGAATAAACTTTCCAACTGGTATATATTTTTGTCGACTTCTTTTACAAGAAGCATGAAAAAATATTAAATTAGAAATACTCGAAAAACTAATTGCCAGGATGTCCGGAATACGTCAGAAGGTCGTTAAAAATAAAAGTGGGTTTTCTTTTTTTTCTTTTTGGATGGAAGGGCAATTTGAAGGAAAATACTCATTCCTTGGTTGGAAAAAAAAAAGAAGTAATGCAAAATGTAAAATATGGTAAGCAAAATAAATCTACATTCGTTCTCGAAATTAACTTAGTAATTTCAACTACATTTTTAGTTGGTGGTGTACCTTAAATGAAACAGAACAATCGGTAATCAATCGTTAATCGGCTCGTTTTATAATCACGCTATCAATTTTGTAGTTGCATTCATATCCGTGTAATTTAATTTTAGAAATTAACCTTGTTGGTAAAAATAAAAATCGATCGAAGTAGTCGAGTTTTTTACACATGGAACAAAAAACATATCTTCGTACTTTATTAACGATACTACCGCTGAAACCATTAACAAGAAAGAAAAAAAATATATATATATATATTAAGCTTCTTACGATGGGCAATTAATTATACAAAAGTGTAAATCGATATAGTCTACCAACCAGAGGTTAAAAAAAGAAATGTTTCTTACCGAGAGACGAACAGAATTAATTCTCTATTAATTACACATTATCAACAATATATTAAAAAAAGTTAGTAATCCTCTAGAACGATTAAATGAATGAATAATAATAAATTGAATGGAAATCGCAAGAATTCCATTTATAATCGATTAAATTTAAAATGTATATAACTCGATGGAGAAATACTTTAGCACACGAATCATTCACTGTAAACATACAGTAAAAGCACAAATACTTGCATACCTTTGAATGTACGTGTACGTGGGTTAATATAACATGTGTGTATGTGTGTGTGTATGCTTTATCCTTTGTAAAAGTAAAGGCTCGCAGAGTTGGTCTGGTTATCGAATAGTACTCGTAGCTACAACGCGTAGATCCTAAGAGACCTTTCCGAGACTGGAATCCAGCGCGAATTGTAATTTCCGGCACGCGACTGGAAGCCGATCCTATGGATTACTATCGCCGTCTAGTGTGGTCAGCCGAGCATGCACGTTAACCGTTCGAGAGGGTTGCTTCGTACCACGCATTTTAACTAAAGAGGGATTTACCCGCTTTCCAACCCTCTCTCTCTCTTTTATTTTTTCTCATTCTTTCGACGTAGTCCCTCTTTAAGATTCTCGGTCGTCGACCGAAGATGGCCAATATTCCTTCCTTTTATATGACGCTTGGTAAGGGTTTTACTCGAAAAAAAAAAGAAAAGAGGAGAAAAGAGGTTAGTCTTTGTAACGAGAAGCGAGTTCGATGATTAGACACGGACAACGAGTGGCTTCTCGAAACGACGACGACGAAAAACCAGCACCACTAGAGACATGCAAACATACTCTCTTCTTCTCTCGAATCTCTTCTCTCTTTACTACTCTCACCCTACTTCCTAAAGCTGCCCTTTTTTCCTTCCTCGTTTGCTTGCTTGCTTACTTGCTAGCTATCTTGCTTGCTTGCTTGCTTGCTTGCTATGAAAGAGAGATCGGAGCTTAGAGATACCTGGGTGACAATAAGAATTCATTCCAACTTTCTAACGTTACTACTCTACACTTCTATTTTCGCCTAATCAAATTATTCCCGAAAGAAAATTTCTAACGATTCAACATGAACAACTATTTCAGAAATTATCAAAACAATTTCCTACATCTCGTGTAAACTAAAAAAGGAAAATATTGTAAAATAGCATCGAAGATAAAAACAACACGTAGAATATCTCAGAAGGATGATTTTTCTTATCGTTAAAGTAGACTATTTTTTTTTTCGATAAATTTTAAAAGAAGGGATGGCAGAAACAACAAAAAATTACCATCGAGCTATCTTCCCTTCTTACTAGCTAAGTGCTCGGGGTCAAGGGTTAATGCTCGCTGACAAAAAAAAAGAAGAGAAGAAAGATAAAAAAAAAAGGAAAAGAAGAAGACAACCACTAGCTCGTCGTCGTCGTCATCGTCGTCGTCGTCGTCGTCGTCGTCGTTGCCACTATTGTAGTGGGTAACAATCTCCGTCATTAAAATGCACGTACATAGTTAGTATATGCACGAGGAACGAAAATTGAAAAGGTTCTCTCGCGAAAGCTTCGCTTGCGAAAAAAAAAAACGCAGCGGTAGGCGAATACCTACGTTGGTCGAAAAGAGAGAGAGGAAGAGAGAGATGAAGAGAAAAAAAAAAAAAGAAAAATAGTAGGAGATGAGTAGTAGAAAAAAAGAGCGTACGTAGGCGACTTCTAAAGCATTTTCCGTGGCAGGACTTTTCGTAATGGCCCTTTGCCTCTGTGTCCCTATGAATATGCATGCATGCGTGCATGGCGGTGCACGCGTAAGACGTGCTTCCGTCTTCGCCTCGAGCATATTTGAGGCCTCTCGTGAAAATTCACTGAAAGAGGGAGGAAGAGAGAGAGAGAGAAGAGAGTGTGAGAAAGAGAAGGAAAAAAAAATAATAATTCCACTTTCCAACATTCTACAGCAATATATCCATCCTCTCCGCTGTCCCATTTATCTATTCATTCGTTGTTCAAACGATGAACTTTATTTAAAAAAAAAAAGAAATACGCGCGTTCGGGCGCATTTTCATCTGTCGCGGAAATATTTTTTCTACCAAAATTCATCCATTTGGGAAAAGTAAATCCGTGTCATTACATTAAACGCTAATTTCATCTCAACGAGAAAATATGCGTCTCCTTGTCCTAGTTGATCTTGTTTAAAAAAACAAAAGTAATAATAAATGAAAAAATAAAAGAAACTATTTAAGCATCTAATATGAAAAATATTGAGAGAAGACCAGATAGGAAATCCGTAGGTTGTAATCGAGGTTTCCATTATTTCAAACATTTTTATCGTAATATTTCTCTATGTGTCAGTCGAACGACCAACGCAACTATAGTTGGTCCTTTCTATCCGATAAAATGATTCAATATCGTGAAATTACTAAACGAGCTAACGATTATCCAGAAATACGAGAGCGAGAGAGAAGCTGATAATGCATTAAACGATCGGGAATGAGTTGGGGGAGGAGGGAAGAGGGCTGGTAACGTATGTGTACACGTTAGCCATGCGTAAAGTACGTTTAGAATTAATTCGAATCTCTTAATTACGCTTGCAGGATTTATGAAAGCCGGAAGCGTTCGCTTGACGTTGAAAAGAAATGAAAAATGTTGAGAAGAAAATAGTAGTGGTGGTATTAAGAGAAAATCGTCCTCATCGTCGAAACGGCGACGGTGACGACGTCATAATATGACTCGAAAAAAAGGAAGAGAGAGAGAGAGAGAGAGAGAGAGAGAGAGAGAGAGAGAGAGGAAAAGCAAGGGGTGGAAAATGATCAAAGGCTCGTATACACTAGAGCGCCAACAACCCCCCGGATACTTTATAATTAAAGCCAGGGCACGAACGCTCGTTTCGCCGTGAGAGAACAAGGTGTAAAAAGGCCACTCGAAACGGGAACGAGAGCTGGTGGTACCTTGCGTCGTTGGTTTCTCACCATTCTATCGGAACTACTTATGTGTCTACATATATATACATGCGACATAAATGCATTTATTTACTTATATATAAATATATTTATATATGCATTTATGTAATGTCGTGACAAAAAGAAAATTGAAGTTTGCCAACCGATGATGATTGTGATAGTGGTATGTACTACTAATAGTAGAGTAGCAGTCGTAGTATTAGAGTGGCTCGAGAGGAATAAGAGTTCAGTCTCCGTACGTCTGGGTACGACAAAGAGAGCGAAACTTTCCGTTTTACTCGACCAAATTAACCTCGTTACAGGAGGCTGTGGATTCCCGAGCTTTGAGGTATAATTAACTTTTCCAACGAACGAACGAACGAACGAACGAATGTACCAACCGACAGATGAACGAGTGAAAGAAAGAAAAATAAAATTGACGAATTTTAAAAGTTAACTAAGATATTTCGAAACGATCCCCAAGGATTATCGAAACTAACCATCCCCTCTAGAGAATCCAAATGTACTTTTCTACGTTATTTTTAATATCAAACGAAACATTTTTTGGACAAGAAGAAAAAAGAAAAAGGTTAGATTTGAATTCCAGTCACAAAGCACTTATATATTTTCTGTATATGCAAAAGTATTGCGCAAGACCAAACTATACACAATAGATTCTCGTGAAAATCCCTTGAAACTCAACGATAGTATCCATGCAAAATATCTCGCTATATACTTTTCTCTTTATCCCAAGAAAAGCTGATTTTATGGTAGTCGCTAATGCGAGCTAACAAAGAGCATTCTTAACCGCGTAGCTGTAACTAGGCTAACGTGTATCCGTTATGTAAGAAGAAAATATTTTTTCTACGTTAAATTATGAAAGAAAAATTATTTACTATTTTGTAACGTTGCTGCTAGGAAAATAGTATAGCGAATACATGTTCTAGGGGTACCTAATCTCCCTTTCTCTCTCTCTCTCTCTCTCTCTCTTTGAAGATTCTCATAGTAAGACAACTACACAGCCTGAAGCAAGGTAGCTATATCGAGGTCGAAAGTCGTGTACTTACCCTTAATTAATAAACCCAACAACTAGAACCACGAAACGTCCTTCTCTCTCCCTCCCCACTACCTCTTCAACCCTATCATCTCTTCTAGTTTTTGTTTTTCAAACAACTACGAATATATCGAAGAGGGTTCATCTTCTTAAAAATACAAAACAAACAAAATCTTGATGAATTTATGTTAGAATTTTATTTCATTTATTATTCGATTATTTGATGTAAATTTATATAATTAATATCTGTATATAAAGGAAAGAATTTAAAGAGAATTGGTATAGAAATATATATATATAACTATCGAACGTTCAATAATACGGATTAGAAAGACTAGCTTTCGTAATAATTAATTACATTTCGAATGGATCCTCCGTTCTCCTTCCGCTAGATCCTAAAAGGTTTCTCTTCAGATTACAGTCGATAAAGAAGATAGAGAAACTTTAAAAAAGTAACAAAGAAAAAACAACATTAAGATTTAAGGATTAACGTTCCAACGGGCAAATCCGCTATGGATTTTTTAAGCCGGTTTCGTAGTTCTTGAATATCCACGAAATTCTTTGGTATTCGTGGTAGTATTCCGTAGAGACTGAGAGAAAGATTTTCGGAGAAGCATTCGAATGGATAAAAAAAAAACAAAGTAATGAAAATAAACTCAAAAACGAATCAAGACACGTCGTATCGTACTTTGTAGAGACGATAAAACGAGAAAAAAGTGGAGGAAGATATTTGTGATTCGAACGTCCTATTATCAACGTCTGTCCTAATTTTACTCTCTCCTCTCTCCTCTCCTCTTCTCTCTTCTCTCTTTACTTGTATTATAAAATATATTTATATAAAGAAAAATATTTCACTTAAATATATTTATGCATCGGAAAACTCTGCTCGTTTATTTTAACTGTACAAAAACATAAATATGAAAGAAAATAATTATCGACTATAAATATCAAATTTTTTTTTCATATTAACAAACCCGTGCGCGCGTGTGTCCGTGTGTGTATGTGAAAGATATTTTTTATTCTTGTTAAAAGATAAATAAACGACGAATTCAATTGACGATATCAATTGATAAATTTAGTCTATCGTCAAAAGCAACGAAGATTTTTTTAGGTGCTCGAGTTATGTAAAGCATTCTGTGTAGATGAATATATATATATATACATGTATATATATCGAGAGCTTAATTTTATCGTTGAAAATTCGCACCAAGTGCTCTCCACCTCGACCTCTTCTTCCTCCTCCTCTTCCTCTTCTTTCTCCTCTTCTTACTTTTACGGCGGGTATTAAAATGGTTAAGGTACGGGAGGACGAGATAGCCCGTTTTCTCTCTTTCTGATCATATGCAAATGGCAAGGGTAAACGGAGCCGAGTTGTAACGTTTACTTTAAACTTCCAACGAGGATGTTCCTTTCGCTCGGCCGACGTGGAAATTGAGAAATAGAAAGAATAAGAAAAGGAAATAGAGAAAGAAGTGTAAAAGAAATGGAAGAAAGAAAAAAAAAACGATCAGATAAGAAAGAGAATATAACTGAAAGAGAAAGAAAGAAACATCCCCAATCGTTGATACCGCGTTGCATGCTCGCATTTCCGGTAACATCCTCCTCTACTTCCTCTTCTTCGTGGCATTAAATTCCACACTTAACCCTCCCCCTCTTCTAGCCACTATGTCTCTTCCTTCCTTTTATCTTTTTTTTTTTCCTCTCGAACCACACCACGCGAAAGTTTTCCCTGAAAGTTCCCAACTTTCTCCTCGGCTTGGCCAAACTAGAGAAGAGAGAGAGAATGTGTGTCTGTCTGTGTGTATGTGTATGTATGTGTGTGTATAAGAAAAGGAGGGAGAAACAGATACGAGAAGGAAGAAGATAGGTTCCGCCCTTAACGAACCGTACTTGCTACCGAACATGCGTTCTCCTCTTTTAGAGGCTACTCTCCTTAGCCTTTTCTCCCGTTTTTCACGATGACGGATCGTCCTGGAAGCTTTTCGTTCATTCGAGAGATAAAGAGAGACGGGGTAGCAGACGTTGAGAATCTAAAAATAAAAAATAAAAGGAGGAAAAAGAAAGAAAGGAAAAGAAAGTGCAGGTATATAAGAAAAAAACATAAAGAAATCTTCGTTGAAGGATCCTTAAGAAACGGAAAATCCGAGAGCTAAGGATGCAAGAGGAAGTAATCAAGATATCCTAGGCGTATATTAAAAGTGGACAAAAACAATGAGGCCGAACGACGAATCAAAAGAAAAGAGAGTGGAAGATGAGAAGATGAAATATTGAAGTTTGAAATCGAGACAAAAGGCTTGAAATAAAGAGAGAGAAAGAGAGAAAAGAAGATAGAGAAAGAAACAATAAATGAATCGAAAGAAGGATAAGGATGAACCATCTCGGAGAATGAACAGGATGTTTCTGAAAGGATATAGGAAAGATGCTGAGAAAGAATGAGAAAGAAAGAGAGAGAGAGAGAGAGAGAGAGAGAGAAGGCAAGAAAAAAATGGAAAATGTTCGCGTGGGACGTAAGATCTCATCGAGTCTCTTGTCGGATCTCGTTAGGAATCTGCGACCACCGAGTGTTTGCTTTCCCAAGAGTCTCGGTGTAGAAGCAAATCGCAGGTCGAGCGTATGCTCGGCCGGTCGTACTTCTACCAACGAACAGAGAATTCAGAGTATATCTCTTACTCTCTCTATCTTTCTCTCCCTTAAAGAAAGTTAGAGAGAGAGAGAAAAAAGGAAAATTACGAGGAAGTAGAAAAAGCAGAGAGTCGAGAAAGAAGCGTAGCCTGGAAGCTACGTCAAGGTCGTGAACGAAAGGATTCTTTCGGATAATCCTACAGCCGCTTCTCGAGGATAATAATACTCTCACTCTGACGAAAAAGTTCTCTTTTACGTGAGGGATGGAATTATCTCTCGAAGGTAAAGCTTTAAGAGGAGAATAGAAGGAGAGTAAACGCGCGCAGCATCAAGTAACGGTTTAATTAAATCTCTCGAATCAGACTGATAGTGATTAAAAGTGCCTAAAGACTCGAAAAAGACACGAATGTTGTTGGATCGAAGAAAGCTTTTTCGCAAATGCTCTAATTGTCATCAGATTAACAAGGAAGATGTTCTTTTTAACGAAAACTTACGCTTCTCTTCAAAATTAAAAGAAAAAACGATTTATGAGTAAATCCTCAAACCCTCTTCTCCGACTCCCAAGGGTGGAGAAAAAGGTAGGTGCGGTTAAACGAAATTTGCTTTTTGCTATCCCGAAAATTTACATTCAAAACACTAAACCGAATTTAATATTTATTTTTTTTGTTAACTCAGATAAAAGTAAATTTTTATTGCCTTTAAATTGATGTATTACGAAAGATAGAGAAGGTGCCATTTGAAATTCTTAAGTAGCGGTAACTGGGGCGAAAGAAGTTGAACTTCAAATTTTATCAATATTAGTCTTAAACTTTCCCTGTCGATATCTAAATTAACATGTTTTATCTTTAAATCAAACAATTTAAATAATAAATAAAAAATAATTTTCATATAATCATAATAAATAGAATTTCTAAATCTATATGACTTAATTCAATACACAAAATATTAAATAATAGAAAAAAAATCTTAATTAATTACGAACGAATGATCAGACCAAATGGAAAAACAAATTTTCTTCACTCTTTGATTTGTCTGTCTCTTTTGAAATCTTTGATGTTTAATTCGATAAAATAGAATATAAGAAAAGATTGATATACGAATAACAGACACATCGAGTTAGAAAAAAGGAACAGATAAGTAGAAAAAAGAAAAGAGGGAGAAGAATTTTATTCTTATTCTACGTGCCTTCGATACAGGAAGGTACTTTGTTGTGTGTATAATGCATACAGGAGAATCCATTTGAAAAGTACACATTCCCGTTTCAATGGAGAAACGTATGGTAGTATAGCACCACTACGGTTTATAAGCCTCGCGCACAGGAAGTGGATAGTACACATTGCATAGGTAAAGACCACTGCGAGTGCGGAAGCATTGGTGGTTGTGTGGTGATAGTACTGATGGTGATGGTTCGTGATGGTGGTGATTGTGACTATGTACGCGTATAGTTGAGCTCGGATTTTAAAACTGCTATGGGCTTACCGAAGGCAGTTACGTGGATAATAGCGGCTCGACAACTTGACCGGCTTTACCAAAATATTTTTCCTGTCTCTGCGTATTTCGTTTGTACGAAATGCTTTAACCTTTCAATATTTTTCAATTTTTGTTCTCTCTCGTTGTCGAATAGCTATTTTCTATTTTCTATTTTTGTTTCTTTATTTCTTCCTTTCTTCTTCCATTTTTTATTTCAAAGAACACAGAGATGCAATTTTTCAAATTTTAAAAACATGATTTACGAGCTAATAAAATGATAACTTATTAATGTAATATAACCCAACGTAGATTATCAATCACATTGGTCATCCGTGACTCTGGTGGTAGTTTATAAACATTTTTAAATAATCGTCGGTGTATTCAAATACGGTATATCAAGTCAATAATTTGTCGAGACCATACATATTTAATTTATACTACTATCGTAATCACCGACCGACTGACTGATACATTAAATATCACTCTAACCGAGGTAGAAAAAAAAAAAGGAAAAGAAACAAGTTTGGTAATTAGAAAATTTGATGGGAGAAATGATGGTGCAGAAAAAAAAAAGTAAACTTTATCAGAGATATACTTTCAGGAAACTGTTCGGAAATTAATGATAACTCAGTACACATGAAAGTACCTGATGAAAAGAGAGATGAAAGGAACGTCCCTTTCCTTTGGGGTTGTTAACTCGGCCTCGTCTTGCTCGATAAGATCCCCCTAGAAAGCAGTAAGTCGCGAACGTGATCCGCGAAAAAGGTTCGAGTTTTTCCCTCTTCCTCTCTCTTCCCTTCACTCTTACACTCTCTCTCTCTCTTTCTGTTACGTGATCTCCTACCAACTTTTCTCGGAGAAGCTATCGAGTTTCGTATGTATTACATCGCCCACAATGTAAAACGAGTTTAATCCGTGCTTCCATCGAAGAATCTGCTAGAGAAGAGGAAAAGGAAGATGAGGTAGACGAGGACGAGAAGAAAGAAGAAAAACTCTCTTTTCCTCTTTCTTTATAGATAGATCGTCCAAACTATTTTCTTCTGTATCGATTCCAGATGCCGTTATCGAGAAAACTTTGCTTTTCTCTGGCTAGAATGCATCCAGAGAATGGACACTTTTTTTCTTAATACTCGTTTACCGTTCTACCGAGGTTTAAACGATTTCGCAAGAAATTCAGTAGATAATGTCTCTCCAAGACGATTTCAACACCGATATTTTCTTACTTTCTTTTCATTTTGTCTCTCCTTAATTCCTACAAATACGATGACATGTACGAAAAGTATAAATAAACATGAAAAGAAAATAATAGAATGACAGAGAAATAAAGAGGAAAAGAAAGAAAAGAAAAAAAAAGAAAAAGGAGAAAGGAGTCACAGGATCCCCGTATTGTAATTATCATTAGTAATATAAGACTTGATTAAAGTTTCACGACGGGTAACACGTTGGTAATTAAGTTTTCCAAAGTTTCCCTTAGCAGGCCACAAAACGAAGATGGGGAAAACAATAACTTGAGTCTCTCTCTCTCTCTCTTTCTCTCTTATCCTCTCTCTCTCTCTTACTCTCTTGGCTAGGTAACTTCACTGACGTTATTCAAGGCTCCTAACGATAAGAAGTTTGACGTGCAACATGAAAGAGCAAACATTGCCTTCCCCTTCGAGAGATTTCAAAGTGCCTCGTGAAATGTTCTCTCTGCACGGTGAAAAGGGACGCGTCGACCGTATGCGAGCTTCTTCTATACATCTTTCTATCTCTCTCTCTCTCTCTCTATCTGTCTATCTTTTTATCTATCTCACTCCCTCTCGTTCATTCACTCACTCACCCTTTCAGGTACATAAGTATAATGACGAGAGACTGACACACAAGATCAGCGACGTCCCTCGAGAAAGACGTGATTCGCGTGTCTCACAGACATACACACACATACACGCGCGCAAATATGTACGTACAGGTTCGCATATACACCACTTGAGTTTATCCTATCATTGAAAATTGTTCGGAAAATTTATTATTCTACCTGACATATTGAAAAAGATAAAAGGAAAGATTATATTGTTCGTTAATATGACACGTAAAACATGGTAATGGTTTCCGAACGGTGCACGCAAATGACTTTTTTCTTTTTTTTTTCTCTTTTTTTCTTTCAATCGACTACGATGAAGTATCGAGAAGAATTATTATTCATTTTCTTTTCCACGAGATACCGAGAACTTGACTTTCAACAAACGATGGGAAAAATAAATGAAATTGGATAACATCGAAAGAATGAGAGTGAGAGAGAGAGAGAGAGAGAGAAAGAAAGAGAGGGAGATTCTCTTAAAAAGTTTTCGATTCGTCGAAGAGCGTGGAGTAGGGGATGGAGTAAAAGAGCAGGTGGGTGGTTAGGCGTTGAAAACACGAGCCGATGACAGTGTCGTTATTTCGCTTCCGAGATTTCCTCCGGGATCTCGTTAGGATCCATTTTCCATTCCCGTTCGATCGTCTCTCTCCAAGTGTTTTTCGCACTGCATCGAATCCACATTTCGCTTCTTTCCCACCCTATCCCCCCAAACACCCCATCGCTACCATCACCTAGCTCTCTTCTCACCTCTTTTCATTGCATATGCCCGTCCTACCAGTAAAAACAAAAATCCGATATTTATTCGACTAGCTGTCAATTTGTTACCGTCGGCGTCATTCGTCGAATTAAAATCGATTTCACACGTCACATTCAATACCGTTACGCGAATTCGATCGATATACACGCGTGTGTTCGAAAAAAAGGCCTTCCGGCGAAAATCTAATCTCCTCTATTATATCTCGATAGCAGCTTTGGAAAAACGAATGAATTTTAAAGGATAACGAATTTTCAGTACCAATAAGAAGAGAACAAAAATTCGTTATTGCGATATATCGATAAAAAAAATAAAAAGCCTAGCAAATACTACGGAAGAATATTCGAATGGGAATTATCGAAATTTGTTCTCGAACAATCGATATCAATGATAACAACGGCTGCGTAATTATCTCTCGTTATTAAAAAATAAAAAAATAAAAAAAGAAAGAGAAAAAGAAATAAAAACATGTAGCACAGCATAAAATGAGCCACCGCCACTGCCGTCGCTTTGTGGTTGTCGGTGATTGGGTAAAAGTGTTTTATAAAAGTTTTAAGACCTTTGTCAACCATGGAAGAATAATGAGCTCTTATCGATCAGAAAGGACGTGGAGAAGTAGTCTAGAAGAGGGCTTAGAAAAGGGCTTTCCAACGTTATTATAAGAGAAGATACTAATGATTTCCGTAATGAGCTCCTTGAAATATATCGCGCCAATGAAGAGGAACGCGCGCGAAGGGTTACAGTTTGAGGGATTCGAGGGAAGAGAAACGTTGGTTGAGGGAATGGAATTGAAGGGAGTGCCATTGTATGCCAGATATCTTCGAGCCACAATGCAGTACGATGCAGTACGATGCACTACCAACCGCTAATTCACGACGTAACGAGCCTATATCTGCTCCAATTAGCGATTGGCTTAATAGAATCCAATGAGAGAGAAACTGAGAGAAACAGAGACAGTGAGAGGAAAAGAGAGAGAGAGAGAGAAAGTAGAGGGGATTGGCCAATTACAAGTCCGCAAAATTCCACGCTCATTCGCGATTCTCCCTCCAACTTCTATTGTTTCTTGCAGTCGCGAGATGCTTGTTAAAGAGAGAGAGAGAGAGAGAGAGAGAGAGAGAGTCAAGTCGAATAATTCCAATAATGGTCGATTCCATAACAATAACAATACGAACGAAACTATTACGAGCTAACCTACAAGTATTTCTTTTTTTCTTTTTCTCTCATTCCTTTTGATTTGTCCAACATTTGTTCTTGCACATTTTTATTATTAAGCCAATGTGTTTGCCACTTTCAAGTAGCTTTCCAATTGAAAACCGAGGTTCGATCGTCGAATCGAACGTACACTGCAATCTACGAAAGTGTCCAATGAAATGAAAAAAAAAAGAAAAAAAGAAAGCAGACAAAGAGAGATGAAAAAAAAAAATAATAAAGAAAAAAGGGAAAAATACACAAACCAACAATGACAAGTTTCGGAATAAAACTGTTACCCGACTTTCTAAAAATCAAACTAGACGTTTTATAACAATATCTCTTGGACACTGATTTTCGTCAGTCGTTCAATTCGATTAGGCTCGAAAAAAAAAATATATCCATACCTACGTTCCCTCTCGAAACACGTTTCCCCACTTGAATACATAACAACCGACAACAAACAAAAAAGAAATAAAAAAGGAGAAAAAAAAATTGCAGATTCGTCGCAGTCAAATGACCGATCGTGTTCTCGCAACTCGCAATTGACGTNAGAGAAAGAGAGGAGGAGATCCGCATCAATCACCAGCGTTGATTGCGAGGTTTTACCGCTTAAACCGGCGCCAAATAACGGCCGCTCCTGCCATCAGCATTAATTTTCGTAACCACCAATCCCGACAGAATACACTGCACTCGGTCCTCTCTCCCTCTTTCTATCTATTTATCTATCTATCCATCTATCTATCTATCTATGTATATGTATAACTATATACTCATATATATAGTTTTATATATATATCTCTCTCTGTCGCTCTCCCTCTCTTTCGTCCACATAGATACAACTAACATAAGCGTCGAACGCAAAACTCGTTCCCAATGCGACTACTAAAAATAAATACCAGCTACACGTCAATAAGATTATGTGAGGGGCTGTTTCCTATTCTCCACAGATGTTGATGGCAAATAGGGAGAAAGTGAAAGGACTTTGATCTGGGAATATTCGAAAGAGAGAGAGAGAGAGAGAGAGGGTGAGGATCAAATATGTACATTCATAAATTCAATAACTGTATTTTGTGGATAAATTTGTCGTTCTCGTCGTAATTTGGACGTTCAGAGGCTTTAATAAATATCGAAGTGTCAACTGTCGGTCGATCATTCTCTCTCCCTCGCTCTTTTTCTATATCTTCTTTTTCTTCTTTTCTTTCGTTTACGAAACCCTGACGCTTCGTTGCGTCGAAAGAAATCACTGGCTTGCTTGGTGCTTGGAGACTCGAGATGGGTAAACGATGTGTTCCGCTGCTTCGATCGTGGTCGCTTTTTCGTGCTGGTTACGCTTCCCCGAGCGTTAAAACGTTGCTAAATTCACGATATCCACCTTGCCGCGAGAACGGATAATTAGCGATAATTCGATGGCGTGCAATTAAATTGAATGAATTTGCAGGTATTTACCTTAGCGAGGTTTGTCAGGACGTTTCGTACCATAAACGTATTTCGTCTGATAATAAATATTGATGATCGCTGGCTGTTTGACATTAATTGATATTAGCGGCGACGGCGAGTTTGCCCAAGACGAAAGAAAAATTTCAAAGATGATGATGACGATGATAATGATTAATATTACTATTATTATTATTATTATTATAGAAACGAGAATGGTTAGAATGAAATTCCTTGTCGACAATTGATCAAAATCAAAAAGAAAATTCAGAAATTTATCAAATCCCTATTGATTACGCGATCCATTCTATTTTAACGATCGAGTTTTCTCGTAAGAACGTAAATCAGTAATTTGTGCGTATTATTAGTGGGTAATTAGCAACACTCTCTGTGGAAATTTATCGAACTGAATTAAATAGAGATGGGACGGATAGGCCTGCATGTATTTGTATCTTCTCTCTTTCTCCCTCTCCATTCTGACTGTGTATCCTGTGCGTGGCTTACGAATTAATGATACTGATTTTCGTTTCCGATCATTCCACGAATTAAACTATCCCGTCGTTTATCCCTTTGCGCATGTCACGTGACGTGCATTTGCGCACAAACTAGGTATATTTTTTTTCTTTTTCATCTCTTGATCCTCTGGCAAATGTGTTCACGTATTCCTATGTATGTGTGTCCATGTAAGAGAGAAAGAGAGGTAGCTTGAATTGTCCATCGTTGAATATATTAACCTCAATCCCGTTATTGATTTACGTTAATGGTACCTCGTCCGTTGTACGCGTATAGAAAGAGAGGACGTTGTCTAAAAAATTTGCAACAACTTCCGGAGAAAAATGAATGAATTGAAATAGCGAGGGAAAGAGGAAGTGTGTGAGAGAGAGAGATAGAGAGAGAGAATAAAAAAAAATTCGATTCGCCAACAACGGCGAAACAAGGGGCAAACGTATGCGCATGGCGTATCGACAAATTGCGATTTTTGTCAAACATATTCATCCCTTCCGTTGAAGAGAGAAATGCGACAATCGATTAATGCGTTTTCACGGTAATCCTTGAACTCGTAGTAAAACGTGTCGTTGTTAAAATCGTTGCCATCCTTGTGGTAATAGTAACTATGTCAATGGGGAAAATAACGATAACGAGAAGGGAGAGACAAAAAAAAAAGTACAAAATAACAAGTTTTATGAAATGCGATTAAAATGTAGTTTCTACATGGTTCTGCTCGTAAGAAAAACTTCGTATTAAAAGCTTTCTTCCTTCCTACCCTCCTTCCATCCTTCCTTCCTTCCTTCCTTCGTTTTTTGTAGAAGAAGAAACAACTTTTAAGAAATTCTAAGAGAAAGCAAAAGTTCTCTCTCTTTTTCTTTCTTTCTCTCATTTTCTCTATGTTTTCCTTGTCCACTAATAAATATTCTCCAGTGAATGTTATCATTACACCTTGACTTCTACCTTAATCTATAAGCACCAACACCATCGTCGTCTATCAATCTTTCATCTCCAGGAATACAAAATTGCTCTACCTCGTTCAAAATAAAGCTGCACGCTTTCTCTTCTCTCTTTCTCTTTCTCTCTCTCTCTCTTTTTCTTTCTCGTCTCCGAACGCGTGCTTTCGACGGATGAACGAAGCCGATTTTCACCAAACGATCCATGAAAAAGATGTATGTATTGAACGAAGCACGAACGAAGAGATTTCTTCAAGGAGTATTTTTCACGAAAACCAACACATACCCAATTTCTCTCTCTTTCTAGAAAGTTTCAACAGGACGCGGAGAGCTCATTTTTTGACTTCACGACCCATGAACCATGATAACGGATACAAGGTTTCCTTCTCCTTCTTTTTTTCCTTACACAAGTATTTTATTTTTTAACGCGAAAGCAGTTTATTCCTTGGATCAAATATTCTACGGGTTGGTTTATAAATTAACCGATAGAAATGTATCGTTGAAGTAATCAGATTAAACTTGTTCAAAAGTTTCAACCATCGTGGATGAATTTTTGTTTTCTTAATTCAATTGTAAAAGAACTTATTAAAAAACTAATAACAAAATAATAAATCAATGAAAAATTGAATTTAATTTCTAAATGTCAACCTGATTTACGAACTAAACTAGATATTTAATACTTCATTTCGTCTCTCGTTTTATTTCAATGAATAAAATGAAAATGACTTGAAACAGTTTTCAGAAATGAAATGAGAATCAAAGAAAACGTTTCGTTCCTATAAGATTTCTTCTCGGATATTAATTTTACTTTAGAATACTATAGAAAAGTAATGGAGATCGAGTAAGAAGACGAATCCTTTCGAGTGTACGAGAAATAAAGAAACGTAACATTAAAATAGGGAAGGAAAAAGAAAAGAAAAGAAAAGAAAAAAAGAAAAATCTCGATCCGTGTACATACTTTCGAGAGTGGCTTTTACGCAAATAAACAAAGAAGCTTACGCTTGCGAATAGTAAGCACCGGATGAAATGAAGAAAGTAACATACGAGAGAAACAAAGATAGACAAAGAGAGAAAGAAGAATAGAAAGAACGATGTAGGAAATAAAAAGAGACGTCGGTGTGAAGAGAAATAATGGAAAGGTGAGAAAGAGAGAGAGAGAGAAAGAGAGAAGGAGAGAAGGTTAGAAAGAAGGAGAAAATATAGAAAATTGTGAAATGCTGGCCTGCAGGGATATGTTATTCTCTTATATGCCACACTCTCCGTCACTTTACAAACCAGATATCCACTTTTCGTAAGAAGATGTACACACATACGAAGAAAATGCGATATACATGCACATACGATTTCAAAGAAATATGACTTTCGTAATAACGAATTTCGAATAATATCCCATGTTTTCTTGCGATAAAGAAAATACAATATTTATTATATTATTATATAGAATGACATTTATTTCATATTATATTTTGTTAATATTATATTATTATTCAAAAGTAATATATATATATATATGTAAAGAGAATATAATCTTTTGGTTAGACAGTTAGAGGAAATTTGAAAATGTCACGACATTGCTACATCGCTCGAAAACTATAAATATAAGGTAAACATCATAAACAAGAAGAGCATTGTTAATTTAACCTTTTCGACGAACGGTTAAGCGAACGATAATCAAATTATTAATCATTTAGTGTTATAGTATATTATATTATTTTATTACTTTAGTTTATTAATTTATTTTTATTATATTATTTTATCTGAAAATTACATTATTACTATCTGTTAATTATTTAAAAAGAGAGTTTGAAAAGAATAGGCTTCTAATGTCGTTTCTTTCTTTTCAAGTAAGATTCATATATAAAAGAAGCCAACGTTTAAATGTACAGAAAATTTGCTAATAGTTAATGAATAAATTTTGTTTTCAGAACAACACATTGGTTTATTCGATCTAATAATATTAATAATAAATTTCCTTTTATATGTATATATAATATTAGATTGTCCCATAAGTTTCTTTATTAGTTTCAGTATAAAATATTTCCTTTTCTATTGTATTTTATATTACTTTTAATTTAACAATATACGATTTTATTCCTATTACCTTATTCGTAATATTCAATATTTAATATTAATAAAATAATATAAAATATCGTAAGTATATAAAGTTAATGAAGAAAAAGGAAGAGAGTAATGGGACGAGCTAATGGAATAAAATAAAATAATAGGTTCTCTCGTATATTTCTTCGTGAAATAACAACATAAAGTAAAAAAATATATAATTAAGGTTAAAACCTTATTGAAGTAAAATAAAGAAACTTTCTAGTCGAGACCTAATATAATATAATCGACTTATATCCAATCTCTAAATTGAGGAGAGAGAACGAGAGAGAGAGAAAAGGTAAGCAAAAAGAAAAAGAAAAAAGGTAAAGAGAAAACTAATCTAGATAATAATCTGAAATACGTCGCGGTACGATTTAACGGTAGAAAAGAGCCTATCGGATATTCTCATTCGCATTCCGTTCAAATTCCCTTGTATATCAATCGCGAAGGTCGTCGGTGAAGGTAACTAAAGGGGTTCGCAAGGATGAAGGAACGATACGAGAAGGAACGGGGAATGGAAAAAGGGTACGTGTCCCGAGGGCGTAGGACCTACGCCCTGGGAATTTTCTTGAAAATTCTACGTCGTTCCACACATAAATTTCGTAAAAGGGATGAAGCCTTCGACGTAGGACCGCGTAAGAGATGGAGGGATAAAAAGGGAGATGGTAGAAAAAGAAAGAGAGAAAGATCAGGATTGGAACGATGTCAGGAGTAGCTCTTCCATATCCTTTCTACGTCTGCGGCCTCAGAAAATGGATAAACCTTGGTGGGGTCGATCGACCGAGTGATTTACAACGAGGAACTTCTGTCTCTGTGGAGCAATCCCTTTCCAAACGTATAAAAAGATATTGTTCTTTGTCTTGTTCTTTATCTAATGGTCGCTTTAATTCTTCCTTTTTTTTCCTTTTCCTTTTCTTTTTTCTTTGCTTTATTCCATAAATAATTCAAAACACTTTTTGAACTATAAGATATCAATGATATGACAATGATATTTTCTCTACAATTATTTAATTAATTTTTAACGCTTTAACTGCCACGATAATATTTTATGATACAAGATTTCATAGAAATTAATCTTTTATTTTCGGTATTTCAATAAAAATAACTTTTTAATTGACCAATGGTGCACTTTGTATTTCAAAGTATATTTTAATTAGCGGTAATATTTTAAATCCACCAACTGTGTATAAAATGCGATAAACAATACGGTGAAAACGTTAAAAACTCTAGGTTATTAATTCTAAAGCTATAAAATAATTTGTATAATAAGTAGAATTAATTTTGAAAACGATAGGTTTTGTTAAAATTTCATAGAAGTATTATACGATGGTGTGCAAAATAGAAAGTTTTGTTGTTCTTTAAAGATATAAACGTGTTTGTTTCCTTACTCGGAGGCGCGTTATCGCGTATAGGGGTCCACGTGCAACGTTATCGGTGGTGAATTAGCAAGCAGTTCGCCGCACTGGCACGAACTTACTTTCGTATTCCCTTTGTCCAGAATGAGGGAGGTAGTACGTGTTCGTGGGAAGAAAAACGTCAGACGGAGTAAAGGAAAAGTCTAACCACCACTTCTTTCTTCTTTATTCTTTTTTCTTTTTCCTTATCTCGTTTCCTTCTCAATACATCTTAGAAGAAAGATCTTATATTTTATTCTACCTATCTCTTCTTCTTTCTATTTCTATCTAAATATCTCTCAACATTATTCACGATATTATTTTCCACCCCGACAGTTAAACACGATTTTATTCGACGACACGTGAATCTTCTTTTAATACAATATATAAAAAAAAGAGTTTTTTATTCTCTTTCAACTTGTATATACGTAGATGTAAAATAATATACGAGAATGACTTCAGAAAGCTTGAAAAAGAAATTATTTTGTTAATAAAAATTAAAAATTATTTTGTTATAAATTCATGCTATTAAAATAAACCAATTATTTCTTGACGTTATAAAATGCATATTGTATTAAGTATTCATGGTAAAATAATTAATTGAATACCTTGTTAACAACTTCGAATAATATCATAAAGAAATGATTCGATGAATCGGTATTGATCAATAAAAAAAAAAAAGAAGAAGAAATTATATTCGTTATTAAAGAATATTTGAAAATTCTATAGAAGGAATATTAAAATAAATAAATAAATAAATAAAAAAGAAATACATATTTGATCGCGTTGAAAAGAAGTTAATCGGTCCAAGGAATATTTGGAACGGCTTTAAAAAACATCAGCAAGATAATATTTTCTTTCTTTCCTATTTCGATCATTTTGATCGTACAATTGAGAAGAACGTTATTCCTTCTCACCTTTCGACACATACGCTGGCATATAAAACAAGTAAGCGATTTCACCAAGCAATACGGCTCGAAGGGAATATAACCGTGAATCTCTCTTCGATATTCGCACATTCTGCAAATCGTGGGATATGATATGCCAAATGCTTTCGTAGAGAAAAGCTAAAATAAAGACGACGAGAGATGCAAAAGTTAGAAAACAGAAGAGAGGCAAACAGCCCGTAAAATTGAAGAAATCGTTTTGAACATTTACCCATGTACCAGTTACAGGATAGACTAGACTCGTATCAAAAATATTTATACGGATGGTTAGAGAAACGATCTAGTTTACGAGATATTTTTTTTTTAAATATATATTTATATATTTTTATCTGTTTTTTTACAGACGACGAAAATTCTTTAGTTCATGGTATGGTCACTTCCGAGGGTCTTTTCGATGGGACCATCTTCACGGCTTCCGATGAGATTTACATCGAACCAGCTAACAGATATTCCTCCTCTTCATCCTCGGATTGTCATCGGCTTAATTCCGAAAACGATTATCGATGTGGAAACCAATCCGATGATCTACGTCATCATCATACCATCGCTTACCGTTCGAGAGATATTTCTGTCTTACCAACGCAATCCTGTGCCAGCGAGGAACTTTTTCATCGAACAGATCGAAATCGATTGAGGTGAGAAAATTTATGATCATTATCAAATACTCCGTCATATTCATTTTATACGAACTTATTTTTCATTCAAATATTTTATCAAGAAATATATTTATAATAAAAATATATCTTAGATAGATGAAACTTTCAACTGAAATATTTTCGTTAGTTTTGATATTAAAAAAAAGAAAAACAGAAAATGTGTTATTTTACATTGTCGAATATACACTCTTGTAATAGAACGACCTTTCGTCTGAAGCAATATTTTATCCATAACATTTAAAATAAGAGACATATTTCTATTTAAATGGTCTGCTGAAAATAAAAGTTTAATATTACGAGATACGAGTGGATCTTAAATCAAATTAAAGATTCACTTTCATCGTAATGACCGATTAAAAGATTGATTAATAATGAAATATAAATGCGTTAATGAATGATGATGATGATGATAATCATTAATACGTAACAGAGTAACATAATACATGTTATAAAATAATATATACGATAACGTATTTAATTTCAACGATAAAATAATATCCATATATTTCTGTACACAGTCGACATAGAGAGAGAGAGAAAAAGGTAGTATTAACGATTAATAATAATTAACAATGCTAATATAAAATAAGTATATAAAAAGTAATGAAAATATATAACGACTGGTTATAAAAAAATAATTTGTCCACGGGCTACGTAAGAGAGAATTACGATAATTTGTTCAGCTACCGATTGAAAACAACCATGACACTTCGTCGTGCACGTTTAACTGACTCGTCCGTTGTTTTCATTAAACTCGCCCCACGTTAGTACTTTCCCCCTCTAACCGTGAAGTGTAAATAAATCCGATGCTTCGTGTTCTATCCCAGTTGTTTACCTTGAATGACAAAGAAATTAATTCCTTATACACACATATGTACACATACACAAAAATAGTACCAGCAGGTTCATAAAAAGAAAAGAAAACGATGGGGTCATAAAGTTAATGAAAATACAAGCATTTCGTACTAATAAACTCTATTTCATTACGTCACGGTAAAGTAATTAATATGATACTATAACCATAAAATTCGTTATTTTTCGAGATAAAGAGAGAAAGATATTTTTGTGCATATATGTACATATACGCATATAGGAGAAAGAGAGAAAGAGGTAGAAAGCACTTTGGCAAAAGGATAATTCAGATTAATGCTAAAACCGGCGCATAACGTAAACGAAGTCATCGCAGACGGATAAAGCGTAACGCGTTTCAGCAATTATTCGATTAAGTTGCTTCCGACCAACTCCTCTCGTCCTGTCGAGAGATGTTAATTAAACGAATCGATCTCTGCATATCGTGTGTCCAACAAAGATGACTATACTTATATATACGTATGTAAAAACATATATATTTCTCTCACTCTCTTTTCATATATCTATATAAATAAATATGTTTTTACTAGAATTTCGAAATAATAATCACAAACAATTCGTACCTTCATGAAATGAAAAGGGACGTTAGCAATCCCACGAGAAACCAAATACCCTTTTCGTACGATTTTCCAACGTTGCACGACACTACCTTTTTCTCTTCCTCTCTCTCTCTCTCTGTCTCTCTATCTCTATCTATCTATGGCGGTCTTTCCGTCTTTCGAAGACCACTAATTAGAGAACGTGTAGAAGGTTAATTGGCAGGGTCTGGCAACATCGATTAATGATAACGTGACTCGCGAACGCAGCTTGCAACGCGAGCGAAGACTTTTGAGCTGATGCACCCTGTGTTCTAATTAGTCTCCGACAGTACCTTGTGATAAACATTTTGTTCGCATACTGCATTGTGTCCACGCATCACCAATACCAATATAACAACTATGTTACGATCTACTACTACTATCGTACCCTATTACTATCCGTGAGTTTATCGATCAAGCCAGAGACCAGGGGACGATGTTACTCTGATCGAATCGCACTCGTGTGTGTGAAATACGAGGTCTGTTTACGATCGCGAACTTTCTACTCTCTCTCTCTCTCTCTCTCTAACCTAGCTCGACTCCTCCTTCAAAACTTTCACCGATGTCGTCCTCTGAATCTCGAATGTGTCACCAACGGAAAATTTAACCCTTTATGGCTCTGCTGAAACGACGAAACTTGACGCGATCTTCGAATATTACCACCTGACCTTCGCAGCTTTCCCTGAGATAGTTCTTGACGTCGTTCGATTTAATATGATCAAAAGCTCCTCTTCCTATCTTTATCTCTGCGTAATATCGAACGTGACGTATATTTATATCAACGATGTGTTACGTGACGCGGTATTAATTATTCCACAGAAGAGAAGTATCATATCGGTTGAAAATCATTTGAAAAACAATGATACTCGATATGTTTATTAATTCTTTCGTTGACAATAAAAAAATAAAAAGAAATGTGACAAATATTTCACATATCACTATTTCTCTCTTTGTCTCTCTCACTTTTTCCTGTTTTATTTTTCTTTTGAAATATTTCCATTGATATATATATTTCATAGCGTCGTTCTATGATGAAATTATTTGCTCGCAAAGAGATGTCCTCCCACAGGAGAGGGTGTGAGCAATAGCAATAGCAATAGCAATAGCAATAGCAACACCAACACCAGCACCAGCACCAGTGGCAACTCTCTATGGTGTATTCTCCCCTGAGATGAATATCGTTTTATATAAAAGAAATAAAAGGAGAAATTCGTGAGACATAAAGGGTTAAAGGGAACCTTAATTATTCTTCCTACCAATTTACGTAGCATTCCAGGTAGTAATTATTTTACCTACTTCGCGAGGAAGTAATTTGCGAGAGACCCCTCTGGAGAGCTTCGCCAAGCAGTCGGACAATGCCGGTTCATCTCAACCACTTCGTGTTTAAATATATCTCTATCTCTTTTTATTTTCCCCCTCCTCTCTCTCTCTCTTTATCGCTCCCTTACTTTCTATCCCTCCTTTCCATCAACTTTACCTACAACCTGCTCCTCATCCGAGACACAATCGGCCGCTTTAAGGTATTACAAAGATCCTCTTGTCTCAAGTCCATCTTTTAATTTCCCTCTTGCGAAACGGACGTTGAATTGTTTCGAGATACATAGATAACAAAGATAAAAAATAAAAAACCTATTTTTTAAAGAAAAAACACGATATTCCTCATCCTTTTCGAAATAATTGTTTCTTAATTATTTAAAGAGTTGAGATGATGGTAACGGAAAATTTAAAAGACTACAATGATTGATCGAATAAATTTTTATATGTAAATATACACGTATTTATATAATTAGGTTTTACAGGAAAACATAGTACTTTCAACGCTAAATAATAATAATAATTATTATTATTATTAATAATTATTATTATTATTATTATTTAAAATTGACGGTGGGAATACTTCTATGAGTTGTTGCAGTATACGCGATACTCAGAAAATATAATACTCTCTGGACAAATAATATGACACAGAGGAGAGAATTTATCAAAGAACCAAGGTTATCCTTTACCTGGTAACGTTCAACGATTTTTCTCTCTTACACGAGAAATGCTGTTCGCAGGAACAACAACGAGACGGGAAGGAACGGATATCTTCTTGCTGGTGGCACAATGCGCCCGTTTTATCAGCACGTAAATGAAGGGACGAATCGTGCGAAGCCAGGATTCTATCCAATGGATGCGAGGAAGAAGGACCCCATGGCGAGCTCCCATAATCTCGAGCTTCTCGACAAGTAAGCATTTCGTGTTTCTTATATCTTCTAGTCCTCTTACATAGTTTGATCGATATAATCATATTTAGGTATATCGTCAGATACAAATCTCTTCTCTTCTCCATAATGATTTTTACTTTATATGTAATAGAAGAATATGTTCCTTTCAAATGACGTTCCGAGAATTAAATGTGAATTTATAATACATAAAAAAAAAAATTCTGTTTTTAAATAATCTAGTGACTTTTGAGCCATTCTGTGTAATAATAAAAGACGAAGTTAAAGTAGAGAACAAATTAATTTACATGATAAAAATAATCTAATATAAATATGTGATATATATATATTATTAAACATAATCAAATAAGAACCATTCATCACATTTAAATATAGAAATTCATTGTGCCGCTTCACTTGAAACCCATTTATTATTCGAGTATCTTCATAAAACTCGCGACAGAGAGAGAGTTGAGTTTAATATCAGAAAGTATAAATATGTGTGCGCTTGTATATGTGAAAAAATACTCACATGGTCGATCAATTTGACTTTCTTTTTCTTATGCTTCATACATCCCCATTTTATGGAATGATTCAATGAATGACTCTCTCTTTTTCTCTCCTTCTCTATTTCTCGATATCCTGACACGATAAAAATACGATAGGAAAAAGTACGATGGTTACTTACCTGCCTGTCGACTCTTCGGTATGTTTACTTCAAGATCCTTGCCTCTTTCATTTTAAACGTCCCACTAGCTTCCGACAAGGAAAAAGAACTCGAGCCATCGTGTATCCCGTCAACGAGAAAGTAAACCCGATGTCGAGAGATCGAGAGATCGAAAGATCGAGAATGAATGCTTCCGACAGGTTCATCGATTTCAACCTTGAACAAAATCTTCCAATTTTATATATCATCCTTTTTTCACTTCTAACAAAAACAGATATAAATTCTTCTTTAACAAAGACGATATCGTATAAAATAATATTTCTGTATAAATACTATTTATGTATTGTAATAACATCATTCGCGAACTTCTTTAGAGAGATAAGAAATTTTCATCTTAAAATCGTGTACGACGACAATTAACTCTCATTCATTCTTCCTTCCTTTCTTCCCTTTTATCCATCCTTCCTTTCTTCCTTTTTTTCTTTCTTTCTTTCTTTCTTCCTTTCTTTCTAAGCACACAGTCGACTTGGTATTTCTCACTGGCGTTTCTGGCAAATTAAACTTCCGGCATTTATGATTCCTTTGTCCTACCGGAAGATGAAAAAAGAGAAACGAAATCATTGCCCGAATAACTCGCCCGAGCCTGGACGATGAATTTATATTAAAAGAGTTCACGTTTGTGTGGAATTTCTTCTTTTATTAAAAGGGACGAGAAAGATGAACTTTTCTTATTCTATTTCTTCTTATCTCTGTTTCTTTAGATTGTATAGAGAAAGATATTCAAGGATCTTACGTAAAAGGACGTCGATTGATCCAAAAAAGACAACCTGTATGCTGTACCTCCAAGCAGATCACACGTTCTTCGAGCATTACAAATCGGAGGAAGCGTGCATCGAAGTTATGACTCGTCACGTTCAACGCGTTAACTCCATTTACAGACACACAGGTAATAATTAATTAATTTAAATCATATTTCCGAATTCTAAGTTTAATAATACGAATATACAACATAATTACCTTAACATTTAACCAACCGAGCATTTTTCACAAATAACGCGAACTAATATTCGCTACTTGAAATAAAAAGTAAATTATTTTAAAAATTGTCAAATATATTTAGCGGTAACAATTTCGTTTAATAAATTATCCACATATTGTAAACTCTGCAAATTCGTTATTGTTGTGCAGTTATTTTTGCATAATTCGCCGCAACGCTAAAAGGGTTATAAGCATTGAGAGAACACGATTTAAGATAGGAATATTCACATTTAACGCGCAAATATAATTATTTGATCTCGAAACTTAGATTAATTATTCGATATTCGAGAAATTTGTCTTCTAAAAGAATTACTACTTCTTTTGTATCTGAAACATGTAAATAATCTAGTCCCTATAATAAGATTCAAGTTAAAAGCGTATTTTCGATGATCAATGAATTTAAATGAAGGAACATTTTAATCGACAAGTAACAATTTATTACAATGTAATATCTTCTCTCTCTCTCTCTCTTTCTATCTCTGTCTATCTATCTATCTCTATTCCTCTCTTTTATTTAATTTTAACGAATAGAAGTTTAATCGCGTACTAGTCGTCGTAAATAAGAGAACGCATTATTTGCCGACGCAGCTGACAATAAGATAGAAGAGAAAACGAATCGAAAACTTTACTTCGTCTGCCCTTCACTCTCACCATCGAAGTCAATGCGAGTTTCTTCGGTGGACCTAACAAGTGCGCGTCTTCTGTCTCATTCCAAACGTAATAACTTCGCAAACCAATTAAAACTTTCGACGGGGCCCTCCCAGTTAAACTAACTTTCTGCTTTCGGCGATCGACGGTATATCGAAGGAAATGAATGTTCCACACTTTCCATCGCCACGATCTCTCCTCCTACATCTCCCTTCCTTCCTTTCTTCCTTTCTTTCTTCCTTTCCCTCCCTCAATTCCCACCCTATTTCCTCTCACTCTCTCCCTCTTTCTGTGTCTCTTTCTTTCTGCCCATTTTTCTGTCTTTACTCACGCGGCCACCTCCTTTGTAAAGTCCATGATCGAACAAAAATTCATTCTCTCGATGTTCGTTTGCCCAAACGTTCGTAACTATAATGAAATTTGTATAATATATACTCGTTATATTCGTTGTAAAATATCATTAATTACTTTGCTATTGACTTTGTAGAATTTCTATTTCCTCAATGCATGTACATGGAATATACACACAAAAAAAATAGTACATCGCATATATAATTTTACTAGCAACTCTTTCGTAACAAGAATATCCATATTGTCTTATATATGGAAACATAATATTATTTTTCATGAAAATACCGTCAATTAATATGTATCAAATACGATATTATCGTTTGGAAAGTAATCGTGTTTCAAAGATTTCATTGAGAAATCTTTCTTACGTATTCTTTGAATCCGTGATACGCGAGAAAGACATAGTCGAAAATATTGAAGAATATTGTAGAAAAGATAAAATTAGATAAGAATGAAATAAATCGTTAGCGGTGTTATCACGACACTAGCGAGAGTGATTATCAAATCATTCAAGTCAAGCAGCCTAGGTAGAAATATAATACCTAGGAAGGGTGACCCGCTAACTTCCTCGGAGAGGCTAGCAACCTACCGGGGGTAAAACCAAGAAAATGCTCACAGACCCAACGAAAATGCCTCGGATTGCCAAACTCCTCTTGAGCAGGCTACCGGGAAGACCATTTAAACTATGGTATGAAAGCTTGGACCTCCTCATCGCAGGAGTTGTAAAAATAAAAAGAATAAAAGTTGGAGAAATACAGGACAGTGTCCTATTTTAGGAATAAGAAGAAGAAGAAGAAGAATGAAATAAATAAATAAATAGATAAGAATATAAAATGGACTGATTTGGGTATGTAGCGCGTTGTATATTCGCAGATAGGACAGAACGGTTGAACACTGTGCACCACCTGCAGTAACAACTGCAAATATTTGCATCTCGTGACTGAGACATGTTTAACGTGGCGTGACCGCACGTACCGTCGTCGTGCGGCGAGAGCAGTGCATTACTTAGAATTCCCTATCTTCTCCCTTTCTCTTTCTATTTCTCTTAAGTTCCTTCCGTCGTGCGATCGCCAAGGATAAAGCTCGTTTTCCGCCAAAGTTTCCGGGCTTCTAACGAATATGCCGCCGGCGCCAACCGAGATTACTGAACGACGATAGTCGCACCGATTATCGTTTCCCCTTTTCTCTCTCTCTCTCTCTCTCTTTCTCTTTCTAAACCACCCTCTTTCGAGACAGAATCGTTGAATTATTAGACCCTTTTATCCATTACTTCTTATGCCTATGCAATATATTATATTTTGACTAACGTGCTATATGAATATGTATGAGTGCTTTAATGTTCCCCTGGCTAAGCAAAGATATCAGTGTTATCACTAATGAATATGACTTCATATATATACATATATATAGTTCATGTTTAATCGTATAATTTATAATAGCTTATTCATGAAATAACTAAAGTAACTATAAACACTTCAATAATCGCATTATATATATATTCTTATTTCACATATATTGATAATATTTTATATATTTAATATACCATACATACCAATAATATTAAAATTTCATTCCACGACGAGATCATTTTGAAAACTAATTCTCTTACTTAATCTTATAAAAATGAATCCATACATATTTTATTATTCCAATGTCGATATCATTAATGTTATCATGGTTAATAGATGTTATTATTAATATTATCGTAGTCGGAAGAATCGTTGAAGAAATATTCGAAGGTTTAATCGAAATACGTAATTCATCCCTTAGGAATTTGTGGTCTATTACGAAAGAGAAAGAGAGACAGAGAGAGAGAGAGAGTTTACGATCGTAAAGTGCATGGTAGGACCATTCGAGGTAGAATCGATATTCGTAAGTTATGTCAGGAAATGAGATATGTGAGTAAAGAGATAGGAATAAGGAAGACGATTTAATTAATGATCGACATCTCAACGAAATTAGGTTGAAATTATAACGCGAAAGGGAAGATGGGAACATTATAGTTTCTTGTCTTCTTTTTTTATCATCTTATAAAAGCAAGCGTTGTTTAAATAATCTGACGAGACCACGAACACACACACACACACTCTCCTTCCAAAGGGGTTCCTTCCTTCCTTGAGCTTACGAAGCAAAGCTGATTAATATTACATACATCGAGTTAGCAGAGAACGATGGACTTAGGTACTAATTAGGAAGACGTCGTTCGTCGTCGTCGTCGTCGTCGTCGTCGTCGTCATCGTTGTCGTCGTCGTCGTCATCGTCGTCGGCTCGCATAACGCTTTCCAAGATCCACGAAAGAGGAGAAATGGATGGGAATGGGGTGAAACGTGAAACCCATCTCTCGCGAGATTAACCAAGATATCACGTGATTCGTTTCGGCAAGTTACTTCGGAATAGTTTGCTTCTTCTTAAAATAAAATTACATTTTAACAGAGTAATGAATTTATCATTTCATTTCTACTCTAACATAATATTTAAATGAGGTTGGGGCTATGATAAAATAAAATAGAAAAAGAAGAATGGAATCACGATGAAATAAATTTTTGGTATATATTCGGGGGGGGATAAATTTTCGTCCTTAACCGAAATGATTGTAATAACAAAAAAAAAAGAAAGGAAGAGAGAAAAAAAAAAGAGGGGAAAAAAAAGATAAGAGAAATTTCCAATGAGATAGAAGATTCTTCTTGAAAAGAAATCGAGTTGGTTAAAAGCCAAGGCAAGCAAGAGAAAAGGAGAAAGAGAGAGTGGAAACGAAAGAGTCAGGATAATAATCGCTTTTCGGAGCGTACATCCTCCTGGCCCTACCCCACCCTTCCACACCCTCTCTCTGATCCTTTCTACTCTCTCTCTCTCTCTCTCTTTTTCTCTCTCACCATTCTCGTTGATTTTTGGTGGAAACCAAAGAGAGATTCTCGCGTGACGTCTGGCCGTTTTTCCATTTTCGATTTGTATTTCTTCGAAGCAAGGGTAGGAGAAGGTCTGATTAAATGCTTCTCGCCACGCGAAGTGCCATCCTCTCGAAAAGGTATACCAACCAGCAGCCCACGTTAGCTGGCTGGCTGGTTGGTTGGTTGGTTGGTTCGCTGGTTCGTTGGTTCGTTGGTTCGTTGGTTGGTTGGTTCGTTGGTTGGTTGGTTGGTTGGTTGGCTCGAAGGAAGAAACAAGACTGCTTTCCCCAAAATTATTCGCCTCTATTTTCTGTTCTTCTCTCTACCTCTCTCTCTCTCTCTTTCTTTCTCTCTTCTTATCGGCTGTCAACTTTAAATTTATGTATAAACCAAGAGAGAGAGAGAGAAAGACAAAAATAGAAAACAGAAGAGAATATTCTCGTTGATTTTTCTCATAATAAATTACGTGCACTTTCGTTATTAAAAAAGTTGGTATATTTTGTAAAAACTACGATCGATATTTTTTCTCTTCTCTTCTTTTCTTCCCTTTTCTTTTTCTTTTTTTTTTTTTGTTCAAATATTCGATGATAACTAGCGTTCCCGGTCGAGCCAATCAATTCGTTTCCACGATTGAGATGCGTATTCGAAAGCTTTAGGATTTTATCGTTGCCTTTTGTGTAACATATCCCTATCTATCTATCTCTTTCTCTCTCTCTACCCCCCTCATTCTCTCGTCAGGAAAAGGGGTTGAAAAAGAATTACCAAGCCAGTACAATAATCGCACGGTTCATCGGCCAACAACGAACCTCTATTTTTCGACGTTCGATAAGCACATACCACTTCCTATCAATGACACCACGCACCCAGACACACACACACGTTTACACACATACAGAAAGGAACATAGACATATTGTATACTCATTCCAATCGTTTTCGAACAATACGAACGATGTTTTTCGTTCGATAAAATGAACTGAGTAAAATGTTTTTTCTCTTCAACATTTCTTTTCTTCCTCCCGCATACGCTACGACTACTGATTGCTCCGACGAATACCCATTCATATGTTTAAAAGAGAGAAAGAAAGAAAGAAAGAAAGAAAGAAAGAAAGAGAAAACATCGGGGGTGGGAAGGGGTTCAATAAAACAACACAAGGAAGAATAAGCGTCACGTTTGAGAAACAAAGAACATCGCGTAGAGTCTGGCAATTTTCAATTTCTTTATTTTTAATCTCGCCCTAGCACGCAACGCAAAAAAATATTTCTCTTTAAAGAAAATGAAAGAGAAAGAAAAAGAGAGAGAGAGAAAGGGTTGGTAGTAATAATAGTTAAAGAAAAAAAGAAACGAAATAGTAAATATTTTTTTCCTTGACGTCTCGCTAAAGTAGACCAACAATCGCGCCCGTTTTTCCCTTATTTTTTTAATAAATAAATTCCACTATCTGCCGGTTTGTAAAAGTATGAAGATTAAAATTCGCGAAAGGTAGAAATTTAATTATTTCGAATATATTTCCACCCGGTGTTTTATTTTTTTTTTTCCATTCATTTATACTTTTTTCCTTTTTTTGCTTTTTTACGAAGAAGAATCAATAATTATCAGCGCTAATGTGATTTTCTCTGTAAAAAGTCAATGGTAAAATGAAATGAAAAATTCTTTTACAGATTTTAATCAGGATGGACAACCGGACAACATCAGCTTTATGATTAAACGCGTGAAAGTTCATGGAGAGGAAGCATTGCACGATTCATCGTATAGATTTACGGGTGATTACGGGGTCGAAGAATTTCTCGAGCTATTTTCCGGTGAGTGAATTATTATTATATATTTATATTTCATATTTATTTCCATTTCTATTTGCTTTCCAATATTCCATTAATACTTTTCTTTTTCCTCCTCTTTGGTTTAATTTTTTTCTAACCTCCACTCCCTCTATTTCTCTTCAATCTATCTTCGTGTAGAAAAAAGAAAAAAAAAGAAAAAGAAAATTTCAATTTCGTTGGCAAAATCGAAAATATTTGTCAACTTTTACCGTTACTGCGAAATTTTTTTCTCCCGAATAATCTTATATACGTTTGTATGAGAAATGTCCAGGACATTATTTACGCATGAATTCCTCTGATAAAGCGGTTGCTCTCTCATTTTATCTCTCTCTCTCTCTCTTACTAGCATATCACCAATTCGTCGTCTAACTCAAGCGTGACTTTTGAACTATGCATAAGCTAGTTCCCGTCTCTTTACATTCAAACAATCTACATACATGTATGGTAGACATTACAAACTTCAATGTAGAACTGAAAGTTTGTGACGAACCTTAACGACCGATCGAGAGAATTCATGTAATTTTACGGAAGAAGAGACATCATAGAAAATTATCCGATCTACTTTCAAGTATTCTCAGAGTATTTGCAATTATGTTTCGAACGTGTAATATTACGGTATCCTGTCACACACACATTGAAACATAAATTATTAATAAAACGAACAACCGTAGTAGGTACTCGAATCTACTTTCGAAGAGGATCCTTTACCCATCTCGTCATTCGTTAATTAATCGTAGCTTTAATTAGTGGTATAAAGTGTTAAAAAGGAAAAGAAAAAAAATATATACAGAGAGAAAAAGAGAGAGAGAGAGAGAGTTAGAAGAGTATTGGGTTACATGAAGGAGGAAAAAAAAATAGGTGTCATTGAGTACTCGCTACGGAAATGTTCTAAAGGAGAAAGGTAAAAGCGTTCGTTTTTATATCGCTTCGTATAAGTACCCATTTTATCTTTCTATCTTTACTCCTTTCTTCCTTTCTTTCTTTCTTTCTTTCTTTCTTTCGTTCATTCATTCAGTCATGCATTCATTCATTTATTCATCGTTTTACTCGACTCTTCCCTTTCACCCTTTTTTTTCTCTTCTTTTTCTACACTTAACTCGACTCCTTTCGAATAAACTTTCTTTTTTATTCTCCCTCCAGTCGATGAAGTTCAATACGAAAGGAATATCTTGTTTTTAAACAGTCATATTTTTACTTTTCCTATCTTTCGACTATCGTTTTATCTGTCTTCAAGAAAAATGAAGATTTCCGAGCCAAAACCTGTATTTCTCTCTCTCTCATTGTCAGTCATTTTTTTTCCCTTCGACGATCAACGTCAACTAATCTCGCGATTAACGATTCAATTTTAATCGTCCCTCTTATTGGGACGCATCATCTTCTGAAACTTATCTAGCAGCATAATCTTATTAAACACGATTCGAGAAGCCTTCGTGCAAGAAAAGCAGATCGATATGAAGTAAGTAAGTACGTTTCCCCGTTACTACGAGAAAGAGAAAGAGAAGAAAAGCAATAGAAAACGAACTTCCATAAATCGTGGCAGATGCCTTAAAGCCATTTCCGTAACATCGTTCAACGCCAATATCTCAAAATTCGTGACAACAATTTTCTTCCCGCGTAAAGGTGAATGAAATAGGGACGAAGTACAAAGTTATTTCTCAACTAACAGAACAAAATGTTACGACAAAGTCTCATCGATTTTCGATCTCGTCTAAATAAAAAAAGAAAAACAAACAAACAACAACAACAACAAAAGGAAGCGGTGAAAAAATTTCACTTATATTCATAGAAAATATATGGTAAATTAATTAGCGAACGAAAATGATACCTCTTAAATTAAAAGAATTGGTACACAGACTGGTTTACAGACTTACTTTGCTATTCTCTCTTATCTTTACTTCCTCTCAGCATGAAACTCGAGACACGAGGTATATGAAAGCTTTGAAGAGTAGCGTGGAAAAAAACGTGTGGATGGTGAGAGAAAAATGATAGAGAAGGAAAAGGAAAATATATAAAAAAGAAAAAAAAAAGTAATAATAATAATAATAATAATAATAATAATAATAAAATGTCGAATACGGTTATAATCCAAATTAATAAAAGCATCGTGGTAATGTAATTCGATTCATTCGTGTAACAGTAATGAAAATAACACGTCTTTTTATCCCTCTCTCTCTCTCTTTCTCTCTTTCTTTTTTTAAAGCACTTTTCAAAGCTCCCTTTTCTGAGTCCTTTTCACAAAGTGTAGTCTATGCCATATCACGGATCATATTTCAGTAACGTTACTATCACTATTACTACTACTAGTACGTGAACTTGGTAAGATCGGCTCCCATCGGCCAAGATTTTCTAAAGGTGGACAATACATATCGAATACTTCTTTACCTCAGCACACTTTTCCGATCGAGAAACACATAAAAATCTAGGATGAATATATCGAATAACGACGATGAATATAAAAGGATGAAAAGAGACATACAATTCTGCTACGAAAGAGAGATACGATGGAGCTTTTTATTTCATACTTTTATTTATATAGATATATTCAAGTATTATTTAATCTTTTGACGAAAGCATTGAATGGATATGAATGTATATAATAAACACATACGTTCCTTTCATCTGGTGAAAGACCAAAAAAGCTATTCTTTTCATATGAAAATATTTGTTTGATATCAAACCATATTTTATATTCATAAAATATCAAATTAAATATTTTAGAATTAATTTCATTATTAATAGTCTCGTATAATACTTTTCATACATTTTTGAATACTCAACAACCGTAGAAAATCTGAACGTAAAATCATCTTAAACAGTAACTCAGACACATTAAATATATATTTAAATGTTTGAGAAAGTAATATTAGGAGGAGTCATAAGTAACTTCCAATCTCTGTTTTTTTATCAGACACATTTTTCTTTAATTAAACTATGAAATTATGTATGCAACATTACTATGCTTGATACCTAAACACTGATTATAAGTATTCATTAAAACAACGATGATTTTCTGTCTGTCTCTCTGTTAACATTCAAACCAAAACTAATAATTCATCCTTGCTTCGTGTAAAAGTAACATTGAAGATGTTTCTTTATAAATGAATATAAAAAAAATAAAATAAAATAAATAAACATGGGAATAAAAGCGAATATCGCCTCGGGAGCACGTATTTTGGCCACCGTTGTTAAACATATACCATATATTACGATAATAGTTTAGATATCGTTATAACGGGTCGTCATAGTCATTCAGTGAAATCTCGATTTCGTGACATAATGGCCAAAGGCGGTGGAATATTCACCGTTGGCAATTCGAAACAGGTAATACTGGGAAACATAATGCGCACCTTGGCTAAGACTAAGGTATAATACTCGGGCTTCATCAAGCTTACCAATCAAGTAGTCGCTGCACAATAGGAACGTACACTTTGCTATACGATAAGGACCAACGTTGATTATGGTTCAGAACTTCAGTCGAACAGAACTCTGAAATTCACTTTAGCAATAGGAATTTAATTCTAAATCATTTAACGTTTTTTTTTCTATTTTCCAAATCTTTTCTAAAGTGTCAAAAACGTATTTCGAGATACGTTGTACGATAAAAATGTAAAATAAAAAATTGTTTAATCAACATTATAGTCAAGTTTAATATAAAGTAATCAGACTCTGTATTCGTACGATAAATCAACTTGTGTGTACATAATAAATCAGAATGGCCAAGAATGTCCTGTAATTTAATTCCTGGAAAGCTTAATACAAACTCATACATGCGTGGATTCACACGTACAGAGGACACACACATACACATAAACATATCCTTCTCTACGAGTAACAAATTTCCTCTACCTGCGTGGTTGTGTAAAGGATCAATGCGCATTCATGCGCGTGAGTGGAAAAAAGCTCTACGAAAAATAAAAAGAAGTTCAATAGAATAAGAATACACGTACGATCTCTCTCCTATTAATTTTGTATTTTCTTATTTCTATCTATCCATTTATCTATCTATTTATCTATCTATGTATCCATGTCTGTGAGGGGAGCTATCTGCTTTATCTTTTTCCCTTGAAAGTAACATCATTCATTATTAACCATTACCGATTCGCCCGTAAATGTATAGAATCTATTATATTATTAATCTGAACTGCTTTTACGTTAGAGATAGGAATTATAAATCAAGCCTAATCCAATAAAGGTACTCGAAAGAAAAAGCTTTGGAGTCGAGTTCTGAGTTAAACGTTTATCGGAAACAAAAAAGAAAATAAAACAAGAAAGAAAAAAAGATATTATTATAATGATTACTTCCAATCATATTTACAATTATTATTTCATGTGTTTTACAGAGGAAGATTACGACGCCTTTTGTCTTTCCTATATGTTCACATATCGTGATTTTGAAAAGGGTACGCTGGGTTTGGCTTGGACAGGTGATCTCAAAAACGCAGGTGGTGTTTGCGAGAAAAACGGGGTAGGTATAATTTTATACTCTAGAGGAAAAAAATATAAAAAGAAAGAACCTAGATTTCCTAAATGTACTTCGATGATATTACAATCTATGTCTTTATCGAATTATCATTAAAACGAATAATTATTTTTAATAAAAACAAAAAGTAATTGTTAATGAAATAAAAGCACGAAATTTCACGTTACAGCATTACAGAGGTAGCATGAAATCTCTCAACACTGGCATAATCACCCTACTCAACTACGGGAAGCACGTACCACCGACGGTTTCTCACGTTACCCTTGCACACGAGATCGGCCACAATTTTGGATCTCCTGTAAGTTTACAAGAGCCCGCGTTGTCTCTAACATTGTCTCTCGTTGGTACTTGACAACTACGAAGAACGTTTGTACGTTCGTGCATCGTACCTTATTTCCTTCCCCTTACCTATCCGCCTACCTATCCACCTACCTATCTACCTAAACTCATATGTTTCTCGCACCCTCTTCTCTCATCACGAATTCCAACGAGAAAGCGAATCTACGTTCTCTCTTCTTCTCTTATCTCTCTCTCTCTCTCTCGACTCATACCAAAGTATACCACAGAACAAGCTCGCAAACTTTCCTACTAATCGGTCGATGTTAGAACACGAGAAACCATGAAACAGAGGACCGACGTCATGGAACAATTTCACAAGACCCTATTAACCGAAAATCCGTGAATCCTTTCTCACGTCGTAATAAAGGAAAAAAAGAAAAGAAAAAGAAGAAGAAAAGATCTCGAATAACCTATTACTGTTACCATCATCTTACTCCTCCTCCTCCTCCTCCTCTCCATCGTCTACTTATACCTCATCGTATATTTTCTATCGTCGTAATCCCCTCGAGGAATATTTCCCTGGCAGCGTCAAATCGAATCACCCTGTGAAAGGCGTCACTTCCTATCGGGATCTCTCGTAAAATATCCGAAAATGCTGACTCCTGTTGGATTTTAAAATCGTTACTACCTACGTAGAACGTCGAATAAAATCGACAATGTCCCTCCTCCCCTTTTACTCTCTTTCCCAATCCTTTCATTTCGAATCTTTTATTTTATTTGTATCCCCATACTTTTTTAATGTATCTTCGGTTTAAGGTAAAAAAAAGAAACGATAAATCCTCCAAATGAAAAGAAAAACTACTTGCTAGGATGTTTTTTTTTCCTCTCTAAGAAATGTCTTTTTACCCCAAGTAGTAAAGTCAACGATTGCACAGTCTAATCTCAATCCATCGAACTTCCTAATTCTTTTTGGTCGAGAGAATGCAATAAAGGGACCATAGACGATAGACCTTCGACGATCAAAGGCCACGTCTTCTAACGGAAAAGACGAGGGGGGAAGGAGAAAGAGGAAGAGGGTTTTTGGAGAAAAAGAAAAGGAAAAAAAAGGAAAGTAGAACTAAAACACATCGAGTGATTTTTCCCCCGGGAACGGAATGTCTCTCCGTTCTCTTTCGTTTCCTCTTCCGTCTATTCTCCCCACGTCCCTTGTCCTCCTTCGGCCCTCGACCTTCCTGGCTCCACCAACCTTACCAAACTCCTTCCTTCAAGAGAACGAAAAGCAGCGGGAAAGGTGATTTCCTCGTGGCGACGAAATTCAATTCCGAGTACGACCCGTGCTCGTTCATGCGCGTGACGTCCTTCGCGCATTGTACTGCGATTCCGTACGCAAAGGAAGAAGAGACTTTCCAAACCTTCTTCTTCTTCTTCTTCTTCTTCTTCTTCTTCTTCTACTTCTACTTCTACTTCTACTTCTACTTCTACTACTTTCCTCTACTCCTTCTTATTCGTGTTTCGCGATAGAAAATTACGAGTGATTTTCTCAATCTTTTTCTTCCTTTTTGTTCTTACATCGAAATTATATATTAAATATAATTTTGATTAAAGAAAGAAATATCTAAAGTTTAATTAGTTCTATATTCGTAGTTACATACACACACACACACACACACACACTCGTAAGATTTATATATCTTAAATTACAAATCGAGAATAAGAGCTTTTCCAACTTTTGAAAGTTCATGTAATAAGATACACATTATTTCGATCAAAACTTTGGAATATACTTATAATTTCAAATAATCTACAATGTCAAATATATTTCATAAAGGTATTAAAATTTCGATGACCCTTTTGGATTAGTACTTTTATACGTAGAATAATATCAAAAGAATCGAATTTGGTTAAAGAAGTAAATTTGATTGCATTAAAAGATGAAGTGTAATAATGGCACACAAAAAATAACGTAAAAAAGAAATTAAGACGTATTATTATTCTCCTTTATTATTTTTTTTCTATTTTTAACTTAAAAAAGAGTAGTAGTAACCTGTCACAGTTCCCAGAATCACTTTGTCTACCAATTACTTTATGTCTCTTACTCTAATCCATCTTGATAAAATACGTAATAGAAATATAACAAAAAAAAAGTAAAAAAAAAAAGGAATCAATCATGCCGATACGGTCGAGTCATTCGAATCCTATCCTTATCTCTATCTAAAAATCTTTCGATTGTGGTGAAGAACTTTTAACCAAGGTTATATACATACCCTCTAAGCGAAAATCGGGACCGTAAATGAAGTCTTTAAGGCGACTTTAGAAGACGCATTTGTTGCAACGTTATCATCCGTTACTTCCATTCGACCACGGAACGTGTACAAATGCGTTTAGGTCCTTTCTAAATGAGTTCTCTACTTTACGACCATTTGTATGTGTATGTATGTATATAAACGTATGTCTATCTATGTGTTAGAAAGAAAAAGAAAGAAAGAGAAAGAGAGAAAGAGAGAGAAGAAGGGAAAGAGGGGAAAATGGTCGTAGAGTTTGGACGAGTTCGAAAACGCTTTTCACCACCCATCTTCTTCTTTCACACACACACACACACGCGCACGCGCGTATATACATAAATTCATGTATATATATGTTTACGCGTGTACACACAGCATGATCCCGACGAGTGTTCACCAGGCGGCGAGGATGGGAATTTCATAATGTTTGCAAGGGCTACGAGTGGCGACAAGCGGAACAACAATCGATTCAGTCCGTGCAGTCTCGTCTCCATAAACCCAGTCCTAAATGCCAAGGCTCGTTCTGCGAAAGGATGTTTCGCCGGTGAGTACAACAATAAGTTTCAAGATTTCAATTATCTACGAACGATTCGTCTTTCTCGCCCGTTCCTTATTATACTATATTACGAAAGGAATAATACCTCTTCAAACGAACGTTCTCAATGTCCTAAATACGTTGCACAGAAATTCTCCCAGAAATTATTTAACGGAATCTGTACATAAAGAAGGGGTAGGGTGATATCTTATCAGTAATTTCACTTACCTCACGGCGACAATTATTCTACTCGGAGAATCAACGAATTCACGTTCTAACAATTGCCAACCGTGTCTCTTCGTAACTTTGAAAATGATTAACGTCAGTTATTATGTCCCTGCTCGATCACCGTAGGCGATAACCCAAAGCCAAATTAAATACTTTCGTTAAATGATTTGACAAGAGCTCGGAGAAAATTCTTCGATAAGATATAATCAAAGAAATAAAAAAAAAAATAAAAAAAAAACAGAAAGGAAGAAAGAGAGAATGTCATCGCAATGGTCTTCTAAGAGAATTAAATTAACGCTCGACGGTAAACTTGAAAGTGGAAGAGAAGCAGGGGGAGAGAAAGGGTGTAGAACGAACAACAGTTTCGAAAGCAATTCGAGAAGAGATACAGGTGGCCTTTTACAGACGGACAGAGTCCCTTCTACTGACAAACAGAGAAAAACTCTTCTATTTTCTAGGCAAAAGCTTTTAGGAGGATGCGTTATATGTTAGTAGAAAAGGACGAGTACGATGCTAGACGGTTGAGAGGGTGCGAGTATGGCGAGTCGAGGATGCAATGGAGATTGTAAAGGGAGGAGGGATGGGTGGAATTGGGGCTTCGAAGAGCTTGGAATTCAATTAAAACGGAGTCGCACGTCAGAGAGTCGAGTGGAAACGACGACTACCCAGTCAAATTGCTCTTCTAATCGGTACATTCGATTAATCTTGACAAAGACGCGTGTAATGGACTATCGAGTGACCTAGCCTTAAAGATGAAAGAAGAAATCGACCACCATTCGATCTTCCTTTCCCTCTCTGATCTTTTCACTTTCGTCTTTTTGCCAAAGCAAATAAAGAATTTTACTTTTATTTTGTGTATTTAATATAATATTGTTATACTATCGTATGATATATCACGTAATATCTTTTTACTCATCGTTTTACGGATTAGAGTCATTTCTTCTCTACGAACACCTTTCTAAAACTTATTCAATACTACCAAATAGGTTGTTGCGTCTTTTTACTACCACTCTGGAATCAACGGCATACGGTTTTTGTTTTTCCGAACGGGTCATCCATCCATTTTATTAACACAGTGCCCACGTTATCTGACTTCAGTAATCTCACGGGAAATAGTAATCCAACGTGGCTGCTAACTTTCACGTTATATCATTTTTATTTCACGAAAGTAAAAATAATTTTGATTATAAAGAATCATTTGATATAATTAAACGCTAATATATAAATAATTACCATATAAATATAATTATAACAAGAACTTTAAATTCTTTATAAAGTAAGATAGAACGTCAAAGGATTAGAATAATTCGAATCAATTTCAGTTCTCTCCGGTTAAAGACTTTTCATAGAACAAGGTAGCAATCAAGGAGAGAGAGATCGCTAAAGTGCCGTTGCAAAGAGCCTTCAAAGTACAAAATTCCCCAACGAATCCTACGTGTATCGCCGCGAAAAAGGGGCTTCGCGTTGCGTAGCGCATAGTCGACGTGCCTACCGTGCCTTTTACAATCTCACATTACTTTGGCTATGGAGACATAAAGAGGAATTCATCCTCGGCTTCCAGAGACTCGAACAAAGTCGGACTAACCCCCTGTCAGAGGAAATTCTATCGCGAATTCCTCGATTTATTACGAAAATCTCTAAAGTAGTATCATTTCTCTTCGGCAAGACATACGTGGTTATACCTAAACCTAACATTTAATCCATATCGCTATTTTCAATCTGTCGTATCAAAGATGAGATCTCTCTATTTTCTCCTTTTTCTTTTCCAAAGAAATCGAAAGGAATAAAAAAAAAGGAAAAACACGAGTATGGTAAGACCGAACATTCGTAGAAAAAAAAAAAAGCGTAAAACACGGAGATTAACATTGATTTCATTAAACCACGAAAAAAGACTGGATCCCTACGTCGAGCTTCATTAAACCTAAGGATTTCATTAAAACTGCCGACGAAGATCTGATTAACCTTTATTACATCTCATTTGCTTTAATGCGCGCGGGATTTTCTTTCCGACTATTTTTTTTTCTCTTTTTTTCCTTTTTCCCTTAGCTTCCTTTCTTTCTTTCTTTCTCTCTCTCTTGCTTCCTATTTTTTTACCTTTTCCTTTCCTACCAGCAGCAGCAGCAGCAGAACATGCGATTAACCTGTCAAACTCGTCGTTTTCTTTCGTTCGTTTCGATCCCCCAAGGAACAATCACTCGTTATCGGACAAAGGAGACACGGCGACGCGACGTGAACACAAGGCAAGACTCGTCCTTGCAATGAGAGAAAGAAGAGAACAGGCAGGCAGGGGGTAGGGATAAAAGTGAAGAAGGGGACTGAAGAAAATGAATGGTACGGGTTGGTTAATTATCGTCCAGGCATCGAAAATTACGTACGGATAAGAGCTACGATTCTTAAGAAAAATAAATGCCACCGACGTGAACTAATTTAAAAAAAAAAAAATAAAGGAAAAAAAGGAAAAAAGAAAAGAAAGTAAATGAAGAAAAACCGAACAAAGATAGCCGTCGATAATTTTGCTCATTGTTCCAAGTCCATAGCTGGCAAACGACTTTTTCCTGAATAACAACTTCAAGAACGATCTTAAAAGATAATGAAGCAGAATGAGAAAATGGGAAATAAATTCTCTCTCTCTCTCTCTCTCTTTCTCTTTATCTTTTGGTTGCTTTCTTACTACTATCGACGCTTATCAGACGATTCGGGACACCATAATTATCTCTCTTTCTTTCTCTGTTACTCTCGCGTTTTCCCCTTTTCCATCGGTTTGAACGAAAACTTAGAGAATGTAGATGGTAAGGTTGCTTTCTCGATAATCGATGATCCCACAGAGCCTCAGTCGGCCATTTGCGGAAACGGCGTAGTGGAAGAGGGTGAGGAGTGCGATTGCGGATGGGAGGAGGACTGCAATGATCCTTGTTGCCACCCTCAACGGCTCCATCATGTCCCTCATGAGATACCTTGTCGCCTTGCCGATGGCGCAGTTTGCAGTCCCAGTCAGGTGAGTAACCCTTCTCACATGCTCCATTTGCTGACCCTCGAGAGAAACGTTCGTTCCGTCGATGAACGATCATTATACGCGTGTTCTTAGAACCTCTCTTCCATTTCCTACCCTACTCAACCTCTTTACTTTAAATCCCCAAATCTACTAACACTTTGAAAACTCTTCACGGTTGCTAAACTTTATCGCGTACACTTGAAATTGAATCAAATGACGCGCGTTTGATCCGATTGAATTTTCGAAGTAAAAAAAAAGGAAAAAGAGAACGAAAAACTCAACGAAATAGAAAAAGATAAAATGACAACGACAAAAGTGGAAAGAGAATATTCACACTCGTTTCGACTAAAAAGTCGTTACGTAAAATTAGCGAGTATACGATTTCAATGGATTCGCGTTTTACATGGATTTCCATCTACGTACGCGACATATGCACAAAGAGTCAGTCAGGGTTTTATTTTGTTTTTATTATCCGAATAAAGTTTATCTATTTGAAATGTTTCATCCCGGTCAACGATTTTCCAATCGTTTAAAAACTAAAAATAAACTTACGATCGATCTTACTTCACTTTTCAGGGAGAAAAGACTCTCTCTTCTCTCTAATTAGTTCTCTTCGTAAATTTGACGTAACTCGTGTACTGACGTTTTTCACCTTTCCTTGATTACTCCTTCTTCTTCTTCTTCTTTTACTTCTTCTACTTCTTTTACTTTTACTCCGTGCTGAGTTCTCCAAGAAAAATACAGTCTCTATCGAAAAAGAAGAAGAAGAAGAATGCGAACTATTTCTATATAAAAGATAAAAGAACAGGACTAATCGAAAGGACTTATATTTAACGATATATATATCGACAGATTCTCGATAAATTAAATGAAAAATAATAAAAAGTGTTGAAAATTTCAACAATATTTAATTATTATTAACGAGTCTACACAATTAATCCTTAGTTTAGTTTCCTTTTACTTATTACGTATGATATCTATTGTAGATATTACTATTTTCTAAATGAATACTTCATATCGGGAAACTCCAAATCATATCGATAATCGAATAATTATCATTTGTTAGCAAACTGAGCAAAGTTCGATACTTCGACGATATGCAATGGATAATTAAACGCGTATTCGACGAGCCACCGATAATGAGTAAGGGATCCCTTAACGTCGTAACAGCTATCTCCCTTTTCCTTCTGATCTTACGGGATAGAGTACGGTGCTTTCACACGATCCTAATTTATGCACTAATTCGCCATGCACTTCGTGGTGAACTTTGCCGTACGTCCGTTCACCAAACTCTCCTTCTCTCTCTCTCTCTCTCTCTCACACACACTTTCTCTGCATATGTAGATGTGAATATATTTCTCAACATAGTAGTACAAGGTCTCTTATATGTAAAATCAACGCAAATATGCAAAGAAGTAGCATAAGTAGTGGCAATAAGAGTGAGTAAGGAGAGTTCCCTTAAGCGAAAAAATTAAATGCAATTGGAAAAAATATCAGTGGTTCGTCTTTTGAATCAAAGAAAAAAATTAAACACTGTTTCTGTGGTCGTTCGTTATTAAACGAGAAACCTACAAATAGAATGGCTATTTTAAACGATTACATTCTATTTGACGCGAGATAAGAATGAAACTCGTATTATCGTGTGAAAGGTTATAATCTTCGAATTTCAATATGAAAATGCTCCAGTTTCAACATGATCGTCGTCGTAATCGGTAACGTCGCGTTGTTCGCGACTAGCGGTATTCCAGAAAATGAGAATAATTAATCAAAGTAGAATCAAGATGGTTACTATCGAGATAGGAAATGCTTGAGAAAGAGGCATACTTGGCTAACATTAAACGAGATAAAACAATTAATCTTCTCATTTTGTAATCTAAGTAAATGGGAATATTTCCGAACTCCTCCTTCGTATTCGAAATTAGCCTTCTCCTTTCGAGTTTACCGAGGCATCATTTTGCCAAAAGCACGTTCAAATACACACACGCACACATACACATAGCAGAAACATGTAGATAGAGCTTTTAATGATAATCGATCGATAAAGAAAATATGGAGAAGGAGAAAAAAAAAAGTGAATAGAATTTCATGTCCATCGAGAGACGTTTCTGTGACTACCTGCCAAATGAAAACCAACACCGAAAGCTTTCGAATTTTCAAACATACCTTAGTACATATATACACGGCAAAACCTCCTCCTCTTCCACCTCCTCCACCTCCTAAATACAAGCTCTCAGGCCAGTATGCTTGCGGTGGTGGTGATTCTCGCGTGGAACCACTACCGTCGGCTTGCTGCTGCTCTAAAGTTTCGTTGGAATTAATCCAACGACGAGTACCGATTCAACGAGTCGTTACGATATAGGAAAAGCGAGAGAGCTCATTACCGACTATTTAAAGAGCTTTCTCTCTTTCTCTCTTTCTCTCTATGAGAAATATCTCTCTCTTTCTTCTCTATTTCTCTCATGCTGTGTGTACACGCGTAAACATATATATACATGAATCTAATCGAGATTTGTTTCAATTCATTCGTAAAGAGAGACGAATCTAACGAGAGGTAGACAAAACCCCGTCGAGATGTTTCCAACGAATGGGAAGAAAATATTTTTACGGTTTTCTACTACTCCCTCTTAGGAGGCACGAAGGATCGCGTCTCCGTTTGCATATCTACGAAAGGAAATACGATTGGAGAATGGATATAGAGGAATGGGAAGTAAACAAATGTGGAAAATCCAACAAGAGGAAAACATCCGTTGGTTGGAACGAGATGAAAGAGGATCTCGGAGACAGGCGAAAGAAAAAAAAAAAAGATAGTAGAAAAAGGGAAAGAAAGAATAAGACGAAGAAAGGAGAAAAGAAAATCGAATCTAACTTGAGAGAGAAAGAAAGATAGAAAGACAGAGAGAGAGAAAGAGAGAGAGAGAACAGGAACTCGATGCATTAGGTGCATCGTGAGAGTCTGAAGAAAAGTGCCGGATGCAAAACACGCAGAGATCCGTTGGAACGCAAAGACGTAGACGAATGAACGGGTTCCCTCTTTCGAGACAGCCTTCTTTCGCTAAAGAAACAGAGAAAGAGAAAAGAAGGAGAAACGATTCTTTCCTCCGAATTCTCTTCTCTATGGTTGAAAACGTGGCTAAAAGAATACCGGAAAAAGGCGCGAGGTGCTTTATATTTCGCCAGTTACGCTTCACGATCTACGACTTACCAAACTTTTCTATCTTTCTTTACCTTTTTTGTTCTCTTTTTTATATCTCCTTTTTGTTTTTATTTATTTAATTTCTTTTTACAATCCCTTATACTTCTTTTTAGCCCAAATTTAAAATCTATCTCGCGTATCTTATCGATTAACGAAAAACGATATTTATCGTAAATACCGGAAGAAGAGGGAAAAGGGAATAGATAGAAGTTAAAATTCCGATAATTCTTAAATTAATTAAAAATACGATCGACACATTTCCATTCCAAAGTAAATTGAAATATTATTCAAATATTTCCTCCACCTTTTCCCCCGTCTCTCCTATTCCTCCTACATCCTAAATAATTCACGATTGAATATTTCTAATGTATTAATATTCGAAAGGAAGAGATAAAAACAAAAAAAAAAAGTAAAGTTTGATCTCGTGGGTAAAATATTTGTGCTTTTTTTTTTTAACTCTCGTCGTGAGATTTTAGAGTAAATTCCAGGAACATGAAATTAACTGATCGACTTATTTCAGGAATTCCCGGGATTGACGATCCACGAATGACGGACTAGAACGTTTCTGCTATATCGTCCTACCGCATGTACTCTCCTTACTGCCCCCATATACACCACACTGTCTCCTGTATTGAAATTCGATAAATTGATTCGTCCCACCATCTCATGTTATTGCGTTCCGTCCAGTGTGAGAACGAAATTGAGACCGGTTGGAAGTTGGAATACGACTACGACGAAGGCGGAATCGCGTTCTTTATTCCATTCTCGCTTCCGAATACTCTCTCTCTCTCTCTCTCTCTCTCTAGCCATAGGTCAAACTCTCTTATGTATATATTCATATGTGAACGTCTGTGTAAATGTATCCATGTTTTACATACACCTACGGATATTTTACGAGTTGATGGAAAAAGCTCGGACCGTATACGCTTATTTCTTCGCTCTTTACACATAGATATCGAACTTCGATTTGACCCACGAATTCTCCTATGTACTTTTCGATTTCCCTACTAGGATCTTCTCTCTTTCTCTCTCTACAATATTACCACCCAGTATTGGTACTCTTTCTCACGCAAAATCGGCTTGATTTTTATACAGGAAATTTTAGCGACATTTGACATTCAAAATTGTGCACGAGCTTAGCCATGAAAAGTCACGTCGTTCCCAATGTAAAGATACATTTATAATACTTTACTTTTTTTTACCGATATCTGTATATCTCTATAAATATAAATTGATCCGTGTTCCCTAACATTTACCACTCTTCTTCCTCCTCCCTTCCTCTAACATTTTGCGTATCTAACGTGGAGAGCTTTAAGAGGTACACGCACGGTGAATATATGAGAGATCGTTGTATAATAAAAACTCTATGTAACGTTCTCAAACTCATAATTAGTCCAACCACAGTAGACTTCTTTGAAAGCGTCCTTTTCAAATCCGAATTTTCTGTTTGCTCTCATTAACGAAGTTTCACAGAGCTTTGTCGAGTAAAAAAGCGATGCTCGCGATGTTCCAACGTATTTCGCGCTAGCGCAATGAGGATTTAACCGAAAGAAAATTTGAATATGAATCTCATACGTATGTAGGGTTTTCTATTTATAAATAAACTTGGTAAAAGAATAATCGTCCACGATGGAAACATCAAAATATTTCATTCAAAGTACATATATATTAAACGAACTTTTTACTTTTTATACCGAAAGTTTAACATTTCGTATGTAAAAGTCGTAATCAAATATTTCGACGAACTATCTAAATTTCCTACTTTCCTAATCAAAACATTCTCCTATGCACGTAAAGCAAATATATTTAAATTAAATATAGTGTCTATATGTTGTAGGAGGTATATAGGTACATATCAACTGTAGAAATTAACGAAAAGCATATAAATTCGCTTGAATGTTTTTCCATGATTGACACGCAAGTCAATCAATAACATGATCGCATCTTGCTTCGAACACCATTAACGGATTCCCACAGAGACCATACTGATCTCATAGTCCCTCTTTCTCTCTCTCTCTCTCATCGTCGTATCTCTGTTGCAGGGGCCGTGCTGCACGTCGGCTTGTACTTTACGCAGCGGGGACAAGTGCAGGGACGACAACGGATGCAGGGACGCGAGCTTTTGCGACGGCCGAGGTCCCCAGTGTCCGCCATCCATCAACAAACCCAACAAGACCATATGCAACGAGGAGTTCGTCTGTTACATGGGGGTGAGAATACATGATTCTATCTCCGTCTCTCTCCTCTTTCATACACATACACACATATTTAGGTACTGACATGCATGTTGTGTAGAGTCACACAGACTCCTTTCGAGCATTCTCCAACCATCGAGACGAGAGAATACAACCTCGCACACCACTTGGCTACTTCACTACTCCACTCTACTTGCATACTACTCTATTTCTCCTTTATGTATGTAACCATACACAAATACGCTTTACTCCTACACAGAAACCACCACCATCGAGCTCCGCGTTACCTAGTATTGATCTACAACCACGAATTTATGAACGCAGACGATTCCTGCCTTTGTCAAATCCCATCTGGACCGGTAGAGAGATTCCGTCTGTGGAACTTCCCTGAATGATCCATCGATCGATTTTTAGCGAAAATTGGAAAACTGTCGCTAGCTAACTGACATTCTAGTCGTCTATTGCCATCTCGTTTTTATTTATCGAGTACTTTTTCTTTCTCTCTCTTCAACAATTTTCACGAGTTTTTTTCTAATGTAATTAAATATTCACAATAAGAGTAAATTGTTCTCGACATCGTATCGCGTATATCGAATGCATATTCTTCAATAGTTTTCATCAAATAAACGCAAAAGGAAGGGACGCGTTGAAAAGAGAGTCGGATGATTCGAGTTTTGGACATATTTTTCGAATATATGGAAAATGGAAATGTACAGAACATGTTTCTCGTCGTGAAATTACTATAGCTAAAGTTAATCCCGAATCTGTCAGGTCATACCTCTCGTTCGTTTTGAATGAATGAATGAATGAATGAATGAAGTTTGCTCGCTTTATCGCTATCATAGATAATAATGCTCGAAATACCAGCGAAATAGGCCAGTGTGGTATGTATTGGTAAAAGAATATTAATAGAAATGAAATACATGAAAACAGAGCTATGGTGTTGATGGTAATAGAACGCACAAGGCATTAATTACACGCCTATGAAGCTTTTGTTTTCTCTTTCTCTTTCTCTTTCTCTTGATCGTAGATTGAAAACGCGTACGGTAGAATAGCCGGTCGCTATTAATATAATAATTAATTCATACATCTCTCTTTCTCTCTCTCTCTCTCTCTCTCCTCTCTCTCAACCGTTTTGTTGTGCACATACCATATACGTACACCATTATATATCGGCATACGAATATTTGAGGTATAGAAATATCGACGGTGATTATCGCTTTGACGTCTGCTTTCCCTCGAGGTCGTGGTCACTTCGTTAGACGTGATGTATATATATATATATATTCCTCGATTAACACAACACGACCTCGAATGCGAGATAGAAATAAAGCAATCCATAGTTGAAACAAAAGTACATATTTGTTTCACTCTTCACAATCAGATGTGTAAACGAAAGATGAGTAAATATGAAATCAGTGTAAATATAAATAATAATATTTAAACGATCATTCCTTGTTCAAATAATTTCTACCCTCTCCAATATCGGATTAATTTTTAATTTATATAGCGAATCATACGAGTATTTCTATCCGCTTTCTCATTATAAATTAAAAATAATGAATATTTACTTGTATAAAATGCAAAACTTTAAAATTTTAATACGTAGAAACCTATTTTAGGTTTATTCAACTTTTGAATTGATGTCAATTTTATTACTAAAGAATATTATTATTGTCTGAAAATAATCCTAAGATATGTGTTTCTCTGTGTAAGAATATTAAATTATTGTATTACAAGAAAATAATTAATTGTTTTAAATCGATAGAGAGCGAGTAGAAATATTCCTGTGATTCACTGTAGATACTAATATTACAAATGCTATAATTATTTGTTTCTTTTCATTTTAATTTGCGACGAATACTATTTTATATTGTAAAATAAGATTAAATGATTTATTATCACCGGTAGAGAGACTGCAATTTAATTCAATTATCGAATAGCCCCTTATACTAACGTAGTAGTAATCATTTGATTCTTCTGTTGCAACGTTCGCTCAACTGCATAAAAAATAATATCACGATAAGGGACGATTTTTATGAACGTTCTTCACGACTATCTGAAGGAGAATACGCCGCACTTACGGAATTGCCGCGGCACGTTAAATTTACGATTCTCGGCAGAGCCGCTTCCTTAGCTAGTAACTTATTCATTGAGCTCTGTCTAGCGTTTCCGTGATCGTACGTTCCTAGTAGTCATAATAGCAAGTATACGGTGTGTAAATTACGGTGCTAATAGAACCGAAAGGGATAGAGGAGGAGTTGGCTGAATAAGATCGCCGTATGATAAATGAAGAAAAATTAAAGCAAAGATCATTTTCAAGAAGGGAAAAAAATGATATCGATTGGATTTAGGTTAATATCATAATAATTCGGTGAACCTTGCTAGAACCTCAAAATTAATGAACTATTTTATAATAAAACTTCTTTAGTTCAACGTAAACGAACTTTAATATTAAATTTCAATTAGAAACGTAACGTCCCAATTTTCCATCAATTTATTTCCGAGATTATTACTAAATTTACGATCTTTTATAAAATGTTAATGAATTCGGTAAAAATAAATGGAGCGAGAGAAAGAAAAAAAGAAAATAGAGAAAAGATCTTATCGTGAGAAGGAACGGGGGATTAAAAGAAGGAAAAGAAAAAAAAACTGAAAAGGAATCAAGATATCCGAGCGATTATTTCGTTTTAACTAACGGAACAAATAAGGGCCTTGGTGGTGGAACGAGCGCGATAAAATCTAACGCTCGAACTGCTTCCGTGTAACTTCTCGGCACGAATCGCAGAAGGGGAAAGTTTGGCCGTACCTACAGGTCGAGAAACAATCGCCATTACAACAGCACTCGCGCCAGGAACGTACAGAGTTACGAATTTCCGTAGGGCGAGATCGTTCGAGTTGCATCGAGGCCACCTTATCGATTCTACGTGACTTTAATAAAGATCAGTTCAAGGACTTTGAGTAGTCATTGACTATGTATATATATATCTACATCTCATATAAGTATTATATGCATAAAGGACTCTTGTTATTCCTGAAACAAACAAAACTCATTAGGTTCCGTTCAACATAATTGTAAAACAAATTTCAAATGTATAATCACAAAATCCGTTTTAGAGGAAACTCCTATGAATAATCTAAAGTATAAAGAAATACAATTTGATTTTTTGACACGAACATACAAGCGTCCCTTTCTCGTTCGATTCAGAGAACGTCGAATTCTGTGTGGAGTCGAGGATGCGACGTCGACGTCTCATTGTTGCCGACGGTGCGGAAACGCCAAAGCAAATTGCAAACTTTCGGGGACGTAGCGCGGCAGCTGACTTCTCTCCCTGTTTCTCTCTCTCTTTCTCTCGGTTTCGCTCACTCACACTCTCTCTGTTAGCATCCATCGCCTCTACACTTCTCTCGTCTCCTCTTTCGACCAACCGACCAACCGACGTTATTGTACTTGCAAATTAGAAACCGACTATTTCGGGAATATCGATTTCCACGGCTCGTACATACGAGAGAAAAGCCCTCTATCCCTTTTCCATCCTCCTCTTCCTTTTCCTCCTCCTCAACAGAGTCGACTTGCCTCTTCGCGTACCAATGTTTTCCACTCGGCTGAATAGAATCGAATGTATCTGATCCTCGTTACCCGAAGTACCTATTCTCTCTTTCTCCTCGACGAAAAACAAATACTAAGCTCGATTTTCCTACATCCAAACTACCTACGACAATGTAGTAACATGCTCATTTGCCAGGTCGTATCTGTTTCTCCCTCCCTCCCTCTTTCTCTCTCTCTCTCTCTCTTTCACTTTCTCTGTGATTCTCTTTTCGAATCAAACAAGGAGCATTTAATTACCAATATGTCCTGCTACTCAATCGGATAAGCTTTCTTTGAAATTTGTCAACCAGTCTGTAAGTAAATTTATTTTAACTCTAAAATGGTTAGGAAATGATATTATTATACTTCTAAAGAAAGTTGTCCGCGGTAAGATTGGAAAATGATAAAATTAGATATATTTGTATGATAATCTAATATCGCGTGCTTGAAAGAAATATTACAATAAATGAGGGTGTTTTTATCATCCAATTGCCACACTATTGTCTCCTATCCTTGTAGTAGATAGAACGATAACGTCAATGTGGAGAAGATGGCAAACAGAATAAAGCACGAACTCGTCCTACATATGTATCATAAACGAGGAGAATGTTCATACGTTTGAAATATCCTCTATCATCATTTCTACCCCATAAACTATATATTTAACTATCTACTACTCTCTCGTCACGTTTAGTATCTCCCGTGAATCATTGTTCCTTTGAACAGAACGATAATTGTAAAGCAATGGTGAGAGTTTATCGGATTTTCGTATTGCTTTCAGGAATGCACTGGCAGCATTTGCCTGGCTTACGGTTTGGAATCCTGTCAATGTATCGCAGGACCAGAGGATCCACCAACCAAGAGCTGTGAACTCTGCTGTAAATTACCAGGAGAGGATCAACCATGCTTGTAAGAGAGATCATCGTTATACGCAGTAGTATCTTGTCGATAGTTTCTACTTCAAGAACTTCTCGTTCTTGCTAATCTTGTTAATAAAAGAAACGAGAATTATTAATAAAAGAAAAGAAAAAAAAACGAAGTTATATCTTTCGATTTATAACGTTGTAAACTAATTGCAAGCTAAAACGATTTCTTATTTCAATTCTCTCGGTTATTTCCAATGAAATTATCTTCTTTCACCTGTTACATTTTTCATTCTCTCGGAATTAAAATATAATCGTAATTGGAGCTTAAACGAGATTAAAATGTTTTATTATTATACACGCGCCCGCGGACGTTTACGTTTATCTTTAAATCGAATAATATTTTTCGTACAAAATATTACGAATAAAGAATATTATTTATTTAGATACGAAATACTAATAGTTGATAAAATATATTAACAGTATCCTAACAAAAAGTTATCCAATGTGAGGTAAAAAAATAAAAAACTAAAGTCTCGGTACAGTAAAATCAACTACTCGAGTCAACTAAATAGGTAACGTGAGCAACGCGGAAAAATATTTAAACGTTAAATAGTCACAAGTTGTGAGATAGACGACTACGACGACGAAGATGAAACGGTTGAAATATATATAGATATACTGCACTTATAGATGGAAAACGGGAAAGAGTTTTTCTCGGGCGTGTAAAAAAAAGTTAAATTAAAGTCGGGCGTGTACAAACACTTCCTTCGATCAAAAGGGGTGAGAGGAAGCTTTAAGAAAGTAAATTCTTTTCTCGCTCTTTGCAGATCGTCCTTCGCTTGGAATTCAGCCCCTTACGATATACCGGACATGCTTTCAAAGCCTGGCACACCTTGCAACGACTACAATGGTTACTGCGACGTTTTTCAAAGATGCCGAGAGGTACATTCCACTCTTTTCTATCGATTATAAGAATAGAAAATATATATGGTAGAGGAGAAAAATATACTTATGGATTTATTTACGTCACCGAATGACTTGCGTCATATATCATGTTAGTTATTTCCTTTTAAATGTATAGGTTGATCCAAGTGGACCTTTGGCTACCTTGAGAAGACTTCTTCTATCTGATGCGAGTCTTGCTAATTTCCAACGATGGATTACCGATCGTTGGTACATAGTCGCCTTGATGATTCTCCTTCTGCTATCCATACTGGTAAGACCTATAAACAAAGAATAATTGAACAAAATTAAACAGAACTTTAACAATCCTTAAAATGATAATAAAGTTAATTAAACATAGTAGAGGAATCTATAATTTAGTGATCTCTTTTTCATTCCAGTGCGTGATTACAAGGTTATTAAGCAAACGACGAGTACCGCGTATAAAAATCCTTCCAATAGGTCAAGAAACTCGAGAGGACCTAGCGAGAAAAGATGAATCTTTGTCAAAGGAGCATGCAACTTCGAATGATGGTAAAATACAATCGATGAACATTTCGGACATCAAAAAAACGTATAGTCGAGGCTATGAAAAGTATCGTCTCGCCGCGTGGTAAGAAGAATGACGAAGAGTCCTTGCGGGCAAGTACCTGTATTTCCAGGATTCTACGTCTTCTAGAAAAAGACGCTACTCGAGCGGTCGATCGTTCGGAAAAGCAGAGCTTGAACGAGATCGAGAAGGTGGAAGGTAAGAGGAGAAGTAGTAAGAGTGAAAATAGACGAGAGAAAAGGAGAAAAGAAGTGGAAAAAAAGGAAGAATTGGAGAAAAAAGAAAATAAGAGAACGTTCCTGCCTTGTGTCGAGTGCAAGGAGAACGAGAGGAAACTTGGAAGATGGCGAAGAATCTCTTTTATTCTACCGGGAAGAACTGTTCCCACCAACTTGACTTCCATAGAAGAAAATATGACAACAAACTCGTACGACATTGAACGAAATGTTTGTCGAAATTCGATTAATCATCATAGCGAATCATTGGTAGTTCCACCGGACACACCCGATACACCGATCGATATGATCGAAGGAAGAATACAAACGTCAGATTTGACAGTTCTCTTACCAGAAAGTTAGTCATGGGATAGGTTTCTCTTATTCGACTTCTTTATTACATTATTGATGAACTACGAAGTCGGATATAATTGTCCTATATCGAAGAGTTTGTAAATGTTGTACATAATCGTCGAATCGATAAGGTATATATATATATATTCATGTCGATCGTAGAAAAATGCATCTAGAATTCGATATAAGAATGAAAATGATCGAATAATATGGATATGAAAGATTCGTATTTTAATCGAGTATAGAAGCGGACCAATCGTAGAGGAGGTCGTCCCGAAGTTTAGTATCGGTGTATGTATGCGTATAGAAGAATGTATAAGTAATATCGATCATTATTGTAAAAAAAAAATAAATCCTATGCTACCAATTCACTATAATCATACTCTCTTAATCATTTTTAACCATTCTAACTTTAATCTTTAATACGTTCCGTGTTACGTGTACCAACGGTGGTAAACGTTAAACTTGATCTTCAGGCCACGTGTAACCACCGGTGGTACTCGCAGTAAATTTATTTAATAGGCTGAAAATATATGTTTAATAATAAATATGACAAATTTAATTCTGTAAAATATATTTCTACCAAAAGAATGAGGCATTATACAAAATGATAAATAAAATGATAATTGAAAAGATAACTACTTATGGATTGATTATGTAATGAAATATTGTGTGATAATATATCAATTTTCAAAATATTAAATAACCTGAATGACAAGTTAAGTAAAACTAACTTGACACGGAACGTGTTTATCTATTTTCTTGGTTTGTTTTTCCCCCGTTAATCCCCCCGATCATCGTTCGATAATCGATTAGTAACGCCATCTATACATCCTTCGATGTTTTACTTCTCGATCGATTATTCATTACTTCGAAATTCAATTTCAATGAAAATTATTCGAAACAGCATGTTACGAAAATACGACGTTAATTAAATAATGAGAAAACAAAATAAAAAGATAAAAGATATTTCGAAAATAAAGTTCTTCACGGGAACGCACTTTTTTTTTATTTTGTTCCACCGTTTGAATTCAATTTTGACCGCTCAAAATAAATGCTTCGCTAAACGAATACTATGTTCACTACTCTCGAGTACTCCTCTCACAAATATAATATTGCGAGAGAGAAGAAAGTTGATTCACTTGTAATGAGTTTTCAAGCAGAATAAAGTTTAAATCACGATCGAAATATAGTTGTGCAATAATTTCTATTTATCCTTTTTTTTCCTCCCATTCTAACCCTCACCCTCTTCTTCAACCTTTAACTTTTTCAATTGCTATACCTAACGATATTTTTCTTATAATTCGAACCAGCATTATCGTAATTGTACAAAAGATCTTTTACTTACAACAATTTTCGCGCACTATTATTTTAACTCTGAAATACACTTTAAACACATTTTATTCTGTTATATCTCATTTGTTAATTGAAATAATCACTTTAGAATCACCGCTAACAAATATGAACTCTCGGCTATATTCGGGTACTTTCGTTAAACTTTTTACGACACGAACAATATCCGCACTGGGGAGCCATCTTGTTTTCTCGCGAAATTCAAATCTGTTCAAACGTGGAGAAATAAATGTCAAAATGCTAGTTATCTATCAAAAGTAATTTAAAGCAAATACATGAAACATATTCTAAACAATTAAAACAAATTCAAAAAAACTTTTTTCTTTATGACAGAAGAACTTGGAGATAGTTATTAGTTTAGCATAAAAGGTTACAATACCGCTATCTTTCGATAAAATATTCGCGAATGCGTATAATAAAACAGTCTTTCGTATCGTGATATTCTTACAATTAATCTTTTTCTCGGCCCAGCTAAGCAATATAATACTACTACATATTTATTTGTTTTCAAGTAATCTCCCCATTTTGTCCTTTTATTGCTTTACTCTTCACAATAGCACCAAAGAATTCAACGACTGCGTTATCATTTCAAAGTCAAATTTAAATATGTATTTTGCCGATTAAGCGATTTCCATAACATTGAGAATTCAACGTATATTTACACGCACAACCAGATTCCCTTTTTTTATTACTTTTAAACTTTCACAGATTATTCATTTATTTAGCATATTTTTATTCATATTTTTATTGTTATATCCAATTAAAATTCATCATAATCTACAATAAACGAATGACGGTAACCATCTCCAATTTTGCGACTGATGGCACCATCTACCGCAAGTGTTGTCAACGTAAAAACGATTATCGATACGAGGATAGTTGGGATTCGATATATCGTATCGTTTCCACGTACAATAAGCTACTCGTATACGCGTGTGTTTGTCCGTCATTAGCTTCTTTACAAGTAAAACACGTAACCCCTATATATATATGACAACACAGTGAACATATTGTGTGGTGTCGATAGGAGTATAGTTGTAGTGGTAAATAGTGTAGTAGCAGCGATTGACTGAGTCTCTCGTAACGGGTAGGAATTTGATAAAAGTATAGTAACAGTTTTAAAACAGTAACGATAGCGTGCTGTTTAACGTGAGTACGGAGATTCTTACGTTCCTCGATTAAATTTTTTTCAATAGGGCAATGAAAGGATGAACACTTTCAAGTGTTTTGTTTTCGTCTTCGCTATTGCGGCTAATTCATTAACAAACGCATGTAAGTAACAATCCTTGATTAAATGACCCAGCGCGCGACATGTTTCAAGCGTGTTTCCTACGACCAAGCCCACTTGAACATGGCGTTCAAAATGATTATTGTATGACAGTACTCTTCAACACAAATAAAATCTTTATCCTTTCCTTTTAATTCGAATAAAAAGAAATGAAATCATTGAATTATGATATTTACATATGTCTGATTAAAATCTTTAATCATTTAATTATATATGTTATTTTAAATAGGCTATGGTCAAAAGATTTGCGCAAGCGTGTACTATAGATATTTTGTTTATTTTATTATACTTATATTTATAAACGAATTATATATCAAGAATACGTAACTCGTCATTATTTATGAAACTGTAAAACAACATTGTAACATTATTCTAACTAATTTTAGAATAACTATCATAGTATCAATAAACAAATGCAAATATATTGCATTATGATGTAATTGGAATGATTAATCCTTATGAGTAATCTCTTGTCAATGTCGATTATCTTTGGTTTTTAGATGACTACGAATGTAATGTGCCCCTTTTGGATAAAGCCCATTTAACAGCAACTACATCTTTATCGGAAAGAGGAGCTAAAAATGCAAGACTTAATGGTATGATTTTTTTTTTCATTGATTTATTTATACAAAATATATATTTTTATGATTCCTTTCTATATCTTCTTAGACTTTCATTAAATGGTGTGAGTTTATGTGTTATTTCTTCTATACAAAATGATCTCAATATTTGTATACTGCATAAAATATATTAGCTTTTTTCTTGCTTGCCTAGTTATTATTAGTTAAATCTATCTTGGCTATCTTCTGTTGCACACTACAATTGCTTTTATCTGTTGGTGACATCTCTACTATGATTCTTATATCTAAGAAAAGTATTAATGAGTAAATTCCTAAGGCACGCCCAAATTAAGAAGTACGTCTTTGAAACACCCACACTCAATTATAAGATATTATTTGAATACTTTATTCCGATTCATGTAGAGGGTGTCCTGTAATCGGTGGTACAAGGGAACAAGGGGGTGATTTTACGTAAAAAAAACTAACTCGAAAATGTAAAATAAAATTGTTTCATACAAAGTTTTGTTTTTATTTTACATTTTCGATTTATATTAGTTTTTTATGTAGCATCAAACCCTTTCTCGTTTACTCTACCATTTACAGAACACCCTTTATAAGTATTTCAAGGTTTTATTTATTTAAATGTAACTTAAAAAAAATATATAATATTAAGATTCCAAGTAATTTATATATTTGCTTCAGGTGGATACTAGCAAAGAACAGTAATAAGGCTACACATATAAAGTAGAATATATATATAGAAATATTATATTAATTTGATACAAAAATTTAATTTAATGAAAAGATATAATATCAATATCGACAAAATGAGTCAAAGTGTTCGATGGGCATTTAATTGGAAAGAATGGAATCCAAGTGAAAAAGAATTTTCACGTGCAATTTCTTGTGTACAACTAGAAGAGAAAGAAAGATTAGATAGATTTGTATTTCGAAAAGATGTTAGGGCTTCTCTTATAGGTAGATTATTAATGAGAAAATTTGTCAATGAGTATACACATATTCCATACGATAAAATAATATTTACAAGGAACGATAATAATAAACCTATTTTAAATAACCCCGGAATAAATATTAGTTTTAATGTTTCGCATCAAGGATATTACAGCGTGTTAGCTGGTGAAGTTAGAGATGTATTATTAGGTGTAGATATTATGAAATTAGAATATACAGGCTGTAAAAAATTATCTGAATTTTTTCGTATTATGAATAGAAACTTTTCATCTTCTGAATGGGAAGAAATCAAAGGTAATGAAACTTGCATGGAAACTGAACAAATTGCTATGTTCTGTAGACACTGGGCTTTAAAAGAAAGTTTTGTTAAAGCTTTGGGAATAGGAATAGTTGTAGATCTTAAAAAAATAGATTTTAAAACTAATTCTAAATTAATTCCTGGTAAATTGGTATGTGATACTGTGCTACATTGGAAAGGCGATATACAAAATTGGTTATTCGAAGAATCATTATTAGACTCAGAGCATTGTGTTGCTGTAGCTTTGCAAGAAGACAAAACGGCACCTAAATCACAAAATAAAATGTTCGAACTGTTAGATTTTAATGAACTTTTAGCAAATGCTATACCATTGCATTCAGAAGATGAACAGTATGTAAAAAAATACTTTAATAAAAATGAAAAACCTTAAACAACTCTGACAAGCCTATACAATGGTATTGTTCGATGTAAATAATCTTTGTTCTATGAGAAAATAAATTTATATAAAATAATTTATGTAATTTTTTTTATAATTTTCCTTCAAACACATAATACAATGTTCACTTTTGAATGTAAAGATATTTATTTCTGCTGGGGGTTCATTAAAATATATTGAAGGAGGTTTATTGATTAGTGGAGATACCATATCAATACACATGACATAATCTTGTTAATGACTATTAACCTACTTAAGTTAAAGATATGAAAACTTTAACTAGTATTATATATTATAACTTACACACATATATACCTATATAATTTTAATTTAATTTATGTATAACACACATAAACTAAAAATGAAATTACACATTACAATATAGTTTTGATATTCATAGTGTAAATATTTGTAAGTAATTATCTTTTTATATTGAAATCTTTTAATATAGTCAAACACATAGCTCTTATATTTAAAGTTTATTTCTGATATGCTTTACATACCTAAAAAGTATTGATTTAAGCAGAGTTAAATTCTAGCTTACAAGTATCTATTTAGCTCTATTAGATATAATTGCATTTTTTAAGTACACTTTGAGTTGCATGCATGCATAAATGTTGTGGCATAGGCGGAAACGCATGGACGGCTAGCAGCTCAGATTTTGGCCAATACCTGACTATTGACTTGGGTCAAGTAATGAATATCACTGCTGTGGCAACCCAGGGACGAGCTCATAAGAATGAGTATGTTATGGAATATGGTATCAGCTATGGTACCAATGGTCTTGATTATGTGGATTTTAAAGAAGAATCTGGTAATATCAAGGTAAGTTACTCATTCCCTGTGTAGCCTATTTTCTTTTAGTTTTAATAACATGAAATATAATTATTTACATTTAATGTAGAAAATTAGCATGTGCGTAGCTTAATACAGAAACATTAAATTAACATTGGAATTTGACTAGATTATAGACAATTAATTTCATATTAATCTATAATTTCTTACTAATATTATCAATAACATAACGTAACAAAAATAATTCACGATATTCTACTATATAATTGTAAAGGTAAGTTTTCAACGTATGCCCTAATAATTTATATTTGCATGCTGCTTATCGGTTCATAACATCTAATTAATGTTCATCACATGCATAATAATATCACAGTTTAAATCATTTGGAAATTGATGGTAAGAATTCAATGCGATTCTCATAGAAATATAATTGCCGTAACAAGCGAATAATTCTACTATATATTCTTTGATATCTTCGCATTATTGTCTGTGCTGTATACTGTTAGTAATAATTAATGCAATTCTATTTCTATAGTTCGCATCGTGCTATCATTTAATAAATGATATAATATATTATGAACAAAGAGTGTTATGAAAATATACACTCATTATCATTATCATTAAAAATAATTGGATATTTTGATTATCGATATTATCTTCATTATCACATGTGTCATATATCATTGATCTGCTTTGCTTTCACTCTACCTTTACATCTGGACACGGGGCTGGGCTTTACAGGGGATTCTGCGTGGTCACCAGAACTTAGCAGTTATGATCAACATCTAACTGTGGAATTGAGCGACAGGTACGAGATACGCAGCGTTGCGACACGGGGTCGCGCTCATACTAATGAATATGTGACAGAGTATATTGTCCAATATTCTGACGATGGTCAAGCCTGGACTAGTTATGAAGGTCAAGATGGTGTAGATGAGGTATTAGATTAAACCAAAAAAGAAACTAAAAGTCGAGATTTTCTTTTTTTTTTGTTTTTGAAAAATACAGTATCTACATATTTGATTTTATGTAAAATTTAATTAACATCTTTAAATTGATAAAACGTATCCCAATACACGATTTTTATTTGATCAGTAAATTCCTCTGTAGATCTTATAATTATTTAAATCTAAAATGTGTCGACATCTAATCTATTCCAAAATTGATTAGTTATAATTATTCTATAAATAATATATAAATAATTTTTAAGAAACTTTATTTTTTTTTTTTTTTAATAAAATTCATTATTTATAATCTTAAATCTTCTGGAGTGTTTCATTACGCTTTAATGCTTTAATTAACAACTGATATCCTAACAATACTAACAATATTAACATGCATGTTTCTTTTCTGCTCATTATTATTTTAATCGTTTATGAATATGATTATTGCATATTTTAAATTTGATTTAATATCATGCATAATGTTAGTATAGTAACATATTATTTTTATTGTTCTTTGTACTATTTTATACAAAATTTAAACGATACATAAGTTTATTTATCAATAAATAATCAATAGGATAATTTGACTAAAATTATAATATATTTTTTTAGATGTTCAAAGGAAATACAAATGGAGATACCATCAAACTTAATAAATTTGAAGTTCCAATAATTGCGCAATGGATAAGAATAAATCCAACCAGATGGCGAGATAGAATATCGTTAAGGCTCGAGTTATATGGATGTAACTATGGTAAATATTAAATTACAAAGTACTATATAAACACAATGTGATATATCCAGAGCTGCAATAATTTTATTTCATATTTACAGAATCTGATGTATTATCATTTAATGGATCATCTCTGGTTCGTCTAGATCTCTTGAGAGAACCGATTGAAACCGATAGACACTCTATACGTTTTCGTTTTAAAACTAACTTTGCAGATGGTATATTAATGTATTCGCGTGGTACGCAAGGAGATTTCATTGCATTGCAACTACGCGACAACAGAATGTTATTGAATATAGATCTTGGATCTGGTGTTATGACAAGTTTATCAGTAGGAAGTTTATTGGATGATAACATGTGGCACGATGTTGTTATATCAAGAAATAGAAAAAATATTTCTTTCTCTGTTGATAGGGTGTTAATAAAAGAAAGAATTAAAGGAGAATTTCATAGACTAGACTTAAACAGAGCGGTAAGTTTTATGTGTATAAATATATTGTATGTGTTTGTGTGTGTATTTATCAATGGCGTAAAAATGTATACAATATTAATAAATCATTTTTATTTTATTTTCACAGCTTTATATAGGTGGAGTACCTAACAAGCAAGAAGGTTTAGTAATAGGCCAAAATTTCACAGGATGTATAGAAAACTTTTATTTGAATACTACCAATATTATTCATGATTTAAAAGAAACTGAATATACCGGTGAAAATTTAAGATATCACAAAATTAATGCTCTATACAATTGTCCCGAACCTCCTGTCATCCCTATATCATTTTTAACACCTGGATCTTATGCACGGCTCAGGGGTTATGAAGGAATATTATCGCTGAACGTTTCACTTGGATTTCGAAGTTACGAGGATCGAGGAATAATCCTTTATCATAAATTTACATCTCCAGGATACGTTAAAGTTAGCATATATTAAATATTTATTAATATATAATACGTTTTGAGATTCATAAAGAAGATAACTCTAATTAATAATTTTAAATATTTTCAGCTATTCTTAGAAAAAGGCAAATTGAAAGTCGAAATCGAAACAGCAAAAAGTGCTAAAGTAATTTTAGATAATTTTGAAGGAAAATTTAATGATGGAAAGTGGCATCAAGTAATTTTAACAGTAGCACAAAATACTCTTATATTAAATGTTGATGACAGACCTATGAGAACTAAACGTCTTTTGGATATGATAACTGGACCAATATATTGGGTTGGTGGTATGACAGGAGAAGAAAGTAATCGTGGATTTGTTGGTTGTATGAGAATGATAAGTATTGATGGAAATTATAAAATACCAACCGATTGGAAAGAAGAAGAATACTGCTGCAAAAATGAAGTTGTTTTTGATGCTTGTCAAATGGTTGATCGTTGTAATCCTAATCCTTGTAAACATTCTGGTATATGCAGCCAAAATTCAGATGAATTCTTTTGCGATTGTGCTCATACTGGTTACTCAGGAGCTGTTTGTCACACGTGTAAGTATCTTATAGTAAATCAATAATTATTTTTATTATTACTTAAAATATTATAAATATTAAATAATAAAATTACTATTTCTTTTTAATCAGCACTATATCCCTTATCTTGCGAGGCATATAAAAATATGAATTCGGTAAATCAAAAAGCAGAAATTAAAATTGACGTTGACGGAAGTGGACCATTAGGACCTTTTCCAGTAACTTGTGAATTTTTTACCGATGGACGAGTAGTAACAATTCTAAGGCATAGTAACGAAGTCCCAACGCCCGTTGATGGATTTGAAGAACCAGGCACTTTTATACAAGATATCAATTACGATGCTGATCTTGATCAAATAGAAGCTTTCTTAAATCGATCAACAAGATGTAGACAAGCAATAAAATACGAATGTAAACACTCGAAATTGTTTAATTCGCCAGGTAAACATCAATTATTTCATTAATTATTCTATTTTCTCAGACTTTTTAAAGATTTTTTTTTATATTAATTATTATTTATAGTTCATCCGAATGAAAACTTTAGACCAAATTCATGGTGGGTGAGCAGGCATAATCAAAAAATGGATTATTGGGGTGGCGCCTTACCTGGTTCACGTAAATGCGAATGTGGAATACTTGGAAATTGTGCAGATCCAAGTAAATGGTGTAACTGTGATGCTGACTTAGAAGGTAGACTCGAAGATAGCGGTGATATTACAGAGAAGGAATATCTTCCTGTGAAACAATTACGTTTCGGAGATACTGGTACACCGTTAGATGAAAAAGAAGGCAAATATACCTTAGGACCACTTATTTGTGAAGGAGATGGTACGTAAAAATTATACCATCTTTTTATATGTTAATTTTATAATTTTAGTTAATTAATTTTCAATTGTTTATAAGGATCTGAGTTACCTTGGTATTCTATTAAAGTAGGATCAGGTAAGAGTTAGGATAGCTTTTCAATGGAATTTTGTAATATTTAGCTTACGGAATTAATTGAAGAAATTTGCTTGTAATCAAATTATATGAATTCCTTATTGAATTTTAGAAATAATTATGATCAGTATTAATTTACGCATATATCATATAAGCACTTTGACGTATTTGCGTCGTTCTACTGTGTATAGTTTATTATACACAGCTATAATAAGCTAGTTTATCATGTTGTATAACATATTCGATATATGTATATTGCTACAATATTAATGAACTCTTTAACTTGTAATTTAATCCTGTATTATTATTTTTGTGTTATAGATTTATTCAAGAATGTAGTAACGTTCCGTATTGTTGATGCTACCATTAATCTACCTACTTTTGATATTGGCCATAGTGGGGATATCTATTTCGAATTCAAAACGACTATTGAAAATGTATCTGGTTTCCACCGTTTATAGAAACTTTGATATAATCTGTAGGACCCTTGCTATGAATAATAACAGCATTTTCAATATCAAGCAGGTGGTGGACCACTTGCTGTAAGTGTTGACACATCTTATAAATTAGCTGACAATCGATGGCATTCCGTTTCCGTTGAAAGAAATCGTAAAGAAGCTAGAATAGTTATTGATGGAGCTTTGAAGAACGAAGTTAGGGAACCTCCTGGACCAGTGCGTGCGCTTCATCTTACTTCGAGTTTAGTAATTGGGGCAACTGTTGATTATAGGGATGGCTTTGTAGGCTGTATAAGAGCTTTACTTTTAAATGGACAATTACAAGATATTAGAAGTTATGCAAGACGTGGATTGTATGGTATTAGTGAAGATTGCGTAGGAAGATGTGAGAGTAATCCCTGTCTTAATAATGGTACATGTCACGAAAAGTACAATGGATACTGGTGCGACTGTCGTTGGACTGCATTCAAAGGACCAATTTGTGCAGATGGTAAACTTAACTAAATTTTATATATATGTATATACTGATTTTTGTTGTTTAATGTTTGTTTAATCTTTTTCTACGTGTGTTTCAGAAATTGGCGTTAACATGCGTTCAAACTCAATGATAAAATACGATTTTATGGGCAGTTGGCGTTCTACAATTTCTGAAAAAATTAGAGTTGGTTTTACAACGACTAATCCTAAAGGGTTCCTACTTGGTTTATTCTCGAATGTTTCAGGAGAATATATGACGATTATGATTTCTAACAGCGGTCATTTACGCGTAGTCTTTGATTTCGGTTTCGAACGACAAGAAGTTATATTTCCGTCAAAACATTTTGGTTTAGGCCAATATCATGACGTTAGATTAAGTAGAAAAAATTCTGGATCAATTCTCGTCTTGAAAGTTGATAATTATGAACCAAAAGAATTTCACTTTGATATTAAAACTTCGGCCGATGCTCAGTTCAATAATATTCAATATATGTATATAGGTAAAAATGAATCTATGACTGAAGGATTTGCTGGTTGTATATCTAGAGTCGAATTTGATGACATATATCCTTTAAAATTACTATTTCAAGAAAATGGTCCAGGAAATGTTAGATCGTTAAGTAATACACCAGTTACAGAAGACTATTGCGGTGTAGAGCCAATAACGCATCCACCAAATATTGTTGAAACACGGCCACCACCTGATGTAGACGAAGACAAAGTTAGAGCAGCTTATAATGAAACGGATACTGCAATTTTAGGAAGTGTATTAGCTGTAATTATTATAGCTCTAGTAATTATGGCAGTACTTATAGGACGATACATGTCGAGGCATAAAGGTGAATATTTGACTCAAGAAGATAAAGGTGCGGAAATTGCATTAGATCCAGATTCAGCAGTTGTACATTCCACGACCGGTCATCAAGTTCAAAAGAAAAAAGAATGGTTTATATAAATTCTATACAAAAAAGTAATATATAATTAATGAGTGCACGTTTATCTTTGGATACATTATTAAGAGAAAAAAAGTATACATAGCGAGATGAGAGTTCGAGATTTGTACTTTGTTTCTCTATTCCAATGTAATTATAAAAAGTTAATGCTAAGTATTTGATATATAGTAGAAATGACTGTCTACCACTTCATACAGTTATAAGATAAATCAACGAAAACGTTACAATAATCTCTATTATTAATGATATTGAAAAAGAATTTTCGGTTCAACGAGCTCAGAAAATAATGTAGAAATAATTGCCTTGATCAATAAAACGCAAAACTACCTGAAAATCTCATTAGCGCAGGGAAGAATGTGAGCCATATTTTTTCTTTTTTTAATTGTGAAAATATGATTATTTTCTAAAGTTATTAATGGCTCAATTATTTCATATAAATACTTGTATGACTTATAAGTATTTATACTGTAATTATAGATATATATGAATATTTATAAAATGTACATCTGGCATTATAATTAGTCAAAAAATATAATTTCTAATTATTAATCCAAGTCAAATAGCAGAAATAGTTCTATATTATTAATCCAGATTTTATTTTTTATTTTTATATATCGTAACTTTTACATTAATTTGAAAAAAACTAACTCAGAAACGTCGTTATTAAAATATTTTGTGTTAATGTTGTTGTGCCAGTTAATGTCTAATTTAAAAAATTTTCATATAATTGAAACGTTTTTGTTAATCTACAAAAATGATTTTATTACAATTACGCATCTCTATTTCTTTTAATACTAACTCACAGTATTAGTTGTAATCTTTACCGTCCAAAGTGCATTTTTTTTAATTTTTAATTTTAATTTTAATTTTAATTTTAATTTTAATTTTAATTTTAATTATGTTTTATTTTTGTTCGTTAATTATATTTTTACAGATTTTTAGTTTCATGTAACTTAAGAAATATAAATTCACAATAATAACTTAATAATTAATAATCTAGTGTACTATTCTTAATATACTCAAGTATTACGATGGAAATGTATGTACATATGACATTTTTATATGAGCAACAACTTATATTATTTTTACCATTTAATTGTATTTGATAAATTGTAATTAGAGCATGACATTTATTGTCAAATAAAGGCGAACATGCCGCAAAAAGTATCGACAGATAACATGAATTTTATTCATATTTTTTCCCCTCTAGTAAATTTTTATAGTACATCTGTCTTTTATAATATTTAAAAACGCTCATAGTGGTAAATGTTTTGTAATAAAATATTTATATTTTTCGTAGTAAACTGATTAAATATGTAGTAGAAAAAAATTCTTATCGGTAAAAAAATATAAATCTTCTTATACTTGCTAAACAAAAATACTAAATTATTAAATTCGTATATAGGATGATCCATTCTTAAATTTTTTTTTTTTATATAATCTATTGACACAAATGGAAGTGTAAAATAAAGATAAAAGTTTTGTATGTAAACGTAAAATTTTATATGAAATTATATATGAATTAATCATTAATACTAGAAACAACACTATTACTTGTCTCGGATGATGATTGTAATTTTGTCATATCAAGTAGATATTCTGAATCTAAACCAATAAAAAGAAAAAAGAAAAATAATGTAATAAATATATATATTATATATTATATATTATATATTATATATATTTCTATGCATTCTATATAAAAAATTAATTATTACCAGACTCATTATCACTGAGTTCACGTGGCGATAATTTACATCCTTTTGTCAGGTAATGTTTTAATTTACCAATACTGGCCAAAATTAATCCTAAGAAAGGAGGCGATGGTTTTAAAGGCCTGGACAAATATTCTGGGTGAAATTGAGTAGCAACATAATAAGTTTTATCGAATAATTCTAATATCTCCATACGATCATTGTTTTCGTCTATACCTAAAATATATGAAATTGGTATTTGTTAAATATTTAAATGAAATACAAAATATATATATATAATAAGGATTATTAATGATTCGATATTGATTATTTAGATGAACTTACCCACAAATGTTAAACCAGCATCATCTAATATTTTAATGTATTCTGGATTTACTTCGTATCTATGTCTATGTCTTTCTTCAATATAATCTTTGTTTCCATACAATTGTTCTATTAAATTATATAAAAATTATGAAATGAATAAACTTAATAAGTTAATTTTAATGATAAATTTGAATGAACTTGCTTAATATAGAATTTTCATTAGTTTTAAAATATGTAGTTCTTTTTCCAAGCCTCATGGTTCCACCCATCTGACCTGGATTATGCTCTGGCATATCTATTATAAATGGATCAATTGTGTTCGGATCAATTTCTGTACTATTAGCTGTTGGAATATCTAGAACATTTCTTGCAAATTCTATAACTGCGACTTGCAAACCCAAGCAAATTCCTAAAAATGGTACATCATTTGTTCTGCACCATTTACATGCTTCTATTTTTCCTTCTATACCTCTTTTACCAAAACCACCAGGAACTACCACACCGCTGTTAAGTTTAAATATTATATAATATTTTGTATTGTATTCTTATACTTTAATAGAAGCACAATAAACAGTTATAATCTTACTTGCTTTTGCAAAGCTTTTGCCAAGTTTCATGATATAAAACAGGGTTATCTAATTTGGTGGAGTTTTCTAGATTAGCAGCCTCTATAAACTAAAATAATTATTTATTTAGAGAGAAAAGCATATATGACAGAAACAACATGTATCACGTGACAACAAAAAATACTTTACCGTTAAATTTAAACGATAGCCAACTTGCACCGAAGCATGTTGTAATGCTTTTATAACAGAGGCGTACGAATCTTCTAGTTTGGTATATTTGCCTACTAAAGCAATATTTACATCTTTTCTCAGATGATCAATTCGATCAGCCAAATCTTTCCATTTACGCATGAAATAACGTGGACGTGGCATAATATTTAATTGTAATCTATCGTTAAGGAATTCTATAACACCTTGACTTTCCATAAGAAGGGGTACACGATAAATAGATGATAAATCATGAATAGTAATAACCTGTCAAGAATTTATTATAGTTATTTTTTATATTTCTACTCACAATTAATATATATATTAAAAAGAAGAAGAAAAGAAAAAATGATTACTTGGTCTGGTTGTACATGACAAAAACTTGAGATCTTATCTTTAATTTCGCTACCTATTGGCTTTTCAGATCGACAAACTATTAAATCGGGAGATAATCCTAGACCACGCAATTCTCTTACACTAGACTGTGTTGGTTTAGTTTTCGATTCTCCAGTACATCGTGGCTAAAATGTATAATATTTTATTGATCTATATATTTTTAATTAAATGTTAACTCGTTTACATCATTACTAATCCAAAAATAATATTATCTGGTATTTTGGCGCAAGTTCAAGGATGTGAGTACTATAGTGAAAAAAATAAAATAATTTTAATTTAAATTCGTACATGTACCTGCGGAACTAATGAAACATGAGCGCAACAAAAGTTTTCCCTTCTAACTTTGAATTGGAATTGCCTGAAAGCTTCTACAAATGGCATCCCTTCGATATCTCCAATTGTTCCACCCAATTCAACGATACAAACCTAAAATTACAAAGAAATTTTTAAATGTTATCTCGCGTATTAAATATTATATTTGATATTAAAGAAAAAATATTTGATGAATATTTATTACCTCTGGTTTATTACCATCTTCGGACACTGATTTATTGGCAACTTCTTGAACCCATTCTTGAATGGCATCAGTAACATGTGGAACCACTAAAAAGAAAAGGTAACATTATTTATAAACTTAATAAAATTTATCTCACAAAACAATTAGAATTTCTCATTATACCTTGTACTGTCTTGCCCAAATAATCGCCTCTTCTTTCTTTGGTAATAACATGTTGATAAATTTTTCCTGTAGTAATATTATTTTCCTTGTGCAATATAATATCTAAGAAACGTTCATAATTTCCCAAATCTAAATCTACCTCTCCGCCATCATCGAGCACAAAAACTTCTCCTATAAATGAAACATTATTGCATATATTCATTTTATTCTTGGTAACACAATGATAACTGACATAAGACACCTATGATAAAACAATGGAAGAATAACAGGTATTCATAATCAAAATCAATAAATAATTCATTGTTACGAAACAATCTCAAGCAAATGAAATTAAAGAAAGCTAAAGTACCAAGAAATAGTAATTTAAAAATCATTCAAATACAAATTTAAATTAAAAAAATAGAAAACTTAGATTATTTATCTTAAATAATTTAAACATTTACAACATTAATCTCACCCCATTATATATATAAATATATTTAAACGAAATTGATAACATCGATCGAGTAATTAAAAATAGTTAAAATATGAAGCCAACATCAAAATGACCAAATGCATCACACAATAAAGAATAACAAATAGGATAAAATATTGAAATAAATAAAACAAAAATCAAACTATTGATAACAATGCTTTATCGGAATTTAAATGCAGCGGTCATTTAAAAGCAATTTAAAGAACACGTGGTCATGGGAACCAAGGCGGGTAGAATAATACAATATGGCTACCGATACACCACATGCTTCCACCTTAATGGAACTTATGCAAGTAAAGAATTCATCAATGAATGTCGCAAAGATATGAGGGAAAATATGGAAAAAAAATAAAAATAAAGTGTTTGTCTTATTTCCTTACCATGCTCGTATGGTGAAAAAGTACCAGCATCTATATTTATGTATGGATCTATTTTGATGGAAGTCACTTGAATACCGCAATGTTTCAATATTGTGCCAAAAGAACTGGCTATAACACCCTTTCCTACGCCACTAATAACACCACCAGTCACTAAAATATATTTCATTGTTTCGGATTATAATGAGATCTTATTTATTTAAGACAATCTTCATTAAATAATACACAGTACATAAGCACTTAAACCGGCAGATTACATTAACCAACATATATTGATAACATGAACTTAGGTTGCAGTTGATGTTCCCATGAAAGTACTCCAATATGTATATAGAAATGTGCCATTATTAATTTACCCTCCTACAACTTGATACAACTTAACCAACACCTTCTAACGCGTTATTGGTCTAAATTTCGAGATATCGATTTAGCATTGCACCATATTGCCCAATAGGTTACAAAATTTTTTATTGGCGCGCATACACGTTACTTATGAATGATCAACGATTACTCATCAAATTTTATTCTTTTTATTCAATATTTACGTTTATTGCATTTACGTTTGTGTACTAAGTTTTGTTTCTCTTTTCTGAGAATTATTTCTCGTAATTGTAGTCTTTTAAATTAAATAAAGAATTACTATATATAATATTTTATGAATAAGTTTATACGAAAAAATCAAAATAAATAAAATAATTTTTGCAAGGTTTTATTGAGAGCTTTTGCAAAGTTCATGTGATTTTTATCTACTTCCTAACACGTTGAAAATATCTTGATCTTGAAGAATTAAAAATAATTCTAATAGCTCTTTTAATTCGCAATGGCTAAACGTTTAACAGCAAAAATCGGCCCTTCGATTTTAAATGCCAATTTAGCACAATTATCTGAGGAATCACAACGTTTATTAAATAATGGTGCAGATTATCTTCATTTGGATGTAATGGATGGTCATTTTGTTCCTAACCTTACTTTTGGTCATCCTCTTGTTAAATGTCTTCGTAGTAATATAAAAGATGCATTTTTTGAAACACATATGATGGTTTCTAATCCGGAACAGGTATTCATTTATATTGGTTACATTTTTTTTTGTATTCATGTTTTGAATGTATAATAATGTTGTTTTTTTAATAACGATGAAATGTTTTAGTGGATTGAACCGATGGCCGATGCTGGTGTAAATCAATATACATTTCACATAGAACCAGTAAAAGATGTTCCGTCAGTTTGTAGGAAAGTTAGAGAGGCAGGAATGAAGGTAAATGTTTTATAACATTTTTTATACGATATCTGATTTATGCATGACAGATAAGTTGTTTTATCAAAAGGTAGGCGTAGCACTTAAGCCAGGTACACCAGCAGATGTAATTGTTGACTACGTTGATTTAGCTGATATGATATTAGTTATGACAGTTGAACCAGGATTTGGAGGACAAAAATTTATGGACTCAATGATGCCAAAAGTAGCCTGGCTTAGAAAGAATTATCCTACTTTAGATATTGAAGTTGATGGTGGAGTTGGTCCAGCTACTATAGAAGCTTGTGCAAAAGTATCTTGAAATATATTTAATTTTATTTTTAGTTATGATAAGATTTTAATATTCATATTTTTCTAGGCTGGTGCAAATATGATAGTTTCTGGAACAGCAGTAATTGGTGCTACAGACCAGGCAAAAGTTATAAGAGAATTGAAACATTCTGTTAATTGTGTATTGAATAACTAATATGATGTTTGCATGGAAGATATTATAGACAAATATTCTCAATATTTATAGAAGGAAATAATACGGAGAAAAAATTCTTATTAGTAATATTTTATAAATATATTTTATAAATATTTTATAACAAAAAATTTTTAATGAAATGTTTTCGAATGTTACTTATTGTCACTATGATAACATAAACATTAATGCTATTTAATCTTTAGCAAAACTATCAAATTGATCATTTAGTAGTACAGGATTTTTAGGAAGTAATTTAGTTCTCAGTTCTGCAAGAGAAAGTAAAAGAGCTTCTTCTGTCCTAATTGTTCTTGATCCTTGTTGGGGACAAACATTTAAATATTTATGAAACACAGATGATGCATCTTCATCCGACAAATCCGGATCAACTTCCAGTGCAGCTTCTAATCCTGATAATCCTCCAAAAACTATTAAAGCATGATCATACTTCAAACTTTTTGGTGGTATATTATCAATGGATGTTCCTTTATCAGAAGTGCCAATAGTCAAGTCATATCCTTCCTTATAAGAACATTTTGTAAACACCTCTGAAAGATTCTTAGCTAATTTAACGTTGTATCCCCAATATATTCCTGTTTCTAATTTTGGCTCTGTCGGAGATACTATAATTCCTTTCATTTTCTTCGAATTTGTTTGATCTGGTGGTATTTTAACGGTAACTCTTAACCCAGGCATCAATACTTTATCCACTGTAACTTCGTTAAAAAGTCCTACATTCACTAGAGAACCTTTCCCAGCTTTCACTGGTTTATTACTAACTACACCCTCACGGTAAAGCGATACATCTTGCTGTCTAAGATGATGAGGAGCATCCAAAGGATTCAATAAACCTGCATACTGTAAATCTTTGTGGATAGGAAAAAAATGTTTCCTCAGATACTGTGGACACTCCAAGTATTGTAATATTCTAACTAATTGTAAACAACAAATTCTTCCTTCTCCTAAAACATCATCTATTCTAACCTTCTTCTTCTCATTTTCAGTAATTTCACCTTTGTCATCATAAACAACTATCTCATCAACTTTGTAAATAGATGCTGCACGTGCTATTTGTCCTCCAAGATACGTTCTCAATTCAACAGATTGAGCATTGTCTAAAATAGAGCCAGGTATTGCAATGGTTATTGTAGAAGTATTATTTATTTTAATTTTCTTTTCAGTATCTTCTTTCTTTGTCTCATTTTCAATTTCGTTTTTCTTCTCTTCTTTTTTCAATTTCTTTATTAACCTCTCCTCTTTCCGTTGTTTTCTCTGTTCCTTCTGCAATCGATTATATTCTTTCCAAGTTTTTACTTGTGATATTTCCGGCTTATTATCTGGATCTGACATTATTTTCACAATAGATAATATTACAATAAATACAAAATAAAATCCGATACGGAGTTCAAATATATAAACACATGCACGCGAGTGCTGCGGACATCATAGACATATTATACCTGATAGCGCGGGAATCGTATAGGAAATCCTCAAAAACAAGGAGAAGAAGAAGGGGAAGGATTCATCCTCTGCCCACGTGCACTTTACGCGCGCACGCGAGACAAGGACGGCAGCAGCACCGCAGTGATCAAGCGGCACCTGCGTCTGCCTACGCGAGGTTGAGGCGCCACAAATATATACCACCGCTGCTTGTCACTAAGTGCTAGGGACTTTTCCACTGATTAAGGTTAGTTGGTACCTCATAGAGTGTTTACTCGTTTGAATATAATAATTGTAAATAACTGTCAATAATTATATCTGTTTTATTGTTTATCTATCTGTGCATTTATTATAATTAAATTAATTAAATATAATTTACATAAGTTATATATATATATATATATAATAATTAATAATAAAATATTTAGAAATAAATTAAAGTGGGATAAAAAAAGGTTATGTCTGCGGAAGAAAATAATTATGAACAGGTAAATTTTAATAATTTCTAAACTGAACAAGTTAATTAAATTATAAATTATTATTAAAAGTTGGCTATTGAATGATAGTTAAGCTATTAACATAATTGTACTAATATTTGTATAGTTCGAAGATGAGGAGGCAGAAATTGCTATCGGTGGTACATTACCAGGAGGTAGGAAACGTTTATTTTCAAAAGAACTTCGTTGTATGATGTATGGTTTTGGTGATGATCAAAATCCTTATACCGAGAGTGTTGATCTACTCGAAGACCTAGTCATTGAATTTATAACAGAGATGACTCACAGAGCTATGGAAATTGGACGTACTGGACGTGTACAAGTAGAAGATATTGTTTTCTTAGGTATGTTTCAATTATATTATTTTTTCTTTCCTTGATTATAAAAGAAAATATTTCAATTATAAAATATTCATATCTGTATGTGTCTTTGTTTACTTAGTTAGAAAAGATTCACGCAAGTATGCTAGAGTGAAAGATCTCCTAACGATGAATGAAGAATTAAAGAAAGCAAGAAAAGCATTTGATGAAGTTAAATATGCAGGTACTGTTAATCAGTAGAATTAACTTTATATTTCATGGTATTTCATTTCATTTGTGCAATCTATGTGATTTTCCATATTTTTTTTTTTTTTTTTAATAAAAAAAGACAAGAGTACTACAGTGTGTATACAAACAAAAAATTTTAATTTCATATAGATTGCAAATTATTAGGCTTAAGCATAACGAGTATCATAGCAAGATTATGTTTGAGTTTTTCTATAACATTGTTTGGTTTGTTTAATTATTCTTAACATATTCACTACCAGGGACACACTGATTTCCATTGAGAGCTCAGCATCATACATTTGTGATGGTAATAAAAATGACAAATTCTGGGCTATGATTGAAATTTCTTCCCCACGGTGCAGTAGTGAATATGTTAATGAGCTTAAAAACGTAAATTATTGATTTAAAAAAAAGTTTTTTTTTTTATTTACTTTTTATAAATAATTTTTTTGAAATGGAAAAAGTTTACGTACCAAAAGTATATGATATTGCACATTATATGAGCCATTCGCAGGTTGAAACAATCAATTCCACTTATAGAATTTTTAATAATTTATTTGCCACTTTTTGACGCTTAATTTTTTATATTTAAAATATATTTTCTAAATAATGAGCTTAACGCCATTAAATACTAAAATTTGATATGGCTGTTGAACAATAAATGATATGACAATGTATGCAACTTTAACAATTCTCTTTACTTTTTATTTCACGGAGCCAATCAATTTAGTACATGAGCAGCTCATATAATAATCTTTATAATAGAAATGTTTTATCTTTTGATTTCTGCATGTTACTTTTGCATGTCTTAAGCATGTCCATGCTTTTTATGTTTACATTCCATGAACATGCAAAGGCTGTGGACATTCTTTAGCTATTATTCGAGAGAAATAAGTAAAATTTAAAAAATAAAAAAGTATTATTATTTAGTAAAATTAAATTTGATATTCTTTTCAATATTTATATTGTTTTATAAACAATCACATTAAATTTTCATTATACTATTTCATTATACTATTTCTTGTTTCTACATTTTATTTCGTTAAATAGTTAATGCATAAGAAACGTATATGTACATAAAATGTAAGGTATTGTTATTCTTTGCTGTAATAAATTGTTTTTAAATTTGATTGATTATTTATTTGATTAGAGATGTCATATTTTTGTTTATTTATTATTTACAATATTAGTCTACACATTAGCATTCCAAAGTTCCATTATTATTTACACAACTAAATCTTTTTGGAAAGCTTTTTTTTAAACTAGCTTACAAAATAATGCATGTTTTCTTTTCAATTACATTTTTTGTTATTTTTTTTTTATGACTAGAACTTAAATCTGTGCTAATGCTAGGAAGAATGTGGTATAAAATTATTAGTTTCATCTCAATGTTCATTTGAATGTTGCACAATATCAGAAACAGCTTCTTTTGCTGACAGAATAACGTCATTGATTCCGACACCTTGATAAGAAGAACCACACAATGCTAGAGGGATTCTGCGTGAAGAAATATAATCACGGATATGATTTAAACGTTGTGAATGACCCACTACATGTTGAGGAATACAATCCTTTAGAATTGCCACGTTAAATTTTATCGGATCTTTATTAATATCCAGGATTTTTTTAACTTGTTTAATCGCTATATTCAACAAATTTTCATCTGTTGGATTTTTGCCAAAGTACTTTTCAAACCAAGCACCACCCATCATTACTGTTAGTACCTGGTTATTAAATATCTTATATGTAAATACAAGTTGAATAATTTTGTCTAGTCTAATATAGATTTATAAATATAGATAAAGGTTTACACAAGTTTTTATACATTTCGACAAATTTCTTAATTTGTTATCCAATAAAAGAAAATAATTTAAAAATGTGTTTATCAAGTAAATATAATGTTAATGTAAATAATATTTTATGTATCTTCTACATACCGTTGAAGAGTCTTGAGGAAAAATACATGAATCGAAGATCACGCCAAGAATTGGAAGATTTTCTCCTGGCGGAACAAGAAAACCAAAAGCATTCATTGGCAACACGTTATCTGCAAATTGAAGATTAACTACAGCTACTGTGACCATAGGTATTGCTTTTAATTCTTTTGCTAAATCAGAATGTTGTTCCTCCAACAATTTAGCTAGTGTTTTTGCTGGTAGACTTGAGATAATTTGAGAACATTTTTTTACTTTTCCATTAATAATTAATTCTACGTGATCAGATTGAAAAGTGAGTTTTTCACAGCAACTATTTAATTGTATATCGACGCCTCGAGTCAGTAAATTATTTCCTAGAGTTCGTGGTAGTTCTTCGAGCCCTCCTTTTAATCCCCATACTACCCATTTTTCTGTGTCAGCCATTTTAGCCAAGCTCGATTTATGTTCTTTCTTATTAACATTTTTCTTCTTAAGAAGTTGTTTGAATAAACCTTTCACTATAGATCCATGTTTTTGTTCTGCCTCAAACAAAGATTTCATTAGAAAGTTAACACTTATCTTCTGCGCATCGCCAGCACATATTCCGCAAATCATAGGGCTAATAAGATAATCAGCAATTTCTTTTCCTAATCTTCTTTCAATAAAACTATGTATACTTTCATCATCCTTACGCACCATTGGTGCTCTAAAGTCTTTAATAAGAAAACTTGCTATGGAACGATTAAATAAAGAGTTAGTCTTAATTATACTAAGCAAAGAATTTGGCAATAAGTGTAATTTATTACGCGAATAAATCATTCTATTCTTAGCACTAGGGTGATCTGATTTAATAGGAATAAGTTTATCAGTTAATTGTAAATCCTCTAATAAATTTAATGTATTTTTTCCAGCTGATCCTAAACATCTTATGGTCCTTGGTCCTTTTTCAAATATTATCCCATTTGATGATTCATGACTTCGTATCCATCCTCCTAAACGATTAGATGCTTCCAATAATATTATTGGGCTAATTTTCGGATTGTTTAGTGCATAATATGCAGCTGATAAGCCTGATATACCTCCACCAAGCACTATCGTCATTTTGATATAAATGCACTGTCAAAATATTAATTCGAATATGTTTAAAATAAGGTTAGGTTATCAATAATAAATCTTTCATTTTTTCTATACTGCATAACCTAGTTATTTTATTTTACATATTTTTAGTCTAAAGGATAGCTAAAATGATAAGATTTATCGTACATACATATCATAATTTTTGTATGTACAATTGTTAATAACTCATAAAAAGAATAATAAATCAAAATAATCTATAAAAAACATGTTTGTTCTGATTGGTTGAATGTGCAAGTACGTATCGTTTTTCATTGGATAAGAATGGTGCATTATTTCGATTCGAAAATCGAACCAATCAATTTTAAGTTCAATTTCAAAGTTAAAATGATTTCAATGTTCTTGAATGATTTTTGTATTTTAAAAAAATTTAAGATATTTAATTAATAATAATCGTAATTATATATGTATATATATCATTGATAAAATAAATTTGATGATTTTATCTAAGGTTGAACTATTAAGGTTCATTTGAAGTGTAATGTTTTAATGAATAAAAGGTTCAATTTTGGCATTGAGCTTTCGATCTTGTATGAATATTACTCGTTTGAAAATTAAGATGCACATTAAAAAGAAAGAAATAAATTTCATCATGTCATTATGGAGAATAATTTATGTATATTACGTTTGTATTGATATTAAATATATTGGTTAAAATTAAGGATGCATGAAATTTACAGTTCATTTGATTTTCATTAGCGTCATGCCGAGAAACTATATTTGTACACAAAAATCAATCAATTCGCAGGAAGCTTTCGAAGACGCAACACGACGAAGTCGAAAAAATTTTTGTTATAATGTTAGTCATCAAATAACAACATCAACAACGTATTTAATATACATGTGTACTGTTCAAAAAAATCGATAATTGGCTGGAAGGAGATATTGTTATGAAACGAAAATTGTAAGGATTCTTTACAACTTATGGTTTATATATATTGTACAGTTTCAAACCTTGTTGGTGACTCAAACGGAAGTGTCTTCTCTTGATTGATATTCAGCATATATTTGAATATATTTGCTTGGTGTAGATCTCATTTATATTTTCAAAATTTTGAAATCATGGAAAGTGGAAGCAAGTTGTTGTTTGTTCTTTTAAAAATATCTGAGAAAGCTGCTAACATTGCTAGAGTATGTAGACAAAATCAATCATTGTTTGATCTTCTGGTTCAAGAAAAATCACAGGCAGAGAAAAATCCAGTAATTAGGGATTTTAAAACTTTGGCTGATGTTTTGATTCAAGAAACTATTAAACACGATATAGCATTAGAGGTAAGGCGACTAGATATTTTATCTGTGGACTTTTTAATAGGATAAAGTTCAAAGATTATTATTTAGTTTTTATTTTAATATGGTTAATATATGATTTATTTAAGAGTGCGTAAATAGAAAGTTTTGCAGAAATCGTTAGTTTCCAGAGTTAGCGAAGGTTGTACAAGGTGAAGAAAACAATACGTTTACCAATGTACTTGGAGAAACAATAACTGTGGAAGTATGTTCCACTTGTTTGGAAACAACTAATCTATTAGCTAAAGTCATGGGTAATGATACAGAAACAGCAATTTTTCTTGCGGAAGAAGTTCATAAGCAAATTCGACTGAAAGATGTGAATACCGTGCATGACATTCCTAAAAATTTACCTCTGCCTATAGAAGATCTTGGCATATGGGTAGATCCAATAGGTAGGAATTTATTAATTACGGTTATTACATGCAGTATAGATGAAACAATTAGTAACATTGTTATAGATGCAACTGGAGAATACGTGAATTCTGATGTAAGCGAAATAAAAGGGCTAAATTGTGTTACAGTATTAGTAGGTGTATATCTTAAAAGTACAGGATTACCAGTATTAGGTATTATAAATAAACCATTTGATAAGTTATGTGAAAATCAAAAGTGAGTAAATCGTTTTAGAAGAATCTTTATTTCTTTTAAATAATATGCATAAATTCTAAAAATATTATTTTGGCAGATGGAACGGTTTGTGTTATTGGGGATATTTTAACACTGATATTAGCTTATGTTGCTCAAGCATTGGTAGGAGTTTTCTTCATGATACAGACGAGACATGTAAAACGATACTTATTGGCCGATTTGAAGATGAAGATTTAAAATCTAAGCTTAGAGAGGCAGGTTTCATATTAATGGAACAATCTGGTGCTGGAAACAAATCATTAAATGTTGCCTTAGGCATGGCTGCTGCATATGTACTTTCAAAAAGTTCTACTTACAAATGGGATACGTGTGCTCCACAAGCTATATTACGAGCTTTAGGTGGAGGCATAGTAGATTATCAAAAATTTGTGAAATGTAAAGTTTTAGATGATTTGGATGTAAAATATGTTGCTGCTAGTGATAACGCAGCAAATAGCGGTGGATTAATAGCATATCGTAATATTGAAATGTTACTTACCTTGAAACAAATTCTATTTTAAATGAAATCTTATTAGATATAATAATTAGCAAAGATTTTTTCTTTGCATATCTAATTGTTCGTTATGTATTCAGAGTCTATATGTATACTTTTTCTTTTATCAATGACCTCGAATTAATGTTTAAAATAAACGTCCAAATTATTTTCATTGTTTAAAATGAATAAAATATATATGTATAAACTTAAAGATGCGTATATTTTTATTATATCAAATTATTCTCTAATCTACTATTAGATTAAGACCACTGTTTATAGCAAAGATCGTTTTATTGTCTTATAAATCACGTATATTTTAGTATACGATTAAAGATACACACACAATCAATGAAGGAAATACAGATATACAGATAAGATATCGAAATCATTGCATTCAAAGTTCATTTGTTAAAAACAAATGTTATTTGTTGTCAAAATAAATAAAAAAAAAGAAGAGACTTCGCAATAATAAAATAGACAAATTTCACTGTATCTAAAATTATTTATCATTAGTTCGTGGAACTCCAAAAGCGGCTACCTCCACGTGATGCAATTTGGGAATACGATTTTATTTTCAGTATATTAAAAGCATTAAAATTATGATAAGCATTCTACCGTAAATAATATCGACTCAATGGTTTTTGAAATAGTCTTAATTTTAACTAGAAACAAGAAAAATATTCTTTATACAAGCTTAAATACATCTTTAATACTATACATAGTATGATTTATAACATTTGTTTATCATATTTTTTGGTACAGATATTCTATCACGAGTAATATCTAGCCAATAGTCGCTTTATAAGAGACATTTATAAATATAATTTATCATTAAATAATATAATGAGAATAACATGTTAATATCTACTAGATCGTTAAATAATGCCGATTCTGTAAGATCATAGCAACAGAATGATTAACTTTGGCATTTTATATAATCAGTAAAGGATAGATATATATGTAACAATTATTTCTAAAATTCTGAACAAGCACGTTACATCGAAATCATATTTTTAATTAAAATAAATAAAACGAGTTAAACTAAACAAATGATTAATTTATCAATGAGGGCAGCAAGGATTTTTATTGATTAGAAAATTTTTCGATCGACGAACAATTTATATCGACCATTTATGTACAAACGAAAAAAGATAAATCACGTCGTTCAATTCGCCATTAAAGTAACATTTTGGATCACCACATCATTTCTTCCTGAGATTCGTTTCTCGCCAATGGATTCAAGCACAAATTTTTGAGGGCCTGTACAGCCTCGTCGCCGTCATCTCTGGCATACAGGGCTCTTCTTTTCGTATTCCCTTTGAAAAATTTTTTATCTAAAGTATTCGTTAAGGATGTTTTACCAAGCGTATATTTTCCACCTCGGACAGTTCGTTTAAAAGAATTTTTCGAAGACAGATTAGGGCGATTTAATGTTTTGAAAGATAAACGATTTCTTTTTCTCTTTGTATTATTTTCATCAGCACCTTTTAAAGTCGATCTTTTAGAATCATTGCGTTTAACGATTCGAGTTAGAGTTTGATTGGATCGTGTTGGATCAGGAGCTCTTCTTTTGGGGTGTGTTCTTTTTCGAATATTGGAAGATACTCTAGATCCTCCTAAAGCGGGGGCTAATGTTCCTAAAACCGTAGTACTCGTTCGAAGGGGTTGCAAAATCTCAGGATCATTCCAAGATGCAATAACAGGTAATCCACAAGCATTATGCATTCCAACCAAAGGTACACCGATAGTTCGATGTTTCCTCGGCTCGAGAATAGGATCTAAATTCCTTTCACTGCGACGAGCATTCTCCTCGTAAACGTATATTTTCTGACCGACGTGACCACGCGTACGTGTAAACTCCTTATCGCCTTTGCCATCTTGCGTTTTGCGACAATTGGAGCTTAATCTTTTTCTATACGATCTGCGAAAGTAATTGGCCGTGTCGTTGAAATCACAAACGGTTCCTTTATGAATGTTTTCCATGGATTTTCCATCATTGACATTATCCTCTATTCTCGTCAACGTGTCGAGGCATTTTGAAATTTCGTGACAAGGATTACTCGATTTGTCAGACTCTAATGGAACCATCAAACGTTCCTGTATATTCGAGTTATTTTTATTAATAATAGATATTCTCTTTTTTGAAGGTATCATTGGAATATTCTTTTCAGGTTCGGAAACTAAAGACTCAAATTGCAATTGTGGTACCATAGATCTTCTCAACGTTCCTATGTTCTGTGCTATGGAAGATTGATAATCTTTTATTGGAATACTTCTAACAGTTCCACCACCTTGTGGTCGTTTAATTTTTATCACGCTCTCTTTACTCTCTCCATTTTCTTTAGGAATCTCGATTCTTAATAAAGATGTTATTTGTTTGTTACAATTCGAGGGAACATTTTCTACTTGCCGATGATTATGTTGTTGATGACGATGATGGTGATGATAATCCATAATTACATCAATAGCTCGTTCCTCATAAAGTTGATCGCTTTTAATAACGTTTTCATCATATTTCGGAGAATCTTTCCAATCTTCGATTATACTTCTTCCATTGTGTCTCGTTGGTTTATCGTATTCATGTTCGATCACTTTTCTTTCTTCCAATTTCTCGCTGCCCTCTGACCATTTTCATGATTTGGCTCCAAACGTCGTACCAGACATATTCATTCTGTTTTCTATTCCTAATCCTTAAAAATCAAATTAAATAATTTCATATTTGATTTATTTTGAATATTGTTAGAAAAACGCGTGAAGAATATTTTATTACCATAATCGTTATCGTTTTCATTGAAGGGACTCAAAGTTTGCGTGGAAGTAAATGTCGACGTTTGAGATTTCTTTCTTTTATTATTTTTCGAACATGCGAAGAAGGTACTTAAAAGGACGCTGACCTCGACGAAGATAATCGACAAACTGATTGCCAGTAAGATTAATGCTTGCTCTTGCGTCCATCTTTCAATCATTTCCAGACATCCCTAAAGAATTAACATTGAAATTTCAATTCTTAAAAAATATTACACGTTACGAGAAAATAATGGGTAATGAAAATGAAGTATTATCGAAAGACCAACCCGCATGATGGTCTTTTTTATCGCATCAATACACGGTTAATACGGGTTTCGAAGGTGCCCTCGTCAACGTCACACGATAATAAATTTTAAACACGTTACAGCAATTTGATAAAAATGTATCAGAAATATACGAAACATTTATGAAATCGTTAAATTGTTTTTTATCAATCTCGTATTTAATTTAGACAATCACTTTTTGTTATCCTTGTTAATGACTTCTGTCGTGTACTTACCGTCGTGTGACGAGCGTATTGATGTTCAGCGGGATTGAGAGCTTGGCAAAAAGTGAGATTAGCAGGTTCAGGATTAAGGAAAGATTCGGTTTCATTGACATTGTCCAAGGTACAACAACTAAGTGGTACCACCAATTCTCTTCTACCAGCTTCTTGCAGCCTCCACCACGAAGTACCGTAATTATTACTTCCGTTTATACCGCAACAGGAAAACTATAAGATTTGATGAGATTCGTGTTATCAGTAAATTTGTATGAAACGTTATAACTTAAATTAATTAATTTTTATATTATTAATAATTTCTTATAAGCAATTTTCAAATAAGTGAGATTGTTCTTTGATTCGAGTATATTAGTTTAATAATAACATTTAAAAATAATATTTTAAGTATGTGTATACGTACAGTGGTTTGTGCTAGGTCAAGAGCTGCCGTGAATTGTTCTCGTCCTGGAACTGCGTAACTACGTTGTAATGCCCTTATCAATCGTGCCGGTCTAACATCGATTCCCAATAAGTAAGGCCAGAATACAGTGACAATGCATACGATACATTCGCCAAGTAGTAACAACGTTATTGTTACTATATACTAAAAATAGAATTTCGTTTAACGAATGTTTCAGTATCTATCGGATAAAATCGAAATAGAATCACAAATAGAGGAATTAATTTTAAAATAATTAAAAACTATTTATTCCAAGTTATACCGTAATATTTTTGCAACTGATTTGATTTTGAAAGTAATATAAGTAGAGTTAAAGTCGAGTAGTTTTATGCTTCGCTTCTATCAACTGTTATTTTCATTTAAATCTTAAAGTCTAATTAAATTCCAACAGTCCCGTTATCTACATCCATATTCTATTATTTTCTTATCACAGTTCTTTTTCCTTTATGTATTATTATTATTTTTTTCTTTCTTTCTATATCTCGCATTCGTAAAATGCATTCAGTTAACAAGCTATGTCAGAAAATAATGATAGTTTTTAGGTGGAGAGCTCAAACTCGCCCTCCTTTTGTGAGTACGCGTGTCTGGATACGTGTAGATCCGTTTCCGGGCAACGACGCGTGACCACAGCCGTGCAAAAGCGGGAAATCTGGTTTTAGTTAGGCTCGAAGAGCAATTTCGAAGTGAAGTATTCTTTGCGTAGATAGCATTTAGATCGAGAAAAGTCAAGATTTCATCGGCTTAATTACGTGGGCATTAGACCGAAGGAGTCTTTGTTTTTACGTGTGCATCAGCTCGTAAAGAAGCACGCTCTTGCAGATCATTCAATCTAATTTCTTTTACTTCTATTATATTTTTACCTTTGAAACTTATTGAAACTGATAAATATTTCTTATAATTAGTTTCTTTTTTTCCATATGGTACACAATATAAACTAAATTTAGAAATGATTCTTGGAAGATGCATTTAAAGATGCACTTTGTATTTTTCGGATCTAATTTCTTGTTATATGAATAAAAAAATCTTACCGATATTGTAATACATTGATTGAAAAGACAAGCTGCCCAACATCCAAAGAGACCAGTCATCGCTATGAAAAATCCTAAACCAGCAGTGGCAAAGGCTAAATAATAAAATAGCGGTTGATCAGGTTCAATATCACTGGGTCCTAATAAACGCGATAATAAAATTCTTTCATTGTCGGCTAATAGCAATGCTCCCAATGACATTAGAATAAATCCTGATATCTAAAATCAAAATAAAAATAGATATTTTTCTTCGTAATACTACAGATTACGAATAGATGCAGAATGTTTTTTATAATCGTATTATTAAAAAAAAATCTTTTCCATTGGCTTTTATATAAATTTGAGTGACTTACCAAAAAAATAACATTAGTGCAGCACACGAAAGCTCGTGACAACACTAACTTTCTAGTTTCCATAATAATAAGAAGAACAATGTTAATCGATATTAAAATATATTTTATAATATAAATTTTTTTATTTTATAATGTTTTTTTTTTAATTATATTTTTATAATCTACATGTTAAAGTTACGCGTTTTTCACTTGAAAATAAAAAGAAAAAAATCACAACGAAAGTTACGTCATCGCGAAAATGAGGCGTTATAATAATTTATCTTCGATACGATTTAATTTCGAAGTTTACTTGTTGGCGCGTGCTCGAAGACTGGAAAGCTCGCAGGAGCCCGATGGGTGTACAGAGTTGTACAAACTCCTGGCATCTGTTAGCATACTCGTGTTGCGTGCCTTCATGCGCGACCACCAGCAGGATGGAACCGGAAGGAAATAGAAAGGTGCGGAAGAGAAAAGAGGGGATGAAAGGCCCCCCTATATGCATCGATATTTACGTGTATCAACGAGTTTAAGTTTGTTCGTTTAGGTGCGGCCCTTTTATAGATAAAAATACAAATAAGAATTATTCTGAGAATCGAGTCGTGTTTCTAGAAAGTGTTTTAAAAAAAACACTTTATTCGCTTATATTTATTTCTTTTTATTTAAGCGAGAGAATTTTATTAATAAATTAATTAATATCAATATTTTTTATTTTACTGCTGTACTTTTTATAAATAAATTGTTAAAGATAATGCATACATATACACATATATATATTCATTATTAATATTTTAAATATAACTTCCAAGTTAAACTATTTGAATACGGATCGTTTCTATATTTCGCGTTACGTATTATAAAACATGAACATTTAAAGCGCATTATTGTAAGTGTTCATGAAGCTTATCTCCTCTAGCCTGTATTAATTCAACCACTACGCCATACCATTCCCGTTAAATAAATCCGATAAAAAACTATAGTATACAAATGCATATAAAAATAGGGCAAATTAAATGAAAGATAATTATAATGAGATGTAACGCAGATTGGATTACGAAATATCATTTTTTATTTATAATCTATATTTTTATAGTTATATTTTCGCTATCGATGTGTACAATTAATTAGATTAAAAAATTTATAATTAAAAGAATGTTAAAATTCTAGAAGATTTTTTATTCCACTGGTTGAACAACCATTAGTTGGTAATTCGTCTTGTTCGCGTTGGGTAGTATCAGCAAATTCTGGTGGTAGATGAAGAATCTGCAATTTAATGTAACAGATATAATATCCAATACTTCGATGATAATAATTAACGCATTCTGTGCTATGTGTACCATAAATAGTACATCAAATGGCCTGAACGATTAGTTGAGCAAAAACAGCATAACATGGAAATTGTTAATTACAATAAGTATATATACCTCTATTATAAATCTTTTACGTCGTAATTTAAAAACAAGATCTCTCGATTCAGGTGTATGAGGAGCCAATATATTTAAGGCTGGTAATTTTTTTATATGTAATAGACCGTGATAATTTTTGAAAAGAGGATTAGTTTCTTTTGTAGAACCAGCAAAAGATTCTAATCTGATAGCGAAGTCTGATAAGTGTTCCAGTCGTTTCACGAAATTATCCTGAAAAATTTGCAAATAAATTAACGTTATACATGTATTTACATACATATGTTTTGGATGTAAATATAAATATCATAATTCAGCAGAACTAACACAATAGTTATAACTCGCAGTTGGAATGCTTATCGATGCAACTGCAAAAGAATTTCTTAATAGAGCTCTCAAACAATATAGAAATTTAGATATATTCTCATAAATATTATTTCTGGAATCACTAAACCACATTCGAGAACCCAAAGAATCAATAGAAATTCTCAATACATTTCTTTTATCTGGTTCATCGGAAATGAAAAATTTTCCACTCTTTAAAGTTTTTGCAATAGTTTTTAATAAATCTTCATAAGCAGCGTTTTCAAAAAAACTATTCTTCATATTCTTCATTGGTTTATTCCACTGTGTTATATTTGCATCGTCAATAACTTTCTTGTCCATTGATTTTGTAAGATCATAGAAATGTCCAAAAACACGACTTCCCGTAGGAGATGAATCCACTGTTCTTAAATTTTGATATCTCCATGCAATTTTCATTCGTTCGTCCATGGATTCTATGTTAGGTTCAGAAATAGTGTCGGTTATTGGAGCTGGTATTTTTGATAGCAAAGTACTAAGTTCTGTATCTTGAGAAGCTATTAACAAAGGATGATTGGAAACTATTCCTTCTGCTATAAAATACTTTTGCATCACATGAGCATAAATTCCATAAGTATCTTCCTCTGTAAAGAGCACATTGGCATAAGAAAAACAATAATGTGCATTACTATTGCTAGATAATAGTTTACATACCAATTAAAAATATAGATCCAATAGGTAGACCACCGCCTAAAGAACAGTAATTTGCGTCATTTAAATGTTTGTTCCATAAATTAAATAAAAACACATACCAACCTATCGTATGATCCAAAGAAGGTATTCCAGTAGATACAAGAAGTTGTGCATTTTTAATGGAAGGTTTTGTACCCGGTATATAAGGAATTCTGGATTTACTTTTAGTACTTTCAAGTGCCATTATTATTCTCTTTTGCCTGGTTTATCACATTATATATACTCCAAATATGTATTGCACGTATTATTCCACAATATAAAAAGATCTTTCAAAATGTTTACCACATAGTGTTAATACACTGAATTTCTTGAAAACAAACTAAAGAAAAATACACGTGTGTGGTGTCGCTAGTAAAACATTTTATGTAACGATAATGTAACTCGCTATTTTATCTTTTCATTAGATACTAAAACAAATACGACGCTTTTCACGTCGATAAAGTTGATAAGAACTAAAAATAAGTTTGACTAAGTCGGTAAGAGGTCGATAGGAAAGAAAATAAATTTAACCACTTGGTAAGGATACTTCTGAATAGATGGCATTAAAAATCGAAGATGCATCTTTATTTAAAGCAGACGTCGCAAGTTGGCGTTCTGAATCAAAAAGAAATTATGGTTCGTTGTTTGAACGATATATGCTTCCGTACCCACGCGCAGTTCTGTTAATCGCATCGCGCGCTTACGAGGAGCCGAATCCAAAGTGCCGTTCGGGTTACGTTTCTGTTCGGTTCTTCGAAGGCACCAATGGAAATAATATTCCCGAACATTTAAATATACGAAACGCGACAGTTATACGTTGTAAACGTGTAGTATTGTTGCTGCCAGTTGACGACGCGCTAAGGGGAGGGGGGTTTATTTAAAAGTGAGGTTATGCAATTGTTTTTTAATTGATCTTATGCGCGGCGCGTTCGATGCCGACGCTCAATGACACATTATATTATAAATATACCTCGGGGATAAAATAGAAAAAAAAAAGGTTTGATCAATTTTTGACAACAAGATAATAAGTTATTTTAAACGAAACGATTGAAGGGGTAAAAGAGAAGAAGAAGAAGTAATAGAATATGAAAAGTGAGAGATAGAACAAGCACGATTGAAGGATCTACGATTTTGTTCAATCGTTACTAAAGGTACTCATATAAAGTTATTAAGTATAAGAAAGAAAGCGCGACAAAGAAATTATATGAAAAGAGATAATATTCTGTGTATAGTAAAGGAGTAGAATAAAAAGAAGAAGAAGAAGAAGCGAGATAGATATAGGAAGAGAAGTGTAACTGTCATTGCTGTCAGTCGTTGGTCGAAGTTGGTGCAGCTCGGCCGGTTTTGCTAAAGCAAACGAAACACCGTTCGTTGGTTGAATCTTTTCTCCTTGACAGATTCCTCCGTTGTTGCGTTAGATCTCGTACTCCTGTCATCTGTCGGTGGCACGAGTTGATAGCGGTGCGGCAGCGGCACGCTCTTTCGACTACCTGTTGTGCCGACGTTCGAAGCGCGCCACAGCCCGTCGTCTTTACCCCCGCTCCGCCCGCCTAACATTACCTGCCCCCCTCTCTCTCACTCTCTCGCTCACTCCGATCGGTCGTGCGTCCGTCCGTCCGTCCGTCCGTCCGCCCGCCCGCCCGTCTGTCCGTATGTACGTCCCCTTCCTTGTATCGTATCCCTCGTGGCGTCGTGTCCCGCCACCGCCACCGCCAGCACATAGCCGCTGCCGCCACGCCGCTGCTGCTGCCGACCTCGTCGACGGCGACGATGAGTGCCAAGCGGTTTCCCGACGGTAGAACGAAGCGCGCGCTCTTCGTCTTCTCGAGATTCTCGATAAAGCGCGCGCACGCGCTTCTCCATTGACAGACAGAGTGCTGGAAAGAGTGAGCGGGGGAGAGTGTGTGTGTGAGAGGGAGTGAGAGAGGGTGAGGGGGGAAAAGAAGCGCGCGAGATACGGATACCAAACATCGAGAGTGCGCGATCGGTCACGCTCACGTGGAACGTGTCTTCTTTCTTATCTTCCGCCTTCTACTGCTATTACTTAGCTACTACATTACACCACTACTACCATCACATAACCTTCTTCCTATTAGTATTTCACTATTCTTCCCGTTTATGCGTGAACAACAACTCGTCGGAGTAAGTAACGATTCGATGTAAGGAGGAAGTGAAAAGGAAGAAGAAGAGAAGAAGGTGGTCGAGGTGAACCGAGCGTGTCAAATGCCGCTCGTTGTCGGCTCACCGTCGTCTGTCAGCTGCCGATGGAGGATGCTCAAATTGGTGGTAGCATCGAGAGCTACTGACGAGGTCAACGTCGTCGTATCTAGCGACAGTGATAACCACGAACAGGAGGAGGACTCGTTTGTTTTACCAATTGCAATAATTTATCACTGAGCTGGCTTACTCTGCGGTGGATCTAGGCGGCTGTATGGAGGCCGGGGGGCTTCTGCCTCGCCAGCCCTCGCAAGGCCCCCCCGGCATTGCCCCTGCCTCTATATCGGTGTGCGTGGGGCAGGGCCCAAACGGTAATTCCAATAACAATACCAATAATAATAACGGGCCAAGTTTAGTTGGAAATTCTGTAATCGGTCAGCCCAATTCCGTAGCAGCTACTGCTTCAATTCATGACCTTAACGCTGTCGGACAGTTGAGTGTTACAAGTCAACAGCAGCTTCAATTACAACAAATGGGTCAGGCACCTGGTATGGGTGAGTTTCCGCCCTCAAGGAGGGAAGCGATAGATCGTCTTAGACGTAGGCTCCATAATTATCGTCGCAGACATACAGAATGTGGTCCAAAATTTGAACAGAGTTTTAATGGACATTGCGAACAAAATATACAAGACACTTTAGTTTTGAAGCAACGTTTCCTAGAGAGTAAAGCCAAGAGACAGGCGAAGAAGACGGACAAGAAGCAGACCGAGCAGCAGTCCGTAGGTCTATCCAATGTTCACGTGGTGAGTCTTTTTCAATATTATTCTTAATCGATTTCGTAATGAAGTATCTAGAAAAAAAAGGCTTGATTGATTTTGAAATAGACGACAAAACTATGGCTTCGCTACGCAATTTCAATCTTGTAAATATTTTAGAAGAAAATAATTTATCCATTATCGCATTCGTTAAGTATCAACACCATACATTTTCTTTAATCTAAAAGTCTTGAGATTCTCTCTTCTAGCAAGTTTTATCTTAAAAAAATATAAAAGTTAATCGTCAACGATTAGAAATTAACTCGATCTCGTTAATTAATCCCGTTCGATGACCCTACGCGTTGCGTTACGATTCGGAACGATGTGTATGCTTTAATTATCCTTAATTGCACCTAACGGGAATGATTTTTTGTGAAAAGCTAGAAATAATTATTTTTCCGAACGATAGTCGCCAGTCGTCGTCCACTTGTTGCGTCTCTGAGCTCTCGAAAATCACGACGAGTCGATCGCGCTTGGCAACTGCGTGCCATCGAACTCCTTGCTCGAGTGCAGTTTGCCGTAGTAAACTCCTTTTGTTCGGTAACGCGCGCGTGCTATATATAAACCGGGTGAGTTTAAGCCACCGATATACATACGTGCCGTTGTGAAATTTAAAAAAAAATCGCTTCTTTTATTTTGCCACTAATTTTATGTATTATTTCATATCGATACCACGATCTTTGAATTTCTTGAAGAAAAAAAAAAATACCCCTAGGATATACTTGCATTTATCTAGACACACGTCTCGTTATAGACTATATATTCAGTATTTTAACGTTCCTCGTGTTATCGGAATATACGAAGATTAGATAAATGAAGGAATTTTTCAAATTGATTTTCTATAGAAAATTTTTTTTCGTTAAATCTCATCAAGTTTAAAAGAAACTCTGCACAATTAAATTCTTCGCTTTTCTTTTTCTTTTCACAAATTCTCTACTACAAATCTATATCTTTTCTTTTTTTTTTTTTTTGTTGTTTTGTCTAAAAATAAAATTTCACATTTAATTCGATTATTAAATTTCTATCGTTTAACGTCACACTTTATGGAACAATATTAATAATATCGATATATTAATTATAGACGATAATTGTAAGCCGTTTATAATAATTGTTTTTCATTGTCTCTAAGAAAAGATACTTATCATTGTTTCTCAATATTATGGAGACAATTTTTATCGTTTGGAATAAATCAGTCTTGATAAATAACTTTTAATTCTTTAAAGCGTTTATCGATTTGTTGGTAAGACGTCAGAGAAATACGATTAACGCGTCAGAATAATAACATTACGGTGCTTGTTTGGCTGATGATATTTCGAGGTTGACCGAACAGCAGGTAGATTTGCAGTGATGTAGTAGCATGAACGTCATCGCTTTTGTACATCGGTTGTTACTAACATAAGTTTACGTAGGTTAACGCGTAGGCGCCGTTCCCGAGATGTCTCCATATTAACCTTGCATTTACGTCAATGCAGGGTCGGTTTTACCCCACCTGTGACGTTCTTTCGATCGCCCTGTACGATGTCCTTAATTTGTTATTCGTTTAACATTTATTCAACTTCTTGCTGGTTATAGAAATTACATGCATGCACTTTGCTTTTTGTAAAAGTAATAATACTAAAAGGTTGATGAAAAAGGAAAAGGTAATGGGACAATACAACGAAGTTTTTACGACACAAATGTGGAGATAAATAACAGGGTATTTTTAAGATAACAACTTCTGAATGTGTTTGTCTCGAATTTTGGATGTTAAAAAATTCGAACTGATTCCATAGGTTCATGAATTATGGATCGATTAAATGGTGGAACAATATGAGAGAATTGATGATTATTTTAGATGGAATAAGAAGGATGATACCTTCTTCTTCTTTTTTTTTCTATTTTAATGTCTAATTTTGTACTTTCGATACACACACATACACATATAGTGCTAGAATAATTAATTTAGAAATGATTGAATTAAAAAGAGACTAAAATTACATATGTTGATGAGATCGTAAACTAGATTGGCTACGTGTTTCTCAATGTCATGATATTTACGTAGACATCAGATCGTAAGTGGACTCTGTTTCGTTGTGCAAACTCGTGTTCGACGATACCGTAAATCGATATTGTGAGTAAATGTTGGGGACAGTATATAACGCGGTTAATGATTCTTGGCATAAACATTGTACTATTATTTTATACATATATATATATATATACAAGGTAAATATGTCCTCTACATATCGCGTGACGTTCGAATGTTTATTAATAAATTGTAAGTAGGAAGGAAGTCTCGTGTCGCGCGATATGTTTTTTCGATCGATCGGATAAACTATTAGCAGGATAGGTATTGCTTAAAATAGAATATCATTTTTTCCTTTTTTTTCTTTTTTGCATTAAATCATTATAACGTTGAAATAAAATTTGAACGGTATCCTTTTTATTGTAACAAATGGTAACGCATATCCAAGAATGTACTTACACACATTTACATACGCGGGTGCACGTGTAAAAACGTTATAAGTAGTACTATATACCTCGTTCATTTAATTGAAGTAACATAATCCTGACGCGACGTTACGGTTCTCGCCGGAGAACGAAAAGTGCGAACGGGCACGAGTCTAGCGGGGAAAGCTGTGGGAACCATGATTTCCGTCGAGAATACTCGATTGCGATGTAGGAGATTCTTTCGAACGACGATTCTTCAGAATTATTTTTTTTATCTCTCTTTTCTTCCTCCACCTCCTCTTCTTCTTCTTCTTTTTTGAATCCTTATGAAAATCGAGAGATATGTACGAACCGTGAGATGAGTAAAGTTCAATTATAATTTATTGAAAATCTTTTGTTTAGAGATCAAATCGAAGGAATTGTATTTCTATAGAAATCAGCTGAAGTTTCGGCAGCAAACTCGAGAATAATATTTGTTGGCAAGGTTTACTATTTACACGCTCGTTTATGCTTCCGGCGTTTGCGTTGACATCGTCTCGACTCTCCTCTACACTCGTAAAATCACTCTCTCGTTACTCGTCCACGTTCATTCTTATTCAAAGCTGTCTGGTGTCGCGGATAACACGTGTCAGAGCTGCAACATCTCGCAAAGCGAAGAATAGGATTGGCTGGATTGCCGACAGGGATTCTCAATTGATGTGAGAATTTGTTTCTCTTCTTCTTCTTTTTGTTTATTTGCTCTCTTATCTTCTTTCTTTCTCTTTCTGTCAGTCATCTACCATCGAAGGTGCCCACGATGAAACGGACATAAGGTTATTTGTTCTTGTTCATTCTTATCCAAGTCTACTTCAAGAAAAGAGAGAAAAGAGAGAGAGAGAGAGAATGACTCACATGCTGAATGTTGCACCAGAGCAAGTTCGTGAGAGCAGTGCTTCTCAATCGACACCACGCCTTGAACACCTTTTTATCATCCAATCTTCTTGGAATCGTTACTTCCTGTCGAGAAATCAAAACGATAAGAACTTCGGTTCTTATCTTCGATGCAAAGTGTATTCTAAATATTTTAAACGTATTTCAATTTAAATGCATCTTTCTCGTATAAATTTGTTTTTAATCATATTTACAATTAGAGAAAATATCTTTGGTTTTTTTTACAAATTAGTAAATTATTTTCAAAAAAAAAAAGAAAAGAAAGATAGAAAGATTTTGTAAGGTAAAGTTTTCCATCGTTTAGTCGAGAAGATCGAGATGAGAAACTCTTAGAAATAATATCAAACATTAAATGAAGAAAAGAAAAAACGTAAATGTCACCCACGCGTTCGTCTACTCGTTCTTAAAATACAAACATACATCGACTTATTAGGCGTTTGAAAGTGGCAAGAAATTAACGCTACAAGATCGATCTGTCGTGTGTTTTTTTTTTTTTTTCATACAATCGATAAAGAGAGAGAGAGAGAGAGTTCGCTAAAGAGGAGATCTCGACTCTCGTCGACTTACCGATTTTTTCGTAAATCTCTGAGACGCGCAAAGAAAACGGAATGGAGAGACGAACGAGAGAGAACGGGAAAGAAAGAAAGAAAGAAAGAAAGGTGAGAAGAAGGAAAGAAAGAGGCCGGTTCGTTCCACCTACTCGTAACTTGTATAAGAAACAGAAAGAGAGGTGGAGTGCGAGAAGTTCCTTCGCCAAATAGGTCTGCTCACCTTGGACGACAAGTTGGCAGGACATCCAGAGAAAAGGCTGAAAGATGCTGTCCGTGTATATATACTCGAATACATTCGTAGTCCTTATAATGTGTTTGAGAAAGAGAGAGAAAAAGAGAGAGAATAAGAATGAGAATGAGAAAAGAGATAGACTAAAGATTTGCATCACGTGCCGTGCACAAAAATCGACGATCGAACTAAAGATCGAGGAAGACCGGGGTTCTCACGTGAAACACATGATCGGACATAGCCGATAAACCGGAGTAATTAATTAATGCTACTTCAATGCAGATTAATGCAGATCGAATTCAATCGTTGATAGAAGGGTAGTTTTAATTTGTATATGCTACTTAAAACTTCTTCGATCGTCAATGACGGTTCTTATTTTTCTTTCATTTTAAATTCTCTTTTATATATGCATTCATGTAACTCGTATATATATGTATATATATATATGTATATGTTGGGGAACGATTATGCAAAGTGTGGGCGGGGTCCTCTTCGTCGTTCGCGTCAAATTCGCGATCGGCCGTTTTGATAATCCGACATGATGAGAATATACTCGTCAAGTAAGTTGTATAACATTTCATATTTATGACGAATCGATGGAACAGCTTTATTTTCCTTCTTCTTCTTCTTCTTCTTCTTCTTCAGGCATTTTGTGATAATTGATATTTAATATAAATTAGATATTTTTAAGGATTTACTACAATGGCTATTTGGTGAAAAATATATTTTTCAAATTTGGATCAATTTAGAAAATATTTCTTCGTATAAATTTCCATCGGTGAAAATCGGGGGCGTGCTTCGTAAGGTCGGTACGAGCATCTCCGAAGGTTTTGTTCCTTAGAGTCGAGCGATCTAACCTTGACACTTAAAGGAAGAATCGATCGGCTTTAGTCGACTTCGTGTTTCATTCGGTTCTCCTCCTCTCACCTTTTACCTTTCTCTTGAAATTCTACGTCGCGCTCGAAGTGACTCGAATTCGAAAGAGAAAACTCTGTTAAACTCGACACCTTCCTAAGAACAACTTCCTTGCGAGAAGAAAAAAAAACAAAAAAGGTGAAATGCAGATTGCCTTGTATTCGATTCGCAGAATCTTTTTCCTCTCTTTCTTCTCTCTCTCTCTCTCTCTTTCTCTCTCTATCTATCTTTTTCTTACCCAAGGCTGTGATCGAAGCAATGACAAAGTGCCTCTCCGTGTCCTCGAATCTACGAGTAGAAACACCATGACTCCTCCCACGAGCTTTTCCATACGTTCATCAATATCTTTCGTTAGATAAAAAACAAAATTAGGAAAAAGAAAGAAGAAGAAGAAGAGTTGGATTTTTTTGTAAGAAAGAATTTGTAGGGTAGTAGATAGAGGTATATATATTTAAGAGTGAGAGGAGATTCTTGAAAGAAATCGTTTTTATCGTATCGAAGTAACTATTTGTTAGAAGAAATAATACTTGGCGTGTTTGTAATATGTTCATTCTTGAAATTCCAAAAGCTTGGAAATTGTTACCTTCTTGACCACCCAAGATGGAGTATCAAAGACGTTAATCAGATTTTTATACCTTATTTTTCTCTTCTAAAGAGAGAGAAAGAAAGAGAGTTACGTCTTTAATTCGTCTACCTTAGGTCGCTCGATCGCAGGAGACGCAGGTCTGTAATTATCTGCTTTGAAGAAATACATAGTTGCTGGTTGGTAGAAGATTTCTGAATCAAGGACAATCTCAAGAGGCGAGACGAGACAGCAGCAACAGAGAGAAAAATAGATACATATATATATAGAAAATATAGAGTGTGTTATTTGTTAAATGGAAGTGAGACAAATTGAGTAGATCTTCCTTCTGTTTCTATTGAATTTTATCATCGATACAATACCCTTAAACATTATTTTACGATGAATAACTTTGCAATAAAAAACGATCTAATCAAAATCTCAATTCGTTGATTGCCAAATTATCTTACGTTTTTCTTTTTTATTTTTACCTCCTACGAAACAAGATCGGAAAATAAGAGCAAGGAAAAAAGAGAGAGAAAGAGAGAGAAAGAGAGAGAAGAAAAAGAAACGAAAATATAAAAACATAAATAATAATAATTTAAGTAAAATATTTTATTTCTTTCAAAAGAGTTTTAAAACCGATCCTTTCTCGAAGCGTGCCACGAGAGCAGCGTACCGGCGAAAGGCAATATTTTTTATGACGTCCAGTCGGTTTTATGACTGTTTCACGTTTAATAGTTTTAAACACAGCCTGCGCGCGAGTGCATAAATTCGCATTCAAAGAGAATAAAATCGTTTCGGGGTTTTTCATTCTCAGCGTAGATAGAGGAGAAAGAGAAAGAGAAAGAAAGAGAGAGAAAGAATCGTTTGAAAATTGAAATTACTCCGTGGTGAGAGATACGGGGAAAAGTTTATTAAAACGTTGTCCCTCCACCTTCCACTCCTCTTCATTCACATTTTCTTTCTTTCATTTTTAATTTTTATTTCCCTTCTTTTCTTTTTCTTTTTTGACGCAGTTATTACACCGATCATCGAATCCGAATCGAATGAAAAGAAAAAAACACACACACACACATGCACACATACTTTTACTAGCGTATTACTCGTGTTCTTAAATTCACGAATAAGAATCGTGTTGAATCAATTACGAGATTAACTTTGAAATGTTATCCTTTCTCGTTTAAAAGTGTAGCAAATTTGATTGAAAAATGATCTTTGTTTCTATCTTTTATTTATCTCTTTATCTTTCTCTTGTACATATTATCTTCTGTACCTTTGCGTAGTACATCTCTGATACAACTTATTCTCATTTCTTTTATCTCCCATAAATGTCCTTTTTTTTTTGTTATCTCGACTTCGAAGTTACGATTTCACATGAGCTAAAGCGTTTTGGATTAGCTTAAGAACTATACGGGAGACTACCCTTTGAACTCGAATCGATGTCCCTCGAGAATGCTTACGACGACGGAACGCGCGTGATCCTCAAAAAGTAACCAACAGGACTCTCTCCGTTTTTTTTTTCTCTTTCTCTTTCTGTCCCTTTTCTTGGTCTCGCTGCTCCATACACTCGAAAGCATGGTAAAAAAAGACTCGAAATGTAGGCATCGTTCCAGGAATTGTTCGAAGAATCCTTCGTTTCTCCCTTGCTTCTAAACTACCTTGGCAAAAGCACCCGTACAAGTTTTCGAAATCGCATTTCGTTGTTGAAGAATATGTGTGTGTGTCTGTGTTTGTGTGTGGGCTTGTTAACATGTAATAGAAATTTTCTAATTAAACAAATCCTAATCCAATTTCATATTTTTTTTTTAAATCTTTCATTGGATTCGTTGATCCATTTATTTAGATTTATTTTTTATCTTTTCTTCGAAAATTTTTACATAAAAATTTCTTGTTTCTTTTTGTAAGATCAAGTTTTTCATTGTATTTTTTAATAAAAATGTTCTAATTATTTATACGATCAAAGTCAAGCACGTGGTAACACTTTATTGGTATTACCTCAAATTCCTTACTATACCTTTCCCTTATTTTTTTTTTATTTTTATCTACATTTGACCTTTTTTCTTGTAGACCATCGAAGTAGACCCAACAAGACACAATGGTCAGAATCAGAAAAGAATTCCTCATTTGATTTATGGCCACTTATTCTAGTTTTTCATGATTTTCTCAAAGCAAATCCAGACTTATTTTATATTCATCTTCGTTTAACCGCTTCTCAGTCCATGTTTAGTTATTTTCAGAAAAATCTGTGCTGAAGAGTTTATATTTTCTGTACAAGAGCTAAGATACAAAAAAGAAATATATTTTTGTGTAACAGGTTACAAGGTTAATCTTGTAAAACATTTTCTCAAAGTATGCGTATATAAAAAGAAGATAACAAAAAAACTACAATCAACAAGATTGAAATTAATTTTTTAAAATAATAAAATAGAAATATTTTAATAACTTTGATAAGAGAATATTATTGAAAGGTAGTAAAACATGATTCGCATGATAGGGTGGTACGTCTAGATTTCGACAGAAGGAAGGGTGTTACATTCCGAGAGAATGACGCATGCCGTTTGAATGCCCTAAGCGATTCTCCTTTTCCTCTGGTCAGACTCCTTTATTTTTCTCATCTCTCTTTATCTCCATCTCGGTACTTTCGTTCAAATACTTAGTAAATATTAAATCGATTTTTTAACTACATTATTTAATGTCGAATTAACGGAGAAGATCAACTTTGATGTAGGTAGCGGTCTTATCCACTTTGCTATTCCGAGCTGGAATTCTCCTTACACCGTAGCCCTTGTACGTGTTCTTGCTATATATTGAAACATGTTATAATTAGCAGAGATTACGCTTGGTAACTCGAGTCATCAACGGTTAGAGGAATCTGTTCGATCATATGAAATTTGGTTTTGATAATCTTACAATTAGTTCGATTATTGATGATTAACACGTTGATAAGAAATAATCGTAAAAAAGATTTTCGAATCTATGAATATTGTATTAATTCTTATAAGTTATCTTTTTTCTAAACTCCATTAGTGATCTTGGTATTATTTTCTCTTTTAATCTTTCTTTTAAATTACATTATATTAATATTATCTCTCGTAGTTTCCGTACTCTTGTTTCAGTTAAAAACTCAAGAAGTAATGAATTATTGTATTTTCTTTGTACTAATGGGTTTATCCTATAAAATAAAATAAAATAAAGTAAAAAATTAATCTTAACTTTTGTTTTATCCTATAAGGAGTTTTTTTTTCTTTTTTTCTTTTAAATTATAATGTCAACGATAAAGAATCATATATTTAACAAAGAAAACATTTTCAACTTCCGTCTATCCAAGTCAAATCCAATGGGATAGGTAGATCTCATTTTATTTGTGCGCCACACATGAACACGTGTGACTTGGTTCTGGACTCGCACGTAATGAGCGACACTTAAGTTACTGGTCACGTTCCAGTTAGATGGGCCGTACGCCAGCGAATACAGTATCTCCGGAAAAGTTTCTTTTCTCTCTTTCTATCTTTCTATCTTTCTCTCTTTCCTTCCTTTTTCCCTTTCCTACCCCACCACACCCCACCCCACCCCTTTCTTTCTTTTCCTTTATCTCTTCGTTCTCTAGAATATACGGACTCGTTCCGTTAGACTTTACCGGTCCCTACGATATTTGTCAGCACCAGGTGTCGTAAGAAATACACTCGAAATTTTCAGTTCTCTTTTATTTCTCTCTCTCTCTTTCTGTTTCTCTTCTTATACCAGTGGAACCCTTTTTACGAAGGATTATTACAGAGACACGAATATTCCTAACAAGCATACGTTTTTCAACGAGTCTTATGTGGGTGGACCGAACCACCAATTAGACCATAGACAAATATTTACAAAAAACATTTTCATACGTTCCTTTATGAATTAATTATAGAATAATTGTAAAATAAACATTAAAAATCCCAATCGATTATTTGACTTGAAACAATTAAAGTTTAATCGCACGAGCCGATTTTTCTTTCTTCGTAGGACAATCGAAGTTACTTTACGAATTCGCATCATTCCGTGTGAGTCCTTTGTCATGCTTGACAATGTTAAACCGGTAACAGAGAATCTAAGAAAGGAAGGAAGAGAGTATCTTCGGAATAATAATGCAATTGTCGTCTCGAATGCCGAATACGTTATTCTTCATTGGTTTAGATCAGTTGCACGTATAGTCACAAACCTTATACAACATGTTATAATTAATGAGACATCGATCGATGATAATATACTTACCGTATTAGAAATATAAAGATAATAATATTTTTCTAATAATATCATTTATATTTTGTTCATTCGTGTTAGCGAAGGTTACAATCGAAATTGGCAAAGAATTTTTACCGACTGAACTGTCATTCTGAATATTTGTTATTAAATCAAGTGAGACACTGTTATGCGAGATGTTTAAAGATATTGCATTTATCTAACGGTATTCTAATGAAATTATTATTTAGGCTAATAAAAGAGAGGTCTACTCCCTTCCCCCTGTCCCTCTTCTTATGATGACTATAACGAAACAAGTCTTTATTTTCTTTTTTCGGGATTAGTAACATTAACGAAGGTTGCACAACCGTATGGTCCCCATCGGTGAACGAGCTCTTCATATGTATTATATTTACACGTATATACATGTATTCACATGTACTTATGTACATTCTTTACGTCTACACAACGTTCCTCTTTGCTTCTTATTGCGACTGCCACATCGAATGACTTTCTCCGTTCGACACAATAACCTATGGATTATACGATGAACGTACGCGAAATTGGGTACATAAAAGTTATTGGTTACGTAGCTTTTTTTCTTTTTCAATATCGAAATGACTTTCACGGTTCGTCGAATTCATATATATAAGCATATGAATATGCATTTTCCCATATAAGAAAAATATTTTCAGATTCGAAGATTTGCGTAAAGTTTAACACGTTCTTGCCGACGTGACCTACCGGTGGGTTACACTCATGGTGGGTTACAAACGTACATATGAGTTTCTCGACCAAATTGATGGTTTATGAAAAACCCCATATATAGGGCGATCGTTCGCAAAGGGTTAACACCGTGTATAAAATTTGTTCTTATAGATCGAACTTTATCATCTGGGGTTGGTCAAACGTTTGCTCTGTTAACCGCTATAGTAAAGATTTCTACGGGATTTAATCGACATCCGCTCTTTATCAATTTCACCATCGACCTAGTACATACTCTGCATCATACCTCATGAGTATTCTAATTCGCTTCTGGACATGCATACATGTATGTATGTATTTATATAGTTGTGTTGTATACACATAAATGATTCTAGAATGAGATCGAAAATTAGGAAGAGGAAGTTTAGAATCTAAAAAAGTGTATCAAGAGATAAAAGAAGATAAAGAAAAACATTGTTCAGACAAAATTCAGATACATTCTCGAAGTATGTTTAGCAGAAGGTGGTCTCTCGAGAGAGAGAGTGAAAGAAAGAAAGAAAGAGAAAGAAAGAGAGATGGTTCGTTGAGCCGGCGCCGAGATTCTTTGCGACTCGATGCTGTCCCAGTGCACAAAAGCCATTCGATCGCTCGAGCCAGATGCTAGACTCGTAGGTGTCGTCGTCGTCGTCGTCGTCGTCGTTGTCGTCGTTGTTGTCGTCCACTTCGTCGACGGGATAGCTTACCAATTGGTACAGACTCGCTGTTTATGCGTCGAGATGCCTACCGGAGAAGTCGGAAGTGGAGGAGGAGAAGAAGAAGAAGAAGAAGGAGGGAGGAAACGTATGCGTGTACGCGGTGCATTTCACGCGATGCACACTTGCATTCGACTTTAGTGCACGCACTCCTCTATCTATCTCTATCTTTCTTTCTCTTCCTTTCTTTCTTTCTTTCTTTCTTTCTTACTCCCTCTTGTCCGCACGGGCGCACTCTGCACGAACTTTCCCCACTCTTATCGCCACCACCCCCTCCTTAATTCTTTTCATCTCTCTTTTTTCTTCCCTCCTCTCTTTCTCTCTTTCTTTCTTTCTGCACTCTGCGCTCGCGCGCTCACTTATGTGCGTGTACGTTGGAAGCAATGCCACCCGTCCGTCGAGCGCCGCGCTGTTGCCACCTCTTCGTCCCTCTTCTCCTCCTCCTCTTATATACCTCCTCGCGCATTAGAGCTCCAGCTGAGTATTCCTCCAGGGGTTCTCAATAACATCCTCTTACGTCTTCTCTGTACTATATCTCGGCTTTAACTGGTGGTACTCTTTCTCTCTATCTCTCTGTTTCTCTCTGTTTCTCTCTTTCTGTATCTTTCTGTCTCTTTCTGTCTCTGTCTCTGTCTGTCTCTTACCATTACGCGTTTAAAAGGTTTTGTACATTCACCGAAAGGTGCCGAGAGTTGAAGCGACACTGTCTTTCGAGGCCGATCACCGGGAGCTTTTACTAAAGCGTTACGCTCGAACTCGTCTTAGGGTATTGGGACATTCGTTAACTTCGTAGGGATGGATACCGATCTTCAATCTCTTTTATCTTTTTATTTTTTTTATTTATTTTTTTTTTAATTACAAAAATTTTTTTTACTCTTTTTTTCGCTCTCTCTCTTTCTTTTATAGTACGAACAAATTTGTTGGATTCCCAGTGAACACAAAACGTTAATATGACGTAAATATTTACTTAATTTACGTAAATTACGTAAATCGTACGTCATATTAACGTTTTGTGTTCACTGGGATTATTATTTATTGAATTCGTTTAATGTCAGGAAGAAAGAGAGAAAAAGAATGTAATTGTTTCAACACGAATGTGTGTGTGTTTGTCTTCTTCTTTACGTTTCCTTATCTTTGACCCTTAGGTCGTCATATCGACACCAAGGATCTGATCGATCCAATATGTGTGTATATACCACCGTGGCAACGAGTTTCGATAGTGTTTCTCTTACCAAGAAACTTGTGTAATACTCTTTCGAATTGAAAACGATAACTCCTGTGTTTTAGTTTTATTATCGATAGAAGAAGGCTATATACATACGTTTAATAGTATTTTTTTTTACTACTACGTTGTGAAATCTGTTTTTTGAAATAATTTCGGAGTTCTAAAAAAAACTTTGATTTTATTAATTCCTCTACACATTTTACTTGAATTCAATTATAAAATTACATGCACTATTATTATGAGTGGTACTGAAACAATAATTATAATAGTAACATTACTAATATTCAATTCATTCATAGAGAATGTTTTTTTTATTATGTGAAAATTATAGTAATTCATGTATTAGCCAATTAGTTTTATCGGAAGTTACTTATAACTCGACCTAATATTTTAATTATTCAATTTTGATTGTTAAATGTCATTATCTCTCTCTCTCTTTCTCTATCTTTCTGTGTTACATCGTTTTATGAAATTTGTTTCTTGAAGGTTTTCAAAATAAAAATTTAAGTTTTGTATACGTAGTATTTAACGTCCTCTATATAAGAAATCATGTTAAATAGTATATAGAAAAAGGGTGGATTACAGACATATGGCGGTTGTAGCAATGTTTTATGCTCAGGTAAAGTTTGGTCCGTTATGTATATGATTCACATAGTTGAAAGCACTGACTCGACGACCCTATAGAACGTTCCGTTCATCGGTAAGGTAGTAAACGAGAGAAGGGTGGTCGAAGAGTGTTGTAGAATCGAGGCGTTTAGCTTACGAGGAGGGCTGCTTCTAAACAGTGATGCTCAAGTTATAAATTCATTATATTTCTAAATATTATTCTTTATTGTAATATCATTTCTACTATTTTTATTATATATTATTCATCTAACATCTGATTACAATATATATAATATAATATATAATATCATATATGTATATAATATACATATTAGGTTGTCAAGTATAAAATGGAGCAAAAAATGCACATAATTGAATTGAAATTTGCTCCATTTTACACTTGACAACCTAATATATATAAAATATAAAATATAATATATAATACAATATATATATATTATTAGGTGGACCGGAAAGTAATGTCATTATTAATATTTCTTTGACACGACTTACAATTAGAAGTAGACTCTTCTGATTAGTTGATAAATGATAAATATTCGATATATCCAGAAACGACATTACTTTTCCATCTAATATAATATATATTATACATTTTGTTACATTATATAGAAAATATTCAAAGAGATACGTCGTCCTCCTCCTCCTCCTCCTCTATGTGAATTAGAGGATTAACTTCGATAAATTTATGAGTCGACAAAGCTCGTTGGCAAATGGGTTTGACATGATCAGGTATTTATTGATTCAATGGTAACGGCGGAGCATCTATAGCTAGATAGTATGATGTAACCGTAGAGAATGGAGTAACGGACTATAAGCTACCGGTGGATTTATACTATGCTTGGACATTAGAACATTACTGTGCAGTGAGTTTCGGCTATGTTTATTATTATTATTATTATTATTGTTATTATTATTATTATTTCGAAACGTAAGGGATATTTGCTTATATTTTTGATACGTTGACTGAATCCTCGATCAATACTAGTGTCAATACATATTTTTTGTTTCGTACTTTTAGAATATTTTTAGTTATCGTTCGTTTTTTAAAGATTCGTTTGGAAAGTTACAAAAGTAATATTTCGACTTTGATGACATCATTTATAAACAACGTATCTACAAAAAGTTGACTAAAATTGATAGATTGTTCGTGAAATTAATTATTCTTTATTTTTTAGTATCAATCATTTTGAAATCGGAGGGAAAAAGAAAATTAATCCGAGAGAAGTTAGTAAAAATGTTTTAAGTATTATTCGAGAACTTTGGACTCGTTGTATGCATATGTTATACCTCATTGGACTCATATATTTATATATCTTTTCTTTTTTCTTTTTTGTTTGTAATTTTTTTAGTTCAAACATACGAACGACGATCGACAAGAATAAACTATCATTTAACTAGTAACACTTATACCTAACTTGATAAAATCATCATTCATATATTAAACATATTATTTCGCAAATGTGTATATATAGTTATTGAGTATAATGTTGAATATATCTCTCTGTCGAGTTTTGTTACGATATCGACGATGTCAAAGGTCAATGTCGTGCGTTACGCAGTCCGATTTTTTAGCCAGAGTTGATTTGTACTTGAAAAATAATACTCGGTCATTAATTTAATAATCGTTGTCGTTGTCGTTGTCGTCGTCGTTGTCGATAAACAGGTAATAGTGAATGGTAATCGATTAGGATTTATCTATGATCGAGTAAAGTGAAATCTCTTGAATATCGAGACGAGATCTACACGCGTTAGAAATGTACGATTTATGTTTTGAGAAGAGGTTCTTTTTTTTTTTTTTTAAGTATCTACATCAATTTAACACTATTTATTTCAACAGATACTAAACGTTTCGTGATTGATTATCGTTGATCATCCTATTTTCGAAATACCAATAAATATATCGTATTTAATTTAAAGAAGAAAGAAAGAGAGAGAAAGAGTGAGTGAGACAGTGAGAGTTAAAAGTAAACGAAAGATACGATACGATACGATATAAAATACAAATGATCAAAATTTTGTCAGGTAAAGGAACAAAATCGCAAGTCCGAGGTGCTATTTACCGATTCTTTCGCGACCAAAATATTTTGGTGCATTCTATTTTCGGTACGCACGCGTCATTCGCAAACAATTAGCGTCCTCGAGGAGTTACTCACGACGAAAAACCGAAATGCCAATTTCTACATCGAACGTTCTTATTTTTCTTTTCTTTTTTGCTTAGTTATCGATAAAGTTATCATTCTGTAAAATAATTTACTTGACTCTTTCTTTCTCTACTTCTCTTTTTTTTCTTTTTCTATTTCGCGTTATTTTATCAGTTCGTTATAACATAAGGTTATATAATTAAGAGGTATGCGTTAAAAAATATATTTTCTTAATGAGTTTTAACAAGGACAAAATTGAATTATCTTCATTAATTTATCAAGAATTTATGAGAATTTCTTTCATAGTCATTTTATCATTTACTTGAGACGTTTATGTTTTATTATCATATTTAAACACACATATTAATACACACACACACACACATGTACATAGATTATGACATATTGGGCATAATTTATTAAAAAAAAAAGGAGAAACCTTGGATATACTCGATGATCGCTATCGTATTTAGTTGTTAGTCAAATTTAATGGATTAGAGTAGCTTATCGTAATTACCGAGATTACCTTGTGACGAGAAACATTGGCTGCGGAAAGAGGCCGGATAGTAGCTGGGGGTGGTAGTGGTGGTGGTGGTGGTGGTGGTCGAAAAGTAGCGTAAGGGCCTTGAATTTGAGGAGGAGTGAAGGCCAAGAAATAAGAAGTTGAAGTAGGGGATTAAAGGGATGGTATGTCGGAATGGGTCGCTCGATACTGACCATCTCACACCTCTCACTCTTTTTCTTTCTCTCTCACTCTCTCTGTGTGTTTTTCTTATTTTTTTTACCGTTTACGTCCTGTCATCGTTGCTTCCTCTCACAATAATTTTGTAATTATAGTTTCTAGTGATTTAATAACGAAATTTAATTAATCGAATTGTAACGTTTATTATAATTGATATGTTACATCAAATTATGATTATACAATTTTGTCCCCCTTATATTTCTTTTGTTTGATTTCCAATCAAGCAATTCAAGCATTGGATTATTTATTGAAAACGATCATTTCGATAAAATTTAACTTTATATTTCATTATCAAGATATATTGATAAATTGTTATCGTTTCAACGCAGTAACAGTGACCTTTCTATCGTTATCTCGTGAATTAGTTTTAAATTCAATACTTTGTTCGAAGAAAGAATAAGAATGTTGACTAAATATTGTTAGAAGTATAAGTATATATATATATACACAATTTCACAATCTTAAATTATATATTTGGAGCTCGTTTTGCTATCGTTTATCGTAATCGTTATCGCGTCTGGATACTTCAAGGTCTTAGCTTGGTTGCTAAGCATAATGCATATATTTTATAATTGTAAAAATTCATAGCTATGAGAAGAAGCATCGTATATATATATATATATTTTTTTCTTATGTTGGTACGGAAATGAAAGAAAAAGAGGGGGAAATAGAGAGGGAGAGAGTGACGCTCATTAATGTGAATTAAGACGACGAGGGATAATAATGCGATTCCTCGTGTTCTGCGATCGGCCAGACGATATCTATGTAAAGTTTTCAAGATCATTGACCGTGAAAACGATAACGAAGTTGGGCGACGATAAATGCGACGGTAAAATAAAAAAATTTTAATGGACCTCTCACGTACCATTCCTTCCAAATTTATTTCCTCAACGGATATTTTAAAGTATAAGTATGTTTATTTTATAAACCTTCAATTGGATAATATTATTATTGTCATAATAATAATAATAATAATACAAAATTATATATAAATTAATCACGTATTATATTCTAATATTCTCACCGAAATCAAATAATTTGAATATTATTTCTCTAATCTTTGTTTGTTTTTTTTTTTTTAATATAGATACACATAATACTTAATTATTTTTTTTAAAGATAATTGTCTCATTTTATAAATATTATGAAACAAAAATCGTTAGATATAATATCGAATGAGAAAGTGTCATGTTTTTATCTGTAACGGTAATTTGATCTGTTAATCGTGATAAATTCGAGAGAATGAAACGCTGGCTGTGCAAGTCTTATGTTAGTTAAAAACCAGTTGTCGTCGTCGTCGTTGTAGTAGTCGTCATTTTATTGAGACGATTTCGTGCCGTTCTAGTCGAGAAAACAGGTTGAGAACCATCGAAGAGCAGGAGGCAGCTGAGCGGACAAAGAGCGAACGGTTATTGCAGGACGACAGTGCAGACACGAGAGGCGGTACACACCGGTGGGCTCTCTTTCTCTCTCTTTCTCTCCCCCTTTCCCCTTCCCATTCCCCTTTCCACCTATCTTTTTGTCTCTTTCTTTCTTTCTCTCATTCTCTCATTCCCTGTTTCCCTCTTTCTCATTCACTCGCGTCATCCACCTCTCTCTCTCTCTCTCTTTCTCTCTTTTTTTTCTCTCTTTTTCTTGTCTTACCACACTGACTATATTCCTATAGACGACCAAACCTATTCCTTGCACCAAAACCTATAAGCTACTTGTACCAACACTTCCTGTCGCTCGCCAATGATACCTCGTTCTCTCTCTGTCTCTCTTTCTCTCTCTCTCTCTCTCTCTCTCTCTCAAATCTTTCCAGTCAAAGAGAATTGCTGTACCTATCTGACTATCTTCTTTGACTCTGAGGGTTTCACGAGAGCTATCGATCGCAATGTTCATTTTCAATAGGTCAACATCAAACGGGTTTATATTTAAACAAATTATTCAATTAGCATAATTATAATGGCGTAATTAAATGTCATAATGTAATACGTAAATAATCAATTCTATTATGTCACAAAATTAAATTATTTCTATATATTAAGTTGTCTAGTATGAAATGGAGCAAATTTCAATTCAATTATGTGCATTTTTTGCTCCATTTCATACTTAACATACACACACATATATATGTATATTTATTTAGTTATTGAAATTAATAAAATATTTGTTAATATATATTTAATCAGAGATTCTTAATGCGAATACTGTAAAGAGGTATATTTAGAATATACATATATATACATATGTAGGTATTTCGAAAGAAACAGATGTAACAATCCCGTGCTTGCTTGGTTTTACGGTAAAGCGAAGGTATATGTGTATGTATATACTACTATACTTCGGGTTTAACCTTGCTTCCAGAAGAATCGAAGNCTCTTTCTTCTTCTTCTTCTTCCTTCGTCCATGCCTATTTTTTCACGTCCCCATAATCGTCCTTTACGCGCACGAGACTCTTTCTCCTTCTTCTCTCTCGTTCTTTCTTTTCTGTCTTCCTCTTTCCTTGCATTCCTTTCTGTTCTCTCACGGACGTTCGAGTACCGTCCGAAGAGAGGCGAGTAGCAATGTGGAACGAGAATGTTTTCTATATCTATACCGTATTCCGAACTAACCATGCAAACGCCTCCAGCCATGGTCTCTCTTTCTCTCTTTCTCTCTCCGTTTCTCCCAGGTCATACTTGCGAATAAAGATAGTGCACGCAGATGAACACTTACTTATTGAAACAGGGAGAAGGAGGAGGAGGAGGAGGCATCAAACTTTCCCAGATTACTCTTAGATTTCTATCTAATATCTAACGAATTATCGTATATAACTATTTATATCGTTTGTTATCATACTCGTTAACTCTCGTTGCTATAAAATTATTTCCTTTTTTATTTTTAACAACTAATCGTTTTATTTCTTATTATTATTATTCATCTTCGTTCGTTTGCCAATCATGGAATTTAATCGATCTCTAAAATAAGAAAACAAATCTTTACGTAGAATTCACGTGTATATACCTCCGATGATATTTCCTTTTTGATTTTAACGTTAAAGAAATTCTTAACATTGTAAAATCTTAGTTGTTATCGTTTTCGTCGTAATCATAATCGTCCTCGTCTTCGTCGTTGTCGTCGTCGTCGTCGTCGCATATTTACTACGTCGTAAAATGTGTAACGAGCGAGTACTACGCGGATAATGATTCGTTTTTCTCTACCAAAGAAAGAGAACGTTCTTTGAGAAGTCATTTTACGGCTTTTAGAGACCAATGTCTATGGGTTAACCGAAAATTTAGTTTAAAAGGTCGACCACGATTTTTGTCATTAAATTTTCTTAAATTGTTTCTACTCCACCACCCACCTTTCACTCCCTGCTCTATTTTTTTTTTTCATTTATTTAATAATTCTACATCGTGGTAAATGTGTATGATACTTTTACGATTTTGTTCCCTTCTTATTTTCTTTAACACATTTATACCTTTCCTTTTTTCCATTTGACTAGTTAGTTGGCCGGTTATTACGAAAATTGCATAAATCGCGAAAAAATAATTTGTCTTTTATTATAATACGTTTATGTGTATATCTATATATATGTAATGAATAGGAAAAGAAAAAAAATATATTTAATCAGAATTTGTATTTAATAACTTTCATGATTATGACACAATCAAGTTCAATGTAGAACGAAATTATTAACATAAACTGCATTTTCTAATAACGTCATATGTAAATCTGTGAAAACAAGTACGATTTTTTTATTTAATGCTTCGATCCAAGTAAACATATATTTCCTGTTTTGCTTTTTTTTACGCGTGATAGATCGTTTTAAAAGATCAAGGAAAACGAAAAAAAATTTCGTATAAATCACGGTGTATATATTATGATGTTTTTAAACTTGAACCAAAGGAAGAAAAAATGTCCATTAATTTCGAATTAAAATTAAATTAAAAATCTTGTTGAGAGAGAGAGAGAAAAAAAAAGAGACGAATACGATTAAAAAATAAATATACATGCGTTATTAAATCTCTTATCATCGTCCTAATAATAATAATAATAATAATAAAAGATATACAGAAGGTTATCTATCCTGAAAACTTGCAATATAAAATGCAAATTTCTAAATACGATATAAATAATGAACCAGACTTGACAGTGTCCCATCTGGCTTCAGTTAAAAAGCCCGAAAAAAACGGAGAAAAACAAAATAATAAAATAATAAAATTATAATAATGAAGTTGTTATTAGGTTGGTGCGTAAGAAATGTCGGATTTTGAAGTTTCTTCACCTTGCCAATTTCAGAAAGATGTGGCAATATTGTTGTATGGTCAACTTTCATCCTTGTAGCAAGTTCCCCCTTGTGGATACAGTTTGATTCGCTTCCACCAATGCTTTCAGATCATCATTTTTCACAGACGTTTGGATCTTCAAAACGGATCATTTTATAGGAAAAAATTATCACTTCGAAATTTTTTAAACCAACGTTACACTTTTCGAACGTTAACAGTGTTCTCCCCCAAACGCTTGGTTTATGTTGAGTGCACCTTTTGCAGCATTATTATCAAATTTATGCTCATAGACAAAAATGACACTTTAATTATTGGAGAAAATCTCCTTTGTTGAAATGTGACTCTGGCAATGGACAGTACAACTATAAACGAGGTTATGCCAAAAAGAAAAGTATAACGAAAACAGATTGTCAAACGTTCACGTGTAAACAAAATCCGACATTTCATATACACCAACTTAATACTTTTGTAAAGTTTAGTAAGAGAGATAAGAATGATGAAAGATAGAAAGATAGATAGAAAAACAGCTATAGATAAAGATTAGGCGTATATTTTTCATTCGTAATCGTGTAACAACAACAACGTTTTTCGCACGCATTTGTGACGATGATTGAAAGTTTCCGTTCACGCGGGTAAAGCCGATGTCGTCAGGTGTTTGTCTGTCGAACCTTAACAAGAAAAGAGACAGACATATCGATCGAGAAACGAAGTAGTAACAGCAATAGCAACAGCAATAGCAGCAACAGCAACAGCAGCAGCCAGCATGCCCTCCTCGTGGCCGAAGAACCCGACACTATAGTTTACGAAATTCAATTATTTACAGACGAGGAGAGAGGCGAGTTCAAAATCTCCATTATCGAAGCGTACCTATTACGGTGCTGCTCTTCATTAATGCCATTTTGTCGTCTCAAAGTGAGAACGAATTACGCAATCCCCTTTACCTTAAGCAAATACTTACTTTCTTTTTCGTCTCATTAAATCATGCCTATCGTTTTACAATCTTATATACGGGTTTTCTCTCTTTTTCTCTTTAAACATAGTAGACCTGTTTACATAAAAGATGAGGAGACATCGAATCACTATAGTTCATATATTAATTTGATTTAAATAGGAAATTTAAAAAGAGAAAGAGATTTATTGCGTTTAGGATTTAATCTTTGTATTACAATTTTTTCATGAAATATTATAAACAAATGATTATTTTTCTTATATAAGAATTGAAACGTAATTAAATATGTGAAGTAATTTATTAGGTGTGTCAAGTATGAAATGGAACTAGAAAAATGCACATAATTAAATTGAAATTTAATATAAATGTTGATTATAGAATGCGATTAGAACTTACTTCGATCCTAATCACGTACAATTACTTCAATCCTGATCATATAATTCGATATAAAGAAAATCATTTGGAATAGAGAATTACTTTGATTCACGATTAGGTGAATATTCGATGAAACAAAGTTTTGGTTATTACTAGAAGGTAAAAAAGTTTTTTTAAAACTAGATCGTTGTTTCTTTTAAAAGACGATGTATTAGAGAAAAGATTTTCATTTTATTTGACCGTATGAAGCATGTGCATTTAACTATTCAATTATGCAATGTCGAAGATCGCGCAATAGATCAACACACTTCTAATTAATGCAATTAACGGGATAGGAGGAATGTTACAGTTTTGTTTAGGATTTAAATCATTTCAATGGATTGACTTAAAAAAAAAGAAGACATTCTTAAGAAATTCTAACTTCTTCACGAGTTCTAGAAAAATTCAAACTTTCTTTTTTGATCATCGAATCCTTTGCCAACGTGAGTGCAATCATTAATTAAATAAAAAGCAAAAAGTAGATGAGGTTTGGTTGACAGGAAAACGAGAAGGAAGGGAAAAATAGGTAAACTTAAATCAGACACACTATTTAAAGGGCAGTAGTCAAAAATGCTTTTAAAATACAGAAAGTTGTAAAGGTAATAGTTGGTAAAATCTTGAATATAAAAAATGAACAAGACAGGGTTGCGTAAGTGGATAAAATATAAAGAGAAATCATCTTAGGATGATTTATACAATGTAATAAATATTAATTGTTATTTCAAGACACTCTTAAATACTTTAACAAAATTAATTATTAACGCGAAAATAATAAAAATTAATTTTCCTCACGTTATCGTGAAACTTTTATTGAGATAAAAAAAATTAAATAAATATAATATTTTTAGCATTTAGAATTAGGCGTTGAATATTCGAGACAGTGTTACGTAACCATTATATTCATACTTGTATCGATAATTTATATTTTAATAATTTCTTAACATATCATATAATATTAGTTCCTTTCTTTTTCTTTTTATCTTATGTTAGGGAAAAAGAAATCCATTATTTCTAAGCTTGAAATATTTTGTTCTTCTTTGTAATTGTTTTTTTTAAACAAACAAATAAGAGATAAATGAAATTGTGTACAAGTTATAAGAATTGTTAGATGGATTGGAGGAAAAAAAAAGTACAACGTAATTTTTGTCGTAAAATATTATGCATGCTTAAGGTTATTTTGAACGTTCTTGATAAATAAAAGGAAAAATGACAAAAAAGAAAATAAAAAACAGAGAGAGAGAAAGAGAGAGAGAGAGAAAAAAAAGAAACATAATAGTTGATCGTCACGATGGTCTCACAGAGTGACGTTGGATTCTCGGCGTACGAACGACATTACGGCATTAATTAGTCGATCGGAGTGAAGACAACTGGTCGGCAAGGTCGCCCCGTTGGTTTGTCGCGTTCAAGTCTGTTTCTGTTTCTGTCTCTGTCTCTTTCTGGACCCTCTTCATCGTCGTCGTCGTAGTTCATCATCATCATCATCATCATAGGAGGGGATAGTAAAGAGAGGGAGAGAGAGAGAGAGAGAGAGAGAGAGAGAGAGAGAGAGAGAGAACAGTGGCGGAGGCAATGGAGAGAAAAGACATTGGCGGAGGTAACGGCTGACGCATGGTCGACGTGCGCGAGAGGAATAGTACGCGGAGGAGTCTCTTTCAGGGGATACTAATCGCACCACAAACATGGTTTGTCTTCAGCGACGCTCAACTTTCGGCTACCGTTGACCCATTTTCCAAAAGAAAGGGAGAGTAACGAGACTACGATTAGTGATGGTGGTGGTGGTAGTGGTTGACTGAGAGAGAGAAGCCAACAAGATCGGACTTTATCGTCATTTTTAAATTTCTTTCTACCAAAGATTTGGAAAATTCTTATTAACCATTTAAGTCTTAAGCAGCGCGATCGCGCTGTTGAGATTTTATTTCGAGAAAATCCAAAACATTTCGAACATTGTGGACAACTGTCGAAACGTTACCGATTGTCCAAGTCGTTCGTTCAGATTTACTCTGACGCAAGTACATCACACAGCTTCTTTTAATGTAAATAATAGTACATTTTATAATAGATAGAATAATACTGTAATAATGCAATAATACATTACAAAATAAACAGTTTTATTTCATTGTTAATCTTCTCAATAATTTTTATCAAACCACATACAGGAAGTGTTATTCCTCCGATTGGAATTGCGCCACTTGGTATTTATCAACATAAAATAAAACTAACGCTATTTCGTACTCTCATTTAGAGAAAGCGTGGTTGCGTTGTTTGGGGGGATTCTTCGACAATATTTTTTCAATACACTCCTTTGGGACTTAAACGATTAATACATCTGAGGTTTATCTCTCTTTGAAGAAAAATATTACAAGATGTATTAGATTGTCGACTATGAAATGTAACAAAATCAAATTCAATTGTGTACATTTTTTTGCTCCATTTTATACTTGACAGCCTAATAGTATTTTTTCTTTCTACATACGTATACGTGTGATATGCATGTAATTTAAATATATACGTACGTAGGTACGTACGTAAATAGAGATTCGAAACTGACATTTTCTACTCTGCAAAGTGTGGTACAGGTAATTAGCTCTTACACAGAACGCTCGAGAATGGTTAAACGAACGTATATACAATGGTAGGGATATAGAGAGATGGAAAGAGAGAAAAAGAGAGAGAGAGAGAGTGAGAGATGGAAGGAGCAGGGAAAGAATACTATTAAACGAATTACACGTTAGCAGGTACATAGTATCCTATGGTAAGCAAAGAGAGCTTGCATCCTCCCAATGGCTAGTGCCGTACACGCGTAACGCGAAACTAGTATTCTTCTTCCTATTAAAAAAAACTCTCTCTTGGAAAAAAACTTCCTTCAGATACCATACTTCTATCTCTGTTTTCTTTTTCGCTCGTTTACTAAAGAGCGAAATAGCAGGATTTGAAGAGCTCGAGAAACACGTTGAACAATAATTGTTCGCGTTTATATGCCCTTGCTGTTGGTCAAATGATCACTTTTAACTCTGAATATGATTTAAAAAGAAAAAAGAATAGAAACCGTCGAATGAAAGAGAGAAACTTGTAGTACATTTTTGTTTGGTTCGTTAACACGTTTCGTGCAAAGTTATCTTTGCCTGAAACTTGTCTCGTTCAGGCCATTTGATATTTTCACACAATATTTCATTAAATCATCGATTCATAAGTAGTTATCTCTCTAGTTATCATTTTATAGTTATTATTTTGTATAATGCCTAATTTCTTTTTGGTAGAAGTATATTTGACAGAATGAAATTTGTCATAAACGTATGTTTCTCAGTGCGTTAAATGTCTGTGTGTACCATCGGTGGTACACGTGGCACAGAACGTGTTTAATATCTTATATATATATTTTTTTTCTTGGTTACTTTTTCATTCATTCTTTAGTTATTTGTCTTGTAGGAACAACAAAATCATATTCGAAGAATAATAAACGTGTTTATTGGTGACGACAATATTCTCTTCTACGAACGATAGATAGTTAACGTTTCTTTCAAAATATCCGGTCTTATCGATAGAATTTAATACATACCGTCGATGCTTTATCGCTCGTCGAGAGAGAGAGAGAGAGAGAGAAAGAGAGATATATAAGCAAGTTTATTTTGAGCAACGCGCGAGCCACGCGTCACCCTACCAACGAAGAAGAAGAAGAAGAAGAAGAAGCTGCTGCTGCTTGATCACTTTTCTTGCGTCTTTCTCGTTAGGTTCTTATTAAATCTTTTTTTTTTTCTTTTCTCTTGTTTTTCTTGAGCAATTAATTCATTGGATTAGAAAAATGAACGACAATCTTGAAATAATGTAGAGATTAGTTTGCATTTAAACACTGTGATATTTTATTATCGAATAATATTTGAATGAAACTTAATAAAAGATTGTTCTGTTTTTTTTTCAATGTTTGGTACACGATGAGATAGATGTTTTGGTGTTTTGTAAAGGCACAGCTGCACGAGGACGGTAACCGAGGGTGTGACTCGACACAAAATGGGGATGGTCTTTTAACAAGAGAGTTAGAAGGATTTAAAAGCATTAGTACCGTTAGATTATTTTCTTTAGTTAACTCGGTTTCCTCATTGCTTAGATCGTATGAAATCTTTGATAATTACACGAAATATTAATTTTTATTTTATGAGGATGAAAATTTTGATAATATTTTCTTGAAAGGAAGAAGTTAGTAGAAAACGAGACACGGAAGCTGTTTAGAAAGTTCAAGTCCTTCGGTCTCAGACTCTTCCTATTTAAGGGTTTGGATGATGGGGTGTGTGCTAGATGAAATAGAAGGGGGGAATAGGCCCATTTGATTTGAGGGGACGAAAGTAACAACCACCACCATCACCACTACCACTACCACTACCCAACCATCATCACCACCACTATTACTACTACAAAGAACGAGACGAAAAGATAGGAAACAGCTGTGTAAGTTTTGTCGGTGGATGTCGGAGACGAACTCTGCGTATACAGGAACCCATACGGATAGGATACGCGTAATACCGTACCGGGCTATGCACCCTTCGTTTCAGGGGATCTCAACCTTCTTCCTTCCTTTCTTCCTTCTTTCTTTATATCCATGCTAGCTTACCGTATAATAAAATATTTTACTTTTCTATATATAAGGAACTTTATATCCAACGATAAATCTTGAAAAAAAAACTAACATAAAGAAATACTTTATATCCGATAAAAAAGAATAATAAGTATGACTCGATGTGGAAAGATAAGATAAGTTCTATTACTTTGTTAGAATTTCTATTCGCATATCATTAATATATTTAAACGTAACAATATATCGAATTCAAATTAGATTCAACTTCCTCTTGTCTCTGTTAAATATTCTTATTCTCTGATATTAGTATAACGGATGTACTATACCCTTCTTTTAGAAATACTTGCACGTGTACATATATTTGCATAGGATACAAAACATTAGTTTCTCAATAATAGAAAAATCCTCGTAAGATCTCGATTACTTTGATTGGGTGTGGCCGATAAACTAAGATACGTATACGTATGTAACTTGGATCCTTTCGATCCTCTCTCTCTCTCTCTCTCTCTCTCTCTCTCTCTCTCTCTCTTTTTCTCTCTCTTTCTGAGTGGCATTAACCTTGTCTATTCTCGATGCCGATCATGGTGGCAGTAGCTACGGATATCTGCGTGGCTACGCGTTAACAGGTACCACCGGCAATCACCGCAATAATGGCCGAAGTTTCTTGCGCGACCGTTAGGTATGGAAGGTTGGTAGAAATACCTAGTCTATAGGTATGTGCGGTGTACGCCATAGGAAAGGTACCGAGTAAAGGCGCGGATAGATCTGCCGTTGTCAGCATAGTTCATTGCTTTCGCCGGAGGAGAATTCTACCTTCCAAGCTAGGAGAGAGGAGTGTCCGCAGGTTGTTGATCCTTTCTTCTTCTTCTTCTTCTTCTTCTTCTTCTTCTTCTTCTTGTTCGTCTTCTTTCTCCTCCTCATCCTCCTCATCCTCCACCTCCTCCTTCTTCTTCTTTCCTTGGACTGCACATCCCCCACCCCCCCATCCTCTTCAGCAGCCTTCTATATAATCCACACGCGGTGCAGCGTACCTTTACAAGATTATTACTCACGGATGACAGGTAAAAGGCGCGTGATCGCGCATGCACCAACAGTAGGTGTGGTAATCTTCCGATCGAGCATGCGGGTTCTGGATTGGAGACGTATTTGTTGTTCTCCCTCTATACCCAGTCCTGACACATCGCACGATTTAACCCTCTTTACTCTTCGCGTTGTTACCGATCGGCGTCGTCGAAGTTCCCTTTATGTGTTAGTCAGAAAAGAAGACCGATATATATATATATGTATAATTCTAAATGAAGTTTTCCAATTACCATTTAACATTCTTATCGTTTGTAATATCGTATATATTTTTGTATGATAATTAAATAAATTGTAAGATTTTTGTAATTGGGTAAAGAAATTGAAAGGTTTTTTAACGAGTATACCGAATCGTTATCGATGACGTTTTTATGCGTGTATTTCTTGTATGGTCGTGTTTGTACTTATGTACCACACATGTATTACTACATACATAAGTACATCCAAGTCCATTAAGGCGTCTACCGGATGCACTTCGACATCGCAGGTCGCAGTACATCGTTTGCGACTGAAAGAGAGAGAAAAAAGGAGGTGCAGGGGTCGTAATCTGAACGTTTAAAGAGAAAGAGAGAAAGAAAGAGAGAGACATCCACGAGTTCGACGAGTTCGTCGCACAGACTTCTCTCTCTCGATCTACTCCAATTAACTTTATTAATACTTCCGCTTTCGCGACATAATTCGACTTACTTTGCTCTCATTAATTTAGCAACGAATAATATCTCGTATTTGATTCGATATATATCTTGTAGATTGTTTTTAATAAAACTCTTTTAAATTTCGGAATATACGATTTAATGATAAAAAATAATATCAATTATTTTTAAATACAATAAGAGATATTGTATTTACGATATATATGAAATAAGTATATTAGTATATAAAATAGAGATATACGAGTATACAAATACATATACCCTATCAGATATGTGTATTTTAAATTTGAAAAATATAATGGAACAAGACCATTTGAAACGTGACATGGATAGAATAAAGGATTCAGGTAGGAAAATTGCAATCTTGAAATTGGATCGGATCATAAGAGACACGTGCTGTCGCGAACAACTAGGGTAGAGGGGGGGGGGAGGACTCGCGAGGGCGGTGGATTCGCACGGAAAGTGGACCCTCAAGATCGAGTTTCTTCTTGTCCTTCGTGGAATCCACCAGAGAATAAGGAATCGAGAGAAGAGGGACAGTGGAAAGGGTGAGAGTGGATAGTAATAGAGGAGGAAACTAAAAAGAGAAAATAAGATTAATAAGGTAGTGGGGTGGGGGGGTAAAGGAGAGACGACGGAGTCGAGGTGCTGTAGAATGGACGGTAATTGCGACTTGCACTCGCTCGTTCTATATGAGCGATCTCGAATGATTTAATGAATATGGCGGTCGGCATTCCCATCGTCGTCGTTGTCGTCGTCGTCGTCGTGGTCGTGGTCGTGGTCTTGGTCTTGCTCTTCGTCGTCCTCGGGTCAAAACTCGATGCGTTCTTTCGTTCTTTCGTTCTTTCGTTCGTTCGTTCGTTCATTTGGTCGAATCAGCCTCAGCCTCAGCTTCGCGAAGACATATTATCCTTCTTACCCCCCTGATACCCCTTTCCTTTCCTCTTCCCTTTCGTCCTTCTTCTCTCGTAAAGCTAATGGTACGAACCGGTCATTGAGGACCAGTCGATAAATACCTCGAGACTGCGTAAATCCACTTTGTCCCGCGTGTCTCGCACGCCAGGATGCGAGCCTGTGCACCATTGAATTATGCCCTCGTACGTCGACGAGAAAAAGAGAAAGAGAGAGAGAGAGAGAGAGAGAGAGAAAAGAGTCCTGCGAGACTCCTTCTCTGAGTCTACTACTCGTCGATCGTGCAAAGTGCGATCCACGCGAATGCTAACTTCAAAGAAAAGAGAAAAGAACGGGGAAAGAAACATCCCAGATTATACGTTTCTTGTATAGTGTCGTTTGTGAATACCTTTTTTTTTTTTATCCTTGATACGTTCGGAATTAAGGGCCGAAAATTTTCAGGCTTTTGTGTGATATTTTTTTATTATTATCATCATCATCATCATCTTCATCTTCATCATTGTTGTTGTTGTTATTATTATTATTATTATTTATTTTTTTCCAAAGAAAATTCATAGCGTTTATTTAATTAAAATAACATTTCCATTTTTAGATTTTCATGTTTTTCAAAATACGTGAATCATTATTCTTTGAAAATATCTTACAATGTTTCGCCGTAATGAAAGACGCATAATCTTATATAGCATAGTAGTCAGACTCGAGTTAAGAAAGTCCGCTTTCGCAACGTTCCACGCGCGGTATGAATGCCACTGACGCTTTAATTTATCGATAATGCGTGAATCACGATGATCATCACGAGGTTTCTATCGTGCTCAATAGAAAAAGAATATTTAAAAATTTATCTTGAAAATGAAAAAAAAAATAAAAAAGGTACGAACTTTGAATCTAGATTTAGAATCAATTAGATTTGATTTCAATTGAAATTTTCGTTTGGTTTTACATTGTTTTTCTTTTTGAGAAAATGTTTATTTCGATTACGTTATAAGTCGATTAGAAAAACGATTAATTATATTTCGATAATATTTGTATTTTAATTAAAAAACACATGTTACATTTAACGATAAAATATTTATTATAGGTTTATTATACCTTAATCTTTTTACCTGTTCATTAGACTTAACCATTTACGAATGGATAAAAAAAAATTAATTACAATAAGGATGACAAAGATAGGAAGAACGCGTAACAATACTAAACGTTCAATTCAGTTGTTATCTAATTGATGAATAATAACCGCATATCTCTCATACGACATAAGAGAAAGAGAGATCCAACGAACCTCGCTGATATAAGCTGTTGCAGACGCAAAAGAACATAGTAAGATAATGTTCGGACACAAACAATGGGGGACACAAAGGAAAGTTACAGGACGCAAACACGCGTCGTTAAATTTTATCTTTTATGATCGTTAACGACTTTACAATACATTTACATAGCTAAGCGTCAGGAGTATTTTACAATAAATATCATTTTAATTTTGCATTAATAACGAGAGAAGAGACTTTTCTTCGTCGTTGAAATAGAGAGAGAGAGAGAGAGAGAGAGAGAGAGATAACAGATCACAACTAAGTTGCTCTATGGGAAATAGAAAGTATATATGTAATGTATGTAAGTACTTACAAACTTACATACCAAAAGATGAAAACCAACGGATGCATGGAAATTTTATCGGTCGAATTTTATATGGAAAAAAAAGTAAAGAAAATAAAAAGTGAACGTAGAGTTCATAATTATCATTTTGCTTCTTATCCTTCCCCGATCAGTGTATACGCGATTATTTCAATCTGTTTCGTTTTAAGGATCGACTCATTCGATATCGAGTTTTCTTGAGATCGAAGTAAAACGTCGGCAGGGATGCATAGAAAGAGGAGAGAGAGAGAGAGAGGAGAGAGAGAAATACGTGGATGCAGGCAATATCGCGATCGGGGAACGGTCAGTTCGAAGAAGAGTCGTCGGAAAAAGAAAAGAAAAAAAAAGGATAGAGAGAAAGAGAGGGGGTTTTTAAGGTGGAGAAGGAGGGAGGGAGGAAGAAAGAGATGCCTTCGCAAGGCAGGAATAATGAGATAATGATAATCCGTGGTAAGGCGAGTAGTAAGCGCGGCAACGCGACTGCCGGCCGGCCCCGTGGTTGCCCCTTTCGCTCCAACTATTTCGTTTCTTCTTACCACCTCCTCCTTCTTCCCCTACCACCACCACCACCACCACCACCATACCACACCACCAGCATCACCACCTCCTTCGTCCTCTTTCTCCTCTTGTGCCGTGATTTTCTCCCTCCATAAGGACTTTAACAGAGTACTATTGCCTCCCACTCTCTCCCTCTCTCTCTCTCTCTCTCTTTCTCTCTCGTTTCAGCATGGTCAGCACGATGCCTACTCTCAGGCGTGCGCGCGCGCCCTCAACCAACCAACCGACCGACCGACTGAGCGCAACCGAGTCAACCTGTTTTCATCCCTACCATTTATTCCTCCTATCCATCCCACAGAGGAGATCCTCCTCTCTACCAATTTTCCTTCTTTTACTTCTCCTCCAATTCCTACTCTTCCTGAGAGTGCAGTCCTATTGGCGCATGCGTACGTCATGCCGTGAGAGTGCGTGCGACGACGATCGTGTGCGCGCTGCTGCGCGCGCGTTCCTGTAATAATAATAAGAAGAGAGCGACTCTATGAGGAACCAACGGCCTCCGACCCGTTCACCCTATGCTAGGTGGAGCCGGTCTGATATTGTACCCTCAGTGTTTCTCATCTCATTTACTTTTCTCCTATTCAACTTTTTAATACATCTTATATCTATTTTCTTCTTTTTGTTGCTGCTTTTTGTTTTTTTTTTTTTTTATACTGAAACACATTCATTGAAATTATTATTTTAAACATAATAATAAGGTATTTGTTTAATATCTTTTCTTTATTTTTCTTGAAATTGTTCATCTTTCCTTTTATCAGCGATTTGACCAAATTTTTTCGAATTATTTTTTCTTACAATTTCTCCAGATGTAACATCGACGACACGGATTTTTATTAAATTTTGTTACAAATCTGTTATGATTTTTAAGAGAGTGCCGTATATGCACAAGGTATTAGATATATTATAAAAATGTGTAGGATTGACTGATTGATTGAGAATACATTATTTAAAGTTGCAATCTGTAAAGTTATTTTTTAATATCATTCAAGTAAATATATATCGTCAGGTTTGCAGAGAATGAGATTGGTGTGTTTATTGTTAGAATAAATTAGTAATATTTGTGAAGGATGAGCATCGCTGCGGGTGTGACCGTGAACGAAGAGGCAGGAAAGCAAGAGAGCGTTGTGGGGCAGTATCTCTGTCCTCGCCCTCTGCCTTCTCTCGTGCCCTTCCCCTGCTGCGATTTCTCCTTTTCCGCCCCCACCGTGCTACTCATTCTTTCTCTCTCTCACCATCTTCCCTCCTCCTCCTCCACCTCTTTCTTCTCTCTCTTTTTCTCGCTCATTCGGTACGAAACGAAGTGGACACTCGGCTTCACCGAGTCGAGCGGTAGGAATAGTGGGGTGTTGAGGCACGAAAGGGGAAGTTGGCGGTACGCCGATAGCAAAGCTCCAGAGGTATAAGGAGAGAGAGAAAGAGAGAAATAGAAGGAGAGTTTGAGTATATGTGTGCATGTACACTGTGTAGAGGTTCGTTTAGGCTTTACGTGCCTCCGAAGAAGAACGGAACGGAACGGAACGGAACTTGTCGGTGGGGGTGGGTAGGTCACTCTGCAGATCGCCGAGAGATGACACCACCGCGCCCACACGATCCACCGTGCCGCGCCCGCAGGTGTAACGTACCAAAGCTCGCGCGCACAAACACACATATACCACCTATATACTACATATCCTCGAACCACATATATGCATACAGGAAAAGAGAAGAGGCAGCCCACAGCACAGCCACGCTCGCGATGCGTGTGCCACCCGTTGCCGTCTTCCGTCTTGCCCTCCTCCTCCTCTTCTCTCTCTCTCTCCCCCCTCTTCTTCGTCGATCTTCGTAAGTTCTCTTTCCCTCCTCCTCCTGTTTCTCTCCCTTTTACCCTTCTCATCTCATCCTCCTCCTAGTCACGACCCGGCACTCGAGTTGGTCGCGCGCACGAACGCGCGCGCGACCCACCCCACTCCACCCAACTCCATTGGCGGCCGTCGGCCCGCCGGAGATCCTGCGGCCTCGTGTTTGCTCTAGGAATACGAATACGACTACGATTACGCGGCAGCGGCTTGCCGTCACTGGCTGCATGCCGGCAACGTCGCAAATCCTCTCTTTCTCTCTCCTCCTCCTCCTCCTTCTCCTCTATCACTCTTCCTCCCCTCCACAATACCTTTACTTTACCGCCCTACCTCCCACTCTTCCTTCATCTCCTTTTCTCCTTTCCTTTCCTTTCCTTTCCTTTCCATTCCATCATCCCTTCTGTCCTCCTCCCTCTCTTGCTCTTTTCTTTCCCCCTACCTTTCCTTCCTTCTACTTTCCTTCCTTCCTTCCTTGGTTTGCTACCCGTCCATTCGTCGTCTCCGTCTCGTCCTGCAAGATTGCTGCGCGTTAGCCAACGTGCGATACCGTCGTTCCATTGCGAGGATCGTAACGCGCGAATAAGAAGCGATACCGAGCCGCACGCTTTCCCTCCCTCCCTCCTCTCTCTCCTCTACCTTTTTCCCATCCTCCTTTTCCCATCTCCATTCTCATTCCCATCCCCATCGTCACCCTCATTTCTGTTTTCTTTTTCTCTCTTTTCTTTAAATCCTTTCCCTTTCCTCGTCCTCACATTTTTCTCATGATTTTTCCTTATTTTTCAGTTGTTGCTTCAGTTGTAACTACCGATTAGTTGGTATCTGTTACTTGTCGTCATAGTTGGTAATATCATTAAGTTCTACCAGATCCTGCTATGATGTTCCCTGGCATCCTGTTTCCTGATTTTAGTCGTGATACCAGATATTTAGATTTTATTAGGAAAAAGATTCTCTTTATATCGTAGCATAATACTCTTGGTGTTTAATAACATGGATCATTGAATAGTCGTTAATTCGACATTCAATATCAATCAAACGAAATACGCGTTTTGTTCAAACGCGCATTATATTTCTGCAAATACATGTTTGTATGTATGTATGTATGTATGTATGTATGTATCTACTAATTTTCAGGATTGATATTAAAATGATATAAAGTTGTTCTTTTATCGAAACAAATAGTTATTCATTCCGAGATCAACGCTCAGAATGTTTATTGAATTTATTTGCATTTTATTTTGTTGTCTCATCTCCATTTTATTGTCATCGAAGTTTTAATATCGCAAAGTTCAATTTTACATCGCGTTTTATCAGACCCAGTATTTATTCAGCTTTCGAAACGTCGATAATCCTGTGACACTCGTAACATGTAAATTTTCAGTAAAATCAATCGGACGAAATCAATTAGTTGTAGGAAAAAAAGAAAGAAAGAAAAACCGGCAACGAAAAAAAAAAAAAAAGAATTCCTACGTAAATTCGTCACGTAGTTTCTTGCTAAAGAAATTTTGCGAATCATCTTGCGTTAATTCTTTCTCTTCCGTTCTAATGGATCCGTGTCATCGTTAACTTCCTACCCAGCTTACACGCCTATCCTATTGTGATTGGTACTTAATCACTTTGGATCGATAAAAATAAAGATCGATACTTCTTTTTCTTTTTTTTTTTTTTACCGAATCACCCTTGTAAGATTATTTAACAAGTATTATGTACTATCGGATACTTCTGGTCAATGTTTTCCAGAAGGATTAAGTACTACTCTAAGCTTTAGAAAAATACGTTGTTTACTATTTCCATAGATTAACTCGACTAAATGCTAAGTAACATGCAAATTTAGTTTGATGTATATTTCAGATTTACACGTTAGACCTATAATATATACAGAGTGTAGTCGGTTGGGTGTTACAATCAAGCTAAAAGTGATTATTCTGTATAGAAAAATAAGTAGGGGAGGGGGTAAGTAACATTGTTTCATTCGTGGTACCATTATCGAGAAATCTGTATTTGAAAATTGTTAGCAGTACGCTTACAACACTGGAGACAACTATCTTTTCAATAACTTATAAGCCATACAAATTTTCTTTCGCTTACGCTTTCTGTATTCATTACCCTTTGTAATATTAACATTTGTTCTTCAGTTGAACGATTTATTTCTTTTACGTTTAATCTGTTTCTATTATTCGAGCTTGCCACGACATTAGAGACTGATTATTATAAACAACGATCTATAAATCTTAAAGAGTGATACAGAAGAATAAAACAGAAATGAGTTAAGTGCAACTGTTACTGTGAACTGTCATACATATATGGAATATGGTAATAAGGGATATTTAAATTAACAATTTTCAAGTATGATTTTTTCGAGATCAAGCAGGTCCTTTCAATTAAAAAAATATTTCTCCGTTTTTTATTAACTTCTTCTTTATACATAAATAATTCTCCATTCGGTTAATACCACTGCAACGTTTTCGAATACAACTCTGTTTATATTTCTTTCTATGTTTCAATTTAAAATTTAAATGATTAGAAATAAACTGAATAAGAATCGACCGAGCTTAAAATAAAAAAAAAAATAAAAAAATAGGATTGAAAATGAAGATTTTTGAGGGGACCGTGAACGTACGATGACTACTACGTTGACATGTCATTTCCGAAACGAGAGGGTGGATAGGATATACGAAGGAAATTCTCATGGCGGATTTCCAATATTGGAGTTCGGGTGGCAGCCCTATTGCTGGCACATCCTATCGGCCATTACGATGCCTCGCGGTATTGGGCCCAGGCTCGATATTACGCCTTGTACCGTGTTAGCATAAACAAACAAGGAATCCAGAAAGGTAGTGACGCGTATATGAACCTTCTGCTGTATCTATCTTCGTTCTCCAAACGTTAAAGGATGATAAACGATCTTTGATTTTGATACTGGAAGAGACAAAATTCATCGATTTTGTTACGAAAATATTATCTTCCTATTTATACGTAAAAAATGTAACTAAAGTTTCCCTAGATCTGAAATCTTTGTAATTACCAGAATTTAATTCATTACTCGATTGACTCGAAATGTTATAGATAAAATAAGAAACATTTATTTGATCTAACTTTATAAAAAAATGAAAAGAAAATCTTTTTGGAATAAAACTACGAACAGAATTCACGATAGCACCACTTTATTACCAAAGTTTTGTTTTATTAAAAGTCATTGGGAGCCGACAAAATTGAAATGATTTAATGAAGAAGACAATTTTGATAGGTGGTAGTGAAATATAAAAGGTGTAAAATAAATACTAAAGTGATATTATTTGTAAGTATGGACTCGGCAATTGTACAGTCACATACTTATATAAAAAAATATATATATGTAGAGAGATATACACAAAGTAACGTTTTCCTATGTTGAATGTGAATTTGAATGCATTTATATATTTATATACATATATACATATATACATATATATCATAGCTGTATACGTACTACTGGTCGAAATTAAACCGGATTTCACGGGGGATTAAATGGTATTTGACGAGCTATATGAGGATGTGCAACGGGGCTCCCTCTGTTTTGAATTTGGGCGTGAACGTGACAGTTGGTTTATACGATTTTCGGATTGATGGGCTCACCGCGCGAAATACCAGGAAATTACGAAAATAATTATTATCCGCGAGGTGGTGTACTGGCGTAGTGGCGTAGAACTCGTGAGCCTGTTTCGATCGCGGATATTAACCGAGCGTAGAATTATTGGCTGGTGCACATACTCGCGCGATGCTTTTTCGAGCAGTCGCGAGAGGGGTGCGTCGATGAGGAACAGGACGGATGGACGGATGAACGGACGGAGGGTATAGGAATTTGGCGTTCGTTCGTTCGTCCGTTTGTTCGTTTCCGCGAGTAACATTTTTTTTTTTCACGAATACAAAGGCGTGGTGGGTATCATTCGATGAGCTAGCTGAACGCGGTGTTACGTGATTTGACCCTTTTCACTGCTGTTCAAAAGTCGATGCTATTTCGACGAGAGATCAAAGTCCGACACTATCTGTGTCAATGTGTTTGGATAGAGTATCCTTGACCAATTCAACAAAAAATTCTTATCGATTCTATTAGCGCTAGTAGTTTGAGGGACATCTAAAACATCGATGCATAATAATTTAACAGGGAAAACTATTTTCAGATTGATAGTAGTTTCAACGAATAAAATAGGACGTGGAAAAAGGTGTAGATTTTTCGAATAGTTTATGTTTCAGTCGTACAAAATCTAGGATCTTTATTATTTAACGTGAGAACATTTAATCGCGTTTACGTTGAATACCGGAGCCGATCAAGGGATCACATTAATAGGTTCACGATCGTATAGACCAACGGCCATTCGCGTGCTCATCGAGGAAGATTCACGGATTTATCGAATAGAGAGGAACGGCATATTGCGTCGGTGGTGATGCTGATGGCTATGGCGATGGCGACGGTGTATCGTCAGTGAATTGTTGCCGAAGCGATATCCGCGTGGCCGATTCCGGACGGTTTCGCCGTTGCCAGCGTAAGCGATGCATCAGCCTCGGCTGACCAATCCCAATAATTTACGATTATCGATCGAGCGGCCGGTGTTCAAATTTGCTAATTACGCAATAATTATACGGCCTACATTAGATGGCAGAGTCTAGCGTGCAGAGGCTAGTGGTAGAAGTGGTGCTGCTGCTGGTGGTGGTGATGATGATGGTGGTAGTGCTGCTGCTGCTGCTGCTGCTGCTGCTGATGGTGGTGGTGGTGGTGGCGGCGGCGTTGCAAGCATCCGGGGAAACTATCGACCGAGCTAATGCGGAATCATCAACGCTCGAAGCGGGCCAATAGCAAGGCGACCTAGGCGTGTCAATAGTTCATAGCCCCTTCTCGGCCTGAGAATAAATTGACCCAACTGTTCTCGACCTTCGGTCGTCTAGCAAACGCATCCAATGTGACTATAGTTTTCCGAGCATCGAGTTCTGTTACGAAAAAGACAGGGAGAGAGAGAGAGAGAGATAGAGCGTGAGAGTATGAGGAGTAGTGGTGGGAGGAGGGGGGGAGGAGTATCATGGGAAGCGAGAGAGCAAACGAGTGAGGTGGAGAACGGGCGGGTAGTAAAGCAAGAGTAGCGTCGACGTACTTGCTACTCGGTGCAATGGACCACGTTGAGAGCTTGCTGGAACCGAATCTTGGTCTAAGATACATTATGTACACTACTAGCCTGAAGCGTTAATAACTTCGTTATAACATTAGGGCTTCATAGAGGAGTATTTCTGAAATATCCTTGTGAATCGTTTAGTCAGAAATGTTTGATCGTCTGACATTCGTGCAGAGACTTGATATGATCGTTTCTTATAAATTGACAGAAAGGTCACTTTAGTACTAAATGATAAGTAAATTTTGTTCATTTTAATTTAATAAACAGAATATATCGTAGAAATTGATGTATTAGTTATTAAAAAATGATCTTTTCTTTTCATTGTTGTTTTTTTTTTTTACAAAAATAATAATAAGACAAATTTAAGGGAAGAAAAAATATTTCTAAACCAAACAATCGTAGATATTACTTTTACATTACAGTTAAAGTGTAAAGACTCAACGGTTCTTAGGGTATACAACTATAATAGTATATTTTGTAACTGTCATCATTGTGAATCTTCTCTTTTAACACGGGTATTCGTTTCTGTTTCAGGTAAGTTCAAAGTTAACGGTACTGTTCGCTACCTCCCATTTTACCGGACGATTGTCGTGAGTATATATATATATATATATATATATATATATATATAGGTATATGTATACCTATTTCGTAAAGAGTAATATTTCTTGCACAAGCTTTTACATCGGTCTCTTGTAACTCCATAAATCCAAATTTAGAAATTCGACGATGATATCTTTATTACGTTATTACTTGATTTAACTCGTCGTTGAAAGAAAACAAAAGAATATTTTATGTCATAAAATTTAGTTGGGGAATAAGTTATGATGGATATAAATAAACAAATAAAAGAGCCTTACGGATAAATTACATTTCTCCCTACTTTTACTCCTGTATTTTTTAATCTCGACGGGATTTACGAAATGCGGGAAGCGTTGAACTAGCGGATCACGTAGTCGCATAAATTGGCTCTCTTCGTAAAGAGAGTGAGAAAGAAAGAGAGAGAAGAAGAATCGCATAGGTTTCTCCTGGTCTTATGTTAGCCGTCCCATGAAATAGGCCTCGTCCGTCTCTTTCCGTTTTCTTTGCGACGGACTCTCCTTGTCCTCGTCGTAGCTCGAGGAATAAGAAAAGGAGGAGGGAAAGGAAGAGGAGGAGGAGGAGGAGGAGGAGGAGGAGGAGGAGGAGGACGGGACGGGACGAAGAAGAGGTGAACTAACAGGATCGCAACAAGTGACCGACCACCGCGCCCTCCTTTCATTATTTCCTTCCCCTCTTCTTCGATCTTCAAGCGCCGATCGTTTCCTCCCTCGTCCGATCTTTCTTCTTCCCTCCTCCTCCTCTACCTCCTCCTTCTCCTCTTCCTTCTCTACCTATCGATCGTTTAACTCTGTTGTTATACTTACACTCAAACCTTTCCACTTCCTCCCTCCCCCTTCCCCCACATCCTTCTCATCCTCCTCTTTTTTTCTTTTCTTTTTTCTTCTACTTTTTTTTTTGCTATACCTTTTTTTTTTTCCTTTTTCAAGGGTCGATAATTTATTATCGAAGGACCAGCAAGTTTTATTGGATCCGTGGCGATCTAGATAACGATCTTGCTTCCTCGCCTTTTGCTCGTACCTATGATAACCTGATAAAAAAGGAATCTTAGAGACAAAAAAAAAACCTTTTTTCATATTTATAATCAATTATGATATACGAGGTACCCACATGGGTATACACACACATACCGTTTGTCGACTATCACGAGTGAACAATTACCTAAAGAGATTTCTCTTGTTCTAGGATAAAAATAAGAAAAAAGAAAAGAATTCGGATAAATCTTGTTTTATTTTTCTGATTATTTTAAAAGTCTTTTACTAGCCGTTAGTAATATAGAAAGAAAGAAGGGAAGGAAGAAGAAGATGATAATTACAGTAAATGTAAATATTTTCGGGGTATTGAGATTTCTCGATCGTTTAAAATAGCATTTTTTTTTTTTAAATGAAATAAAAGAAAATAGGAGTATCATCGATGCTTCGTAATATCTTGCTGCAATATCGCATAAAAGGAATTTCGTAAGTCAAAGTGAGAGGAACGACGAAACCGGTGAACGGTTCGATCGTTGTTCGGCTACCAAAAGAATTTCGTAGAAATTCGAACGGATATTTCAGTGTTTGTGTTATGTTGTGTTGTGTTGTGCTGTGCTGTGCTGTGCTGTGTGCCGTCCTCGGAAAAATTGTGCAACTTTTGAAGTAGTGGATCGATTCGGTGTATAACGTATGTATGTATGTATGTATCTATCTATCTATATCTATCTATCTATGTATGTATCTATGTATATACGCAGGAATATAACGCCGATTTGATACTAACTCTTTGCCGGCAGCAAGTAGTTGCGTAACGGTGTCACGTAATAACGACGATTCGACCTTCTCCTGTAGTTCCTAGCCACCCACCTTCTCTCTCTCTGTCTCTCTCTCTCCTTCTCTTCTTCGATATCTTTTTTTCTTTTTGTTTTTATATTTTTTTCCTTGCCTTGCACCTCAAAGCATCGCTGCTCTGCTATTAGATAGCTATGGTTACGTTCTAGAAATCCAAAACGTTTCATCTGCAAACCATCAAAGTGCTTGTGTTGATGTAAATTCATCCTTTTGTGAAATTAGATAGCTAGAGAGAAAAAGATGGAGTGAGAAAGAGGGGGGGGAGAGAGGGAGGAAGGAGAAAGGTGAAAGGATGATGAGATTTATTGGTCGAGAATATTATTTTTTTTTTTCTCTCTTTGTGAATTCTTCTCTTCTTTTTTTTTTTTTTGCTTTTCTCAAGGTCTTCTTTAAGTTCTCTTTACGAGAAACGCATTCATTTAATCTTCTTCTTTTATTTTCATTTGTTAAAGTGGAACTAAATAATTTGTATTTCGTAAAAAATGTTCGTAGGGATGTTTGAAAGTTTTTAAAGAATAGCAGAAATCTCAGAGAGAGAAAGAGACGAAAAAATAGAATAATTTCGGTCCGAAGGATAAATGCACCGTTACTTTTATGCCGTTAGAAATGTGCATTCTCATTGAGAATCATTTGCATCGTACTTTGTCGCGTTCGAACGCTTACCATAATGTTTTCTCCTTACGCAATTATCTTTTGTTAAGGAACTTATCTCGCGAGAAACTAACTTCTAATATTTCTCGTAATTTTACAAGCTTTCGTAAAACTAAGCACGTTGTTTTCAATAAAACAACTTTAGGTGTGAGTGAATGGAAGAAATAAGAGTTTGGTTGAACCATTGAGTGGATTTTTACGAGAATTAATTAATTTCTTGACAAGATTCGTTTTAATTGTTTTTTTCCTTGATATATAATCAAAAAGAAAATTGTAATGATAGATAGATACGTAGAGAAATAATTATTACCTATTCGGTAATCGTCAAATATCCATTCATTGTCCTACTTCTGAAAAATTGTTTTTTTCTCTTTACGACTATATTATGCAATAAATTAACTGTAGAAACAATAGGAAATCGTATTTGAATATGCTAGCGTACGATGTTATTGACGTGTTTCTGATACAACTATTTCTCATTTTCATTTCTTACGTCACAGAACTCGATTATTTAAATTATTAATTCAATCGAAAACATTATATCACGTCTAGTTCTGCGATCTAGTTAGTCGATAATTGCTGATTGAAATAACCTATATTCTAAGGATTGAATATTTCAAGGATAAAAGTATTACCATTCAAGTATTTTTGTTAAAAGAATTTACGCATACACATACACATACGCTTACGCAAAATATTTATATTTAATTATATTTAATATTTATTTATATTTATATTCAGAAATAAAAAAAATTGTAATATCAAGTATTTGATTGTGTAAATTTCGTTTGATATTTAATGTAAATTTTCAAGGATCGATGTTATTATTAGCTTAAAGATCGAATAATTTGGCGTGATGAAAGATTACTTCCTTTCTAAATTTTAATATAAGTCTAGTAAATCATTGAAAATGATAAAAACGTTCGTTCTCGTTCGAATCATCCCCGTCCTTGGTACCGTCCAACAACGTCATCGTCGTCGATCGAAGTCGGAGTCGAGAAATGCCTGAAGGCTTTTGCCTAGGACAGTACTCCGACCTTCCCTTCTCTTCAACAGCAACGCGTAACAACGCGATAAGTATACCAACCAAGTTGAATACCGTCTTGCGAGATAGACTCGGTAGAATACCTCCCAAGTAAATCCGTCTCAACTGTGTGCAGTTGAAAAGGCATGTTTAATACATATTCGTTTGGTAATTTTTTATGCACTGCTATTTACAAAATTCCGGTATTTTTTTTTGCCCATATTTATAGAACTGACATGATTTATATAAAAACTACCTAACTTACAACGTGCCCATAAATATAAACAATTTTTTTTAACAGTCCCAGTCCCCTACCTTCGTCCCATTCTTCTCTTTCTTGATATAAAATTTTTAAATGTATCTAATTTCTATTAAATTTTCTCTCTATCGTTTTCAAGACTTATTAATAACTTTTAACTGAATAAACAAATATCAAAAAGTAACTGTTTTAAATTATTCTACAATGTCAGCTTTAAAACGCACCCAAGTTTTACCAAATCCGATTAATATAATCAGAGTTATGCAATCCTAAAGCGATCTGCCGAGAAAAAATACGAAGAAACTTTTTACCCAATCCAACAGTTTTTTTATCGATAAAAATTGATATCATTTTGTACAATTAATTACTGATCTGATGATATAAAATATGTTGCTCATAAAAATAACATTATATATGTGTTTATAAAATTAAAACGAAACAACGATCATCGTGAAAATTTGTTATAATTATTCTACTTTGTAAAGAAAAGAAAAAAAAAAATATACTTTTCTTTTTAAAGATATATATAGTTGGAGAATCTGTAGAAAAATTTAATTGGAAGAGGTATTCCCCGTATGCACTATTATTGCTTCTCACTGTACATCGTAGAAAGGATATGTGGAAAGATAGCGGTAGGTTCTTTCTCTCTCTCTCTCTCTCTCTTCCCTCTTTTCCCCCTCCCACGCATCTTCCCCCTCTCGGTCTTTCGCTAGGTTCGCATCCTTTCATCTCTTTCTTCGCATCTGCATTCTCCTCTCGTTTCTCTACTCTTCCATCTCTTCTTTTCCACTTTTGTCGTACGGGAGAATCCACGGACGGGGTTTATAGACGACACAAACCGATGTGCGTTGTGTTCGGTGTGCAGGTGAGATAGAATGTGTTGGAAAAAGAAAGAAAGAAATATAGAGAGATAAAAAGAAATAGAAAAAAAGAAATAAATAAAAGTCAGAGCACCGGGTTGGTTGGATGGGAAGGAGGGGAAGCACGTAGAAGTACAGAGAGGGTCTACGGTGTTGTCGTCGTCGTCGTCGTCGTGTGAAGGGAAAAAAATGGGAGTGGGGGTGCGAGTCGGCGGGGGAAGAAGTGAACGAGTAAGAGAAAAAAGGGTAGAGTGGAGATGGAGGAGTAGAGAATAAGCGAGAATGTGTAAATGTGTGTTCGATACCGCCGAAGGGGGTGGTACGCTGGTTTTTACTCGGCCGCGCGACCGAGCTCGAGCTTGGATTTCGCACGAGTGAGTCAGCTTCCTGCATCGCGAGTCACCTTCTTCCGTGCATATTGATATTTTTTGATGCAGCTATGTATGTATGCATGCATGTATGTAGGTGTGTATGTATGTAGGTAGATAGGTAGGTAGGTAGGTAGGTAGGTAGATAGGTAGTACGTATAAGTAAGTTATATGAACGAACTAATCGGAACTAGGACGGAAATATTCTTTCAGAGATAGCTATAATGTTTTATTTTCCAACTTCATTTTCTGTTTGTTTGTTTGTTGTCCATTCAAAATTGTTAATCGTACAATCGATTATATTTCAAATCTATCAATCTATATTAATTTAACGTGTGATAATGTATAATGTACTTCATTGTATTTTTCATTGAACATATTTCACGTTTCTATGTAAATTTAAATAACTTAGAATTTGCATTAAACGTATTATTATTATTATTATTATTGTTATTGTGCTTTGGTGTAAATTAAAAGAAGTTTGTAAGTTTTTTATTCAATGTATTTCGTTTGTAGAAGTTTAAAACTAACTTTTGAACTTGAAGATCGATATTTTAATTAGATACCAAGGAAAATTACGAGTTATCAGAAGATATATACGTATAATAACGTGGTGTATTAGAACGTTTAAAGATATTCATAAGTTGGAATGTATTTCTACTTATAATTCTCGTTAAATAATCTAGTTAGGGTGTAGGTAGATAGAAAGAACGTTCAGGGTAACTTAATCGCGTTTATCGTACGTAAGCTAACGCGTAAATGCGCCAAATCGTCTTAATCGGCGGAAAGATTCGAATGGAATCGACGTGTTTTATCTGATCTAAGCCGTAAATAAATCGACCAGTTGGCTGGCTACCAATAATGTACGTGTAATCTTGGCTTATAACATTTAGGAAAGCGTTTTCCATCGCGTTCATCATTTGGTAAATGATTTAATGATACGACAAAATCAAAGGTTAAGTCTAATTAGTCAGATATAATTAATAGGGGGGAAGGGGGGGGGGAAGGAGAGGGAGGAGCTTTCAACGAAATTTACGATCAACCAACCAAAAGTTAATACCGTTGTTATATTACATTTGAGTTACGATACATCAATTGAAGGTTACATCGAGAAAAAAATGCTTTATCTCGCGTGTTTCGTTGAATTATTAAAAAAAAAAAATAATAAAATAACCAACGAAGTTATATGTAACGAATCTTGTTTGTAAAATATTTCGTGGATATGGGAATCGCGTAAATTGATTTATAGGCGTGGACATTGCGGAACCGATCATAGAAAAAAAAAAAAAAAAAAAAATATTGGAAGGTACGATACGACGGCGTATTTCCGCGTTCCAACGTGGAGTTAATTGTCGCAAAGAATAGAGGCTTAATTATAGTATGCCAGCCGGTTATTGGGTGCGTGCCCAATAACGTTGTTTCGCCACGTTACCGGGCCAATGGTGCATATTTACGGCTTGCCTATTTTACAAAATGCCACTAGCATGCAACGCTCCGAGCCGAAGTAACACGCACTCACGCCCGTATTATCGTCGAGTATTAACGTTTAACGATCGCCTAACGATATTACCAACGTTTTTCGATATTTATTATTCGCGATTAATTAAAATTCGAGTTTTATCTCCATGAAAGTATCATTGTGCTTTTTTTTTTTTTTTTTTATAATATTTACTTTTTTTTTTTTGTATCCTTTACACGCGCTCGTAAGTGAGATTAAAATTTCAATAAATCTATTGTGGGTAAATGGTACCGACAAAAAGGAAAAAAAAAAACAGTCCCTATAAATATTAAATTTAATTACATATTTTCTTTTACTTTGACGCAGTTAACTATCGCGATGTAAAATCGTGAAGTCTACTAGCAAAAAAGTCTACGCGTTGTGTTTAACGTTATCTCTTTGTTGTTAATTTTATTTTACGTTTGCGATTGTTTGATAAAAAATGAATATTGATTTTTATATATATATATGTATATTTATTTCTTTTTTTTTTTCTTCTTTCTCGTTTTTGCGGTTATCGAGTACATATTCTTCCGACCTATACCTCTATACCTTTATTGTCTTTTTCATTTTATGTTACTACAGACGAATACTTACTTACGTACGTGGCTGTTCTTATCTTCGAACTGACAAAAAGAGAAACTTCCAAGCATAGACTCGATAGAAAGGGAAGTAGAGAAAGGTAGATACTTATATAGACAGGTAGAGAGATAGAAAAAGAAAGAGATAGAAATGCCGGTCCAACCCAACGGGTACCGTTCATCGAAGGCTTCCAGGATAGCCGCAACAATTTTATTTCCTTGTAGCAACGAGCTATAGTCGCATCACGAAGGACATCTTCAAGTATATTTACTTACACATACATACTTACATACATTCTTACTTACGAGAAGACGTCAAGAAACCTTGCGACAAATTCTCAACGTTCGGATAGAATTTTTTAACTGCGAGCAAATGTTTTCCTTCTTTTCGATCTGATTTTGACAAATTATTCACGACTGATAGTTTGAGTTTCCTTGTCCGATCACGCGTCGACTTTAGCTACTTACGACAACGAGAAAACGCATCGAGTTTCAACGACAAAATTCACCTTTTAAACAATCGATCGTCTACTTTTCGATCATATTTTTTTCACGAGTAAGAAAAATATCAAAGAATTAATTTCTATATTATATATTACTATGATTTGTTGAGATTTTAAGTTATTTTATTTCAAGAATTTCCCGAAATGTTAAACCTTAATATTGATCAAACAAACGTGAAAGCCACATAACGCACCTCTTGTATATCTTTCAATATGTTCCTACATCTGTGTCACAAAATTCGTACCTTTATTGATATTAGATAAGATATAGAACAATTGCTGTGTTGGTTATTTTACATGTATATCTATCATAAAAGAATTTCTGAGACAATTGACTCAAAGCTAACAATAAGAATAATCTCTAATCGTTTAATACTATTACGATTATAAAGTTTAATCTTGTTTTTTTTACGATTAAACACTGATACGATTTAATTATTGCTATTAAGAAGATATATATATATATATGTAAAATGAATAAACATGTATAAACGTATAGAAATAAATGAACATAAATATAAAATAATTTGTCTTAAAACACTACGTTTGTAAAATTGTTCATTGGTTTTAGAAAGATGATCGACGTCTATTCCTTTGCCCTACATTTTAGCGTATATATTTTTCGATAGGAAGTATATATATATATATACACATACATACACATATATATACACATACTCGTTTGGAATATACCGAGTACTCTCATCTCTTTCTCTCTCATTCTCCACTTTTGCAGCCTCTTTTACGGTAGCTCGTAAGTTCCGCCATCACTGTGCCTTGACGTTCGGCCATGAAATATTTGACTTGACGGATGCATTTTCATAATGGGGTCTTCTCTCTCTCTCTCACACACTCACACACATATATACTCACTCATACACATAGACATAGAACACACTCTCTTTTGCTTTGCGGCAAGTCTCGAAGTCGAATGGAGAGCAGCTAGGATGCACCATCTCGATGGATATTTTATGGAACCGTCTATGAGTGTTCACCTGGTTGCCACACTTCGTAGTTAGATACTACCAGGTCACAGTTTTTCTCTACCACCCTCTTTCGCGTAGACACACCCTCTTTTACTTTTTCTTCCTCTCTTTTCACCTCCTCTCGTCTACTACCCCTCGTCTATCTAATCTAATAAAAGTTATCGCGGCTGCCGGAACGGTTTTCTCGTTTTATCTTTTAACGTCACATATATTTTCAACGATGTCACGATATCGCAGGTACGGTCAAATACCTTCCGATCATTGTTACCTATCTTTTACTTCTTCCTTTTTCCTTTTTCTTTCCTTTTTAACGAACAATTTTTATCAGAGAAACAGTTATTTTTTTTTAAAGATTAATATATACGGTATGGTTTAGAAATTAAAATTCTACGTTGGGAAGGCTCGGAATTTCTATTTTTATTTTATTTTATTTTATTTTATTTTATTATTTATTTCTTTTTTTTTTTTAACGAACTTGCTTGTTTATACGGTCTTCGGATAGAATTTTGTTACAGATATGAATTTTTAAAAAGCCAATAGAAAACTCCTGGTGTATCGATTTTGTTTGGGTATGTCTCCGAAGCGAATCAATGCTTTCCTCTACCCCCGGTCTACCCACCCTCACCATTCTCTCTTTTAGTTCTTCTTTTTTCTTTCTGTCAAGTAGATATAACTTAGCACGTGGAAGCGCGCAAGCGGTACGCCACATAACGCATAAACTGCTTTCAAAATGTGTAGTAGTAGTCGTAGGACAGCTGCAACGAGTAATCCGATAACGCAGGTGCAGCGAACTGACGACATCGATGATTGTATTAATATGCAAGAATCGTTGTTAAAAGAGAAAAGATAAGAAAAAAGAGAAGAGAGGTGGATACTCGGTTTATCGCATCTTTTTTTAATCCCGGTATGTTCGACGAATATAATGGATTTAACAAATTTTAGATTCGTATTGATTTGATTATTTTTTGTTTTTCTTTAATTCACGTCTGTCTCGAAAATCTAACAAATACGATATGCGAAAAGATAGTAAAACCTATATGTTACTCAAAGAAGAAAAAAAAAAAAAAGAAAATTCTACGTTAAATTGTAGCTACGTGAAAAGAGAGATTTTCAGTATCGAAATTATTTACAAAATTTACATAACTTCGTTAAAATTCAATTTTATAATATTATTTTGCATAAATAAAATATATATAAAAATAATAAAAAATAAATAATAAATAAATAATAATAAATATATATATATTTATTTTTTTTTTAGAAATTGAATTAATTATCCATACGATAATTTTTATCGCGATATCAGCTATATTTCGATTTTTGGATTAACATTTTTCATTCGAATACACGTATGTAATAGGATACCCTATATCAAACAGATCAGGAAACGATTAATAAACGATCGACTCGCGAATTTTGTCTTTTTTCTTTTTTCGAATTAAAAGAAGAGTGAAAATAAGCTGGACTCGCTAATGGCACCGGATTCGTTCGTTTGATTCGGCCAGGAAGTCGTTCGAACTCTTCGAAAGGATGAAATGCATCGAAGACGTCGTTAAACCGAGGTGAAGGGTCAAACAAACATGCGGATCCGTTTCGACAGTTCACCTGGCTGCAGGGTTTAACTGCGTCATTAGAATTCCTCGTTAGGACCTGTATCCCGATTCGTGAGAGTTGTCGTTGGTTTTTTTTCTTTTTTTTTTTTAAAGGTTGCTGCCCGTATTTACGACGTTAATTTTACTTTTCCCTCTTCCTCCTTTTTCTACCACACGATTTCCAATCATTTTTGGCAAAGAATCATTGAGAACAAATTGATAATTATTTCGTTCGTTCATTTAAACGTTATTTTTCAATTACTTTCTATTGTAAATAACAAATACGATACAAGAATATAATGAATAAAAGTAACTTATACGGATCATGGTAAAGTAAACTCACAACAAAACCAACTTGTTAGATAAGCAAAAATGTACCATTATTTTCTCCCTCTCTTTCTTTTTTATTTTTTTTCGTTAATAGATAATTCTTCAACAAAATAACATTTCAGTTCGCGAGCTTGGGGAAGAAGCCAAGCGTGTCGAGGAGCGAATGTCGTCGCGTCTCATCGTCCAAAAATCTCTTCTCTATTTCTCTTCCACACATGCAATACTGTCTCTTGTCCGCGTAAAGAGACAGACAGAAAAAACCGGACGAATAAGGGCTGGAGGGAGGAGGAATTACAAAAAATAAAAAGAACAAAAAAAGAAAAGAAGAAAGAGAGAGAGAGAGAGAGAAAGCATCGCCCACGCCAGAAGCAGTGGCGTAACGGAACGTGGTGGTGGGATAGAATGGGGTTGAAAAATAAAGAGGAGAAAAAAAAAGGAGAGAAGAGGCTAGAAGGGAAGAGGACTGGAATGACGGTGGGGGCGGACTGTGTTGGTCGGTAAGGGATGAGAAGGGTAGAGAAGTGTAGGATGATGGTGAGGGAGGAGTAGGGGAGTTAGGTGGGAGTTAGGAGGAGGAAGAGGAGAAAGAGGAGGAGGAGGAGGAGGACTACTAGCTAGCAAAGCCTCGAAGTTCGGAGCATCGGGAAAGTATACGGAGATGATGGTGGTGTGTATGCGCGCTCACGCGAGCTTGGCTAAAAATAAAACGTGCCCAATTTCGCCTGGCAAATCGTTACGAGGTCCTCCTCGTCGTTGTTGTTTGTCCCGCCGCTTCGGTGCAGTCTCTCGTTCAATTTTCATTACGACGATTTGTTTCGGAATGTATTCGCCGAGTGAAAAAAAGCCTATGCCACGTGGTGGTGGTGGTGGTGGTGGTGGTTGGACGCCTCTCCACTACCAAAACGAATCGACCAATACCCTTTTCTTGCTTTATCTATTACTTTTGCCCTTTTTCGTTCCCTATTCTCTCTTTCGACCGAACTTTTCGTATTAAAGTCTTTTGTCTTTGAGATTGTTTTTATTGTATATCTTTTATATTTATATACACATAATATTTTTGTTTTCGAATGATTTTTTTTTTATTTCCATTCACTTAAGCCAATTATTTTCTAAAGATTTTCCTTTTATTCGTAACTCTTGCAATGTTATATTTTTCCCATTTCTATTGGAATCCCTCAAACGTCGAAAAGTTTTTGGGAGATATCTGTGGTCTATTGTAAAAGATCGTCCGACCGAAATGTTTCATTCGTATTGAACTTTTATAGCTCGGCGTTTATCTAAATTCGACTCGACTAGTCGATTGTACGACTTGTAAACGTGAGTAAGTGTTAGGTTTTACATACGTATTGGTATCTGGATACGTTAAACGTTGCCATGCTCATTTTGTATTTACGATGTTAGAACTGCTGTTGAACGGCGACGAAGGAACGCGCAATCTGACCGAGACAAGTCAGTGGACTTTTAAATAGTTATAAAGGGTCGGGTCTACCTGAGATAGTCATAAAAAGTGCATGAAACCACGAACGTTAAAGCACGTTTAAGGTTCGTGAAAAGATCATACCACCGTTCTGGACCACCTTCAAATGGTCAACGAATAAGAAATTCTCTCTTTGGTCTTTTAGTATTTGTTTTTCTTTAATATCTAATAAGTAATACTTATCTAAGGATATATTTTTGTCAATCGGATAAATTGTAATTAAAAATCGTTAAGGCAAAATTTATGATTTCAAACGATAGAGACATGGTTATATATTTATATTCGTCACTGCATTGCTGTTATGCAATCGCGTCCCGTTTATACATTTTATAAGATAGATATATATATGCAAGTAAGCGAGCATATTTTGTTCTATATATACATATACTATACATCAATACATTCTAGGATAATAATTACCAATGTATAACCAGATCTAAAGAGAAACAGCATATGGAATAATTTGATAAATGAGTTCTTTATTTGGCGAGGTCATTAAACGTCATTAATCAAAGTGAAAACAATCCGTACGGTTAAGAATTGTTCACGCTATCCGACACTAGGCGAATTCACCTTTCTTTCGATACACTTTCTTCGTTGATCTCCGTGAAAGTCGAGAGTTGATCACGATCGTATTAAGACTCTCTAGAAAAGAAATATATATATATATTATATATCAAGAGTGTTCGAAGATATCCTCAAAGGTAAAAGACAGCACGGAAGTCATTTGAAATTTTCTTTACTTCGGTTTTGAAGGTATAGTCAACATTTTGGATCCTAATGTTAGCAGAGGAATCTGCGCGGTAGGTAGATACATGAGAAGAGGTAAAGAGACGTATATAGGCATTGAGTATATAACCATCCTGAGTCGAGGGGAAAGTTGTACTATAATGTTGGAGCCCTGGATCAAAGTAGGTATCCACCTTTTAGCTCGTGGCTATGTATATATAGGTAGATACATACTAGCTACGGTTAAGTATATGACCATAGGCCGATATATGTTTCTATGTGTTACATGGGTATACATATACGTATATACTTACATATATATTTATATGTATATATATATTTGTATGTGTGCGTGTGTATAATACGTATATATATTTAGCTTCTCGACCGAGCAAGCAAGCTACCTTCTCAGAGTTAGGAGTAAGTATAGAATGGAAATTATTCTGGTGAGCAAGGAAAGACGAAAGGAATAGTAAGAAACTTAGGATACGCCCTGTATATGAGAGAAAAAGAGAGGGAAAATACTCAGGGCGTGTCGAAGTGGATCGTTTTATCGATTGCAAGCGATCGAAATGATACTTGTATTTTCTCTTTATGTATCTGTACGCGTATGCGTGAATGTGAGTTAGTGAGAGAGTTTGCACGAACATTTACATAGATCTGGCGTTAATGTAATTTAACTCTGTAAGGAAAGGATCTAAACTTTGAAACACAGTCTACGTTTCCACCTGCTTGAAGATATTCAAAGGCAGATGTTTCGTCGAGATCATTCGTGAAATTGAGACTGTCAAATCAAAAGTACGATCAGATTCACTTTATGCCGGAGTCAAGAGGAATGAGAGAAATCTCAACTAATGATAAAGGGATTCGGTTTCTCGAGGTATCTACGACCGTGTTACTATTAGAACAATTATTATGACTCTGTTCTTGGTTAATGTTGGTTAATCTTCATTCTGATCCTTACCCGTAATAATGCATCTTCTAACGAAGACTTATAATTAGTTATATGAGAGATTATGGATGATCGTTTAGTTACGATTTCGTTTATTTCCTTTATCAAATGATACTTGAAATTATTCTATTATATTTATATATTACTCCTAATATTTAAAATAATAATATTTAACACTTTGACTGTCACGTTGGTCATTGGGACTGGAGTATTTGAACTACTTAAATTGTTAAAGTTGAATGAAAATTTACAGTTAGCGCATTTAGAATATTATCGCATATTAGAATATACTTTGAAATAAAAAGTGCATCATTGAACGATTAAAAATTGTTATTCGGAATACCGAAAATAAAAGATTTATTTCTACGAAAACTTGCATCATAAAATACTATCGTGGCATCCTACGAAACATGATTTCGACGTGGCAGTTAAAGTCTTAACAATGAAATGTGTTTCATTAAATTATGAAAGTGAACTGAAAGTTAACGAATTCTCCTAAATTCATTAAAAAAAAATCATCTTTATTATTATTTCAAAAATTGATTATTTTAAGCTTGAAATAATGGAAATAATGGTTTATAAAATTTGAAATATAGAAATAATGGGAATAAGCTTGAAATAATGAATTTCTTTTTCCCCAATCTAATATTATGTTAGTTCGAAAAAGAATTAGTGAAAAGTAATATTTTTGTAAATCTTATATAGAAATAAAGTTAAAGAAAAATAACGCGTGTCTATAAATCGTTTGAAATCTCGAACCTCTCAAGAACAGGAGAGGAGGATAGATTTGGTGTGCACGTCACCTACAATTAGAAGGACCGTTTCCACGCGGTAACGTGCCACCACACGCGCCTGTCTACACCCTGTGTTCTCGGTGCTATGCTGCCTAGTACTGTTCACCCGAGTGCAGGCAATTTCGGCTTTGTCATGGTAATTTCCCGTTCTCCCGAAATAACAAGACGACGAGGACGACTACGAGGATGACTACGAGGACGAGGATGACGACGAGGACGAGGATGACGACGAGGACGACGACGCAGCGGACAAAACGGCGTCATGAAAATAAAAAAATGCGGCCACGAATATTTGGCTGATCGTGTTTTTTTGTTGTTGTTGTTGTATTTCAACGTTAACCTCTGCTTTACTCAATCGTTCCTATAATTTTGTCCCACGAATAATAATCGGAGTGAGTTGTATTCCCTTTTTTTTAGGGCTATCATCACGATCGTCATTTTCTCCTTGGATCTTTTCTTAGAATCATTTTTATTATACAATCCTCGGTAATCACGGTAATTGTATATAATTGCTTAGTAGCTTTGAATATTTTTGTTATTTTTTCTTTTACTTTTTTTTTTAAATATAAATTAAACACAGATATTATTTTCTTTGGCTTTTGTAGAAAGTAACGTATTTCGTCTTAATACGTGTATCGTGCATTTATTATAATTGGTAGTATTAAACATTCGTTTAACATTTCTTAAAATATGCAAATCTATAGTTGCGATATCCAAAAAGAATTCTTATTTACGTTGATCGGTAATTCTAACTTTCACTGTCATAGAAAACCATTATAGAAATTTATTCATCCATTATTATTATTACAAAATCGAAAAGATTTCGAATAAACTGACAGAAATAGACAATGACGTGTGACGTGGTTTACTCGTGAACGCATCATCGTTGTATTTCTTTTTATTTTCTTTTTTAAACTTTTTTTTCCTTTCTTTTTCCAACGATGTCCTGGCGCGAACACGCGTTCGACGTCGACGATAAGGGATCGATATGTGCCCTAGACACAGCAGTCGTCGTCGTCGTCGTCGTCGTCTCCTCCTTCTCCTCCTCCTCGTCTTCTATTCGACTAAAAACTGCGCAGCCGCCATTATATCGCGCTGGCTTCGAAAATGATCGTATGTTAAACCGTAAAAATATCAGGAAAACCAAAAGTTAATATTGTTTCTAAGCATATCGAATATTTTAATTTATTTATCAGCTAATCAGAGTCTATTTCTAAGTCGTATCAAAGAAAAATAAATAACCACATTACTTTTTGGTCCACCTAATTATTAGCTTTTAATGTTTTCCATTCAACGTTTAAATATAAGATTAAAATTTCAAACAAGAGGGCTTAGATTTCGATAAAAACAAATTAACCTTTGTCGTTGATTACGCATCTTTGTGAAATAAATCTGACACGAGATTATAGTTTAAAACCAATTCAATTCTATAGATGCAACGAAAGTTAATCGGGTGAATTATGGACGCGTACATACAATATTCGATTAAGAAAATTCTACAACGTTACGATTACCTATTAGATTTTTTAACACTAAACAAATGTTAAAAATATTAAAAATTATTCTTAGCTTACTTTAAATGTACTTCCAATGCTGAATATCCATATCCATTATCTGCTTGCTGGTATCCATATATGCACATATCACTCTTTACCACTATACACACTCACTCACATATGCACTTGCATAGGAAAAAACACGTACACGTGTATACTCGACGCGAAATAAATGTCACTTAAATAATATCCTTGTTACACCTTCCGACGCTCGAAGAAGACTAACGATTATTATGAAAAGTAGTTACGAATATTATCGACAAGTACCGAACATACACGAAGGTCAAT